>VXBJ01001798.1:200233-255966 GCA_013400055.1 Nycticryphes semicollaris | reverse complement strand
CTGGACATGAGCAGGCAGTGTGCACTTGGAGCCCAGAAGGCCAATCACATCCTGGGCTGCATCAAAAGGTGTGTTGCTAGCAGATCCAGAGAGGTGATTCTTCCACTTGGCTCTGGTGAGATCTCGTCTGGAGCACTGTGTGCAGGTCTGGAGCCCTCAATATAGGGAGGGTGTGGACCTGATAGAACGCGTCCAGAGGAAGGCCACAAAGATGATCAGGAAGTTGGAGGACCTTTGGTATGAGGACAGGCTGAGGGAGCTGGGGTTGTTCAGCCTGGAGTAGAGGAGGCTCCGGGGAGACCTCATAGCAGCTTTCCAGTACCTGAAAGGGCCTACAGGAAGGCTGGGGAGGGTCTGTTTACAAAGGCCTGCAGTGACAGGATGAGGGGTAATGGCTTCAAGCTGGAGAAGAACAGATTTAGACTGGGTATTAGGAGTAGGCTTTTTACTATGAGGGCAGTTGAACACTGGAACAGGTTGCCCAGGAAAGTGGTTGAGGCCCCTTCCCTGGAGATACTCAAGGTGAGGCTTGATGAGGCCCTGGGCAACCTGCTCTAGTTTGGGGTGTCCCTGCTGACTGTGGGGAGGTTCGACTAGATGACCCTAGAGGTCCCTTTTGGCCTGGACTATTCTATGATTCTATATCTGCTTCTTGTTCAGCTTCTAGTGGCTGCTTTCAAGCATTTCTGTGTGCTGCAGTGCAGATCTTGCCTCATTCAGATATCTTCAGATATTATTCAGATACCTCCTACAGCTCCATTTGTTCTGTCTGCGCTGTCAAGTTGGATTTTAAGCTTTTGGACTCATGTGTTGACTCTACCATTGTCATCAGTTTGCTGCAGTGGTTGACCCAGTGTGCACAGACTAAATCTCTGGCAGATGACGATAATCCATCCACTGGGGCTTACCATAAAACAAAAGTTTTTGTGCAGGTTTACTGAACTGCATATTATAAAGACTTAACTTACACTACTGAATGCAAGAATTCCTTGAAATATGTTGATCTGCTTGTGAATCTGTGCTCAAAATAGGTCTCTTGTATCAGCTGAGGTATGCCAAACAGATGTGGTTCCTTTAAATCTTACAGGAACGTGTATGACTGGGCATGTGAAGTGGGATATAAGGGATTCTACAATCAAGGAAGCCATATTAAATGGTGCAATTGTGCAACACCACTATCCTTGTGTGTTGCACAAAGATCTCTAGCAGAAGGAGTGTTGAGCTGACAATACTTCTGTTTCAGAGCAGCCTCTTGGTTTTTTCTCCCAGCAGGCCGGGGCGGCTGAAGAGCTTCATCTGGAGCTGCTGCTTCCTTGTATTTCACACAGGATTTCTTCCTTCAGGGCCAAAGTGCTGAGAAGAAATCAGATATTAGCACAGCTGAGACGGAGCCATGCTCAGAGCTGCATGCTGAGCAAGCAGAGACTTCAACCAAAATGCCTACCAGCAGCACAGAGGCTACGGGGGTCCGGCAGGAGCAGCCTTTCATCGTCCTGAGTCAGGAGGAGTACGGGGAGCACCATTCATCCATCATGTACTGCAGGTAACGGACTGGCAGAAGAGGGCTTTCTTGTAGAAGCCGCTCTAGAGGACCAGCTCTGTTTAGCCTTTTCCTCCCAGCCCCTGTTTTGTCCCGCACATTGTGCATGTACTCTCAGTTGCGGGACAGTCCAGTTGGTGTGACTGAAAATAGCCTGTAGCTTGTGCAGTGAGAATGGACAGAGATTTTTGTGACGAGGGGGATGGCAACTAGGAGGAGACTCCCAGGGAAAACAGTATAGTATTGCTTAAGGGCATTATGCTTTGCATGTGGAGCTTGGTTTGCTTCGCTGTACCAGTTACTGTGGACTGAACAGGAAGTTCTGATTCCTGCAGAAGAAACTGCGAGTGTGGCCAGGAGAAGAAAGATTACTGGGGTATCTACTTGCATCTAAGAACTTTAGGAAGAAAAATATCCAATCAGTTTCCTTCTGCACGTAGGGTTGATTGTTCTGGACGGAGAGTGGCCAGCTTGGATGTGGACGGGGTCATCAAAGTCTGGTCTTTTAACCCCATCATGCAAACGAAAGCTTCATCCATTTCCAAATCTCCGTTGCTGTCTCTGGAATGGGCGACCAAGCGCGATCGGCTGGTGAGTAGTCTGCGTGTGGAGGCTCGAGAGTCACAGCAGATGAGTTGGGGCTGTGTTGCACATTAATTTCTAGACAACAGCATTGTGGGTAAGATGAGAGCAACAGTTTGTTTCCACTTGATTTGGGGCATGGGGATCTGAAGCCTGTAGGATCTCAGGGTAAATTAGAGTAGGGAGTGTGTTCTGTGTATTGAACAAGGAGTTCACCACTGGTTGCCCTGAGACAGAAGTTCCCAAGCTGCAGTGCAGATAACAGCTGCAGGATAGAGGTGGCTCCTTTAAGAGAAGTGCCCATCTCTAGGTAAAGCAGGCAGCCATTTGTAAATGCAGGCAGGGGCAAGCTGGTTTGATAGCCTCTGAGAACCCTGGGAGAACCCAGGGAGCTGTGGAGCTTTTACTCACACCCTGAGCCAGAAGCAGAGAAGGGAGATCGGGGCTGAGGAGCTGTTGGGTTGTTGGCATTCTGTTGTGCAGGTGTGAAAAGGGCTCTGTATCTGGTTTTATACTGGTACCTTATGAGTTGGGGGTTCGTGTGTGCCTAAGGAGCTCGGGGCTTGTTTAAATATCATGACAGTTTACAGTAGCACATTTTCTTCATCTCTGTTACCAGAGAGAAGCCTTATATTATATGCATTCTTCCAAGTCCTAGAACTGCTGTTAGTGTTTCATGCCCTTGGTGAAGAGGCAGGGCGGTGTGAGAAGGCAGGTCTGCAACTGAGGGGAATATTGTTCACGGTCTGGCACTGATGATGCGTTGCTGCTAACCCCAAAATGCCACCTGTGAAGAGCTGGTGCTACAGCTTGTCTCTTTCTTTTGTTTTGCTTTTAAAAAGGAAGTTGTCCATGCAGTTGTTCTGATGTTTCTTCTGCTTTGTGGAGTTTATTACCTGCTTGCTGATAGAAAGATTCTTCTTTCTGAAGTATATGGGGATTCAGCAGCAAACCAGGTTCTGAAGTGAGAAAGATCTGGCTTGCTTCATTTTCTTTGAAATGCATCCTTTCATGGCTTTACTTCAACTTTAAATTATAGCACCACTGAGAGAGCATGTGTGAGCCCTTCTAAGGGATTTAATTCTCCCCTGGATGAAAGAAGGTGGATTCTACTTGGTTTTGTCTTAAACTTAGATTGTTAATTCTGTATTACACTTCCCTTGCTCACTTAAATATGGAGACTGCACATATGTTTTGCATCCTGTAATGTTGGGCTGTACTCTAGAAGGTGGATTTTACTCCACCTTGTGGCCTGTCAGATCTTTCTCTCGCTGGAAAAGCAGTGCTTTCACTCTGACTTCTATGGCTCTGGGGTCGTCCTACTCGACATGCTATGCACAGAAAGACAAGATGTACCCTAATGGAGTGATGTTTAATCTGGATGCATATGTAATAAAAATTTTATTCTATGGTGGTGTTTGTGGTTGGTTGACAGTGTCATTGTACTCACTCTCCTTTTATCTCCTCCTTGCTGGTTTCAAGCTATTGCTTGGCAGTGGTGTTGGGACGGTTCGTCTTTATGACACAGAAGCGAAGAAGAATCTTTGTGAAATCAGCATTGATGAAGACATGCCCAGGTAACTGTGGAATACTGATTTATTTTTTATATATGTAAATATAAATGTTGCCGTGTTTAACTGTGAAAAGGTAGATGAAGTTTCAATGTTCTTGCTGCTTTCCTGTAACTGTGGGACTGTCTAGGCTTCATGCAGAGGGCAGTCCCTTGTCTGAGTAGCATAACACTGTGAAGTTAAACGGGAGACACTCAAAATCTGTCTAAGCACACAAATCCTGTCCTCCTTTACTGTGTACCCTGTGTTGAAGGGAAAGCTTGTAGTTGAGTGTTGTGCTTGAGGCAGTTGCTGGAGAGAGGCAATTCAGACTGTTTGTTGTGTTTCAGGATCCTCTCGCTTGCCTGCAGCCCAAGTGGGGCCTCCTTTGTCTGCTCTGCAGCAGCCCAGAGCCCCATCTCCCACATGGACTTCTCAGCAGTCAGCTCCGGGGGCAAAAGCATGAACCAAGTTCCTGGGAAGCTGTTGCTGTGGGACACTAAGACAATGAAGCAGCAGGTACTTGCTGGGTTTCTTTCCTGTCTCAGTCTGCTTGCTGAGAATGAGTGTCTTCTCTTTCTCTTTCGAAATTATGCTTTCTTTTCAATACCCTTCTTTTTCCCCCCCTCCTTTCTTCCTTTCCCCTCTATTCCATGCAGGATAAAAACGAATAGTGTAAGTAACTGCAGGGTTTGGGTGGGTTTTTGTTTTGTCGGTGTGTTGGGTTTTTTTGAGGGATTCTTCAAAATAGCTTTGTTTCTATCCTGCCTGCACAGTTTGTGACATGAAAGGTTCCAAGTGGATCGAATGATGCTTTGCTCAGGCTTTCTCTAGTTGCGCTACATTGAAGCATTTTCTTTGCTGCTATTTCCCCTGCCCTACCTGTTTTTAAGTGAAGTGCTTCTTTTGAGAGGTTTCATCTCATTACATTCTCCATTGTTTCGATTTAGACGGGTCAGGTTCTGGCAGGGAATTGTGTCCCATCCCTTGCCTTTGCCCTTAAGAAATGCTGTCCCTGACATGTAGAAGGAAGCAACATACTCAAGCTAATGCCTGCCAGAAGCTGGTTTTGCAGCCTTGAGGCCATGGCCAAAAAAGCTGTGGCTTGGCTGAGGTGAATTGTTGGTTTAGTGTTACAGTGAAATGCAGCTGCCAACCTTGAAGGATGTAGTCATGAGAGGTGTAGGGCTCCAAACTGGAAGAGGAATTCTTGCTACTACTTCTTCCTTCCCCTGGAGATCAGATCCTCAGCACCCCCTTCTCTGTTTCTCAGTATTAATGCAACCTTTCCCTTCCAGCTGCAGTTCTCCCTGGAGCCTGAGCCCATTGCTATTAACTGCACAGCCTTCAACCACAATGGCAACCTGTTGGTCACTGGGGCTGCAGATGGGATTGTTCGTCTCTTTGGTATGTTGAAATTGGGCAGTGAGGTGGTCCCTCGGTGTCCCCAGCTGCCTGCCTCTAGCACCGTTCTCCTGCCAGCAAGGAGGCAGCTGTGGGGCATACCTTCCACCTGAATGTTCAGGCTTTTTCTTTCCTCCACAATAACTCTCAGGAGCAAATTGATATAAACTTCTGGCCTGGGTGCTGAGCTGGAGGCTGCAGTGCCACGTCCGTAGGAGGACAGAGCTGGCAGCTGCTGTGAAGGTGGACAGGGTAGCAAGGGGAGGAGGAGAAAGGTGGCAATGGGGCTTGGATGCAGAATGCCTGCAGTTGACAGTGAGCATGTAAGCATCCCTGTAAAGCTGGAGGAAGAGATGACTAGTTAGAGGCAATGATTTTTGTGACTAGTATGAAAGCCACATACTGGAGAATAAGCACAGGTTGCTGGGATTGGACTGGGCTCCTGCAGGCTGGTTTTAGAGGGCTGGGACAGGGACCTTATGAATGTAAAGCACCTCTCTCTGCACCTCAGCTTTGTGTGAGTACAAGGAGTGTTCAGTACTGATTCTCCCCTCAGATATGCAGCAACATGAGTGCGCCATGAGCTGGAAGGCACATGACGGGGAAGTCTACTCCGTTGAGTTCAGCTATGATGAGAACACAGTCTACAGCATAGGCGAGGATGGCAAGGTAGGCTCTGGGTGACCTTCTACTGGTCAGCTGGCAGTGAGATCCTTTCTGGAGTCTATCCAATGTGGTGGGGGTAGCAATAAAAATAACCTCAGAATCTGGAGGATCTGTGGCCCCTAGCTGTAATCTTCGGTGTGCAACACCACCCTGCTGTATGCAGTCCATGCAGAGATAGTGGCTAGAAAGTGTATCAACAGCTGGAACTGTCCTGGACCTTGTCTATAAATCCCACTGTTGGTGACATCTGCTTCCTAGGGAATCCATGAGCTTTCTGTGCCCTTGAAATCATCACCACATTTAAAATCTGGGATTCACTAAGGAGCAGATCCTTGATCACTTTGCATAAATTTCCTCGTAGGCCTCTCCCTGTTGTTTATAATAAAGGCTTAAATTTTTGCAGTTCCAGTCTTCAGCCTAGAGGTGTGGCTCAGGGAGGGAGACTGCGTGAAGGCGTGGGTCCTTGGCTGGTGAGAGTTAAGTGAATTCCCATCAGGATCATGCATGCAATATGGAAGGAGATGTAGGCAGCAGTGATTGTGGGAGGTAGGGCATATATTTGCCTGGATAGTAGGCACTCCTACAGCCTCTGCAGCCCCCGTTTTATAAATATACATGTCAAAATGCCATCCTCTGTTTGAGAGGAATAGCCACTTCCCTTAAAAATTATGAATGGCCCCTCTACTTTCATCCCAGTCAATTCAACAATGGGCTTTTGTCATCTCTTTTGTTGTTCTAGTTTATTCAGTGGAATATTCACAAAAGTGGCTTGAAGGTGTCTGAGTATGATCTTCCCAGCGAAGCCACAGGTCCTTTTGTTCTGTCTGGGTACAGTGGCTACAAGCAAGTCCAGTTCCCACGAGGAAGGCTTTTTGCTTTTGACTCTGAGGGCAACTATATGTTAACATGTTCTTCTACTGGGGGAGTAATTTTTAAGGTAAGTCTGAGAAGTGATGGGGAGTAGGGTTACCCCTCTTTACAAGCTCTTGTTACGAGGCTGCAACAGCAGCCACTGGAAGTTCTTAAGCAGCATGTACCCATCCCTGCTCTGTGAAAGTTGCTGCTTGGTTTCATAGTTAGTGTGCAGTGTTCAGCAAGGGTGTGAACCCTCTAAGCATTTGGCCATCTATATGTAACTTCAGTATGTGTGTTACTTGTTCTTAAAGCTTTACTGCAGCAGTTTTCCTTAGTGCCCTAGTGCCTAGGATAACGTTTTAGGGTTTGGTTTTTTTTTTTTTAATATATTGATGTCTGACAGTTCAATGCAAAGTGTGATTGTTGACTGATGCTCATCTTTAATCTGTTTTGTACAGATGTTAGTTCCAGCCTGATCCTTTCTTACTGTGTACTGAAATGAAATGAAGGGGAAGGCCAAATGGTTCCAAGTACCTGAATTTCTATGCCACAGGAACAAGTGGTTATTGATCACGTGCCCCTTGCCTGCCTCCTCTTGAGCCAATACCCATCAGTATAAGTCATTGGAAGGCAGATTAGATGGAATTTTTACTTGGCATCTAGGGCATTCAGAGAACTCGCATTAACTTGAGCTATAGCTTAAGACTTACCTGTTCTTCATCAGAGTGTGGTCTTAGCCTGCCTTGTTCCATTACTGAAGCTGAGCGGCTTGAGAACACCTGCTTCTATTGTAAGACTGGAAATTTTTTTCCTCATGTGTGGTAATACATCTCAATCTCCATGATTATCAGTATACATAATTAAGAAGAAAGGGATATGGAGTCTGTAGCAGGTTTGGCTTCATCTGTGGGTGCGATGCCCCCACTGCAGAAACTTGTCGTCTTAAAATCTTATTCTTTCCTTCTTTTAGTTAAATGGTGAAGAAAAGGTTCTGGAGAGCTGCCTTTCCCTGGGAGGACACCGAGCTCCTGTTGTCACAGTGGATTGGAGTACGGCCATGGACTGTGGGACCTGCCTCACTGCCTCTATGGATGGAAAAATTAAATTAACAACCTTGTTGGCTCAAAAGTCTTAACCTGGACAGCAGTGAAGGGAAAGAGCAACAGACTTGTCAAAACCAGTGTTAACTCCACAGGAACAAACTGCATGGGAGAGATGGCAAATCACAGTCCCTCTTCTCATTGTAGCTTTTGCCTCTTGAGAAATGTTAAATGCATTTGCCAAACCACTGTGCAATAGAATGCTGGTATGGGACCGGATCAGTGGCAGCACTAAAAAAATAAGTCTCCACTGACCCATTGTGGCAGCCACACTCCCTCTGTTAGGGAGTCTTGAGTAGCACGTGGCTAGAAGGCTGCTGGGATCATGTCAGGGGTTCTACAGAAGAAGGTGAGGCTGGAGGAGGTATGCATGAAGCAGCACAGTGCATGGTGATAAGATGGCTCAAACTGGAAAGGCCTGTGCAAAACCAGAGTGTTCTTTCAGTATAGCATCTGTTGTGCTTTTTTGTTTTGTTCTCGTTTTGATTTTTTTTTTTTTTTTCATAAAAGAAAATATTCCCTTGTGCTTGATTCCTGTGCTCTTTTCGGTTGTTGCTGTAAAGCACGAGGGTGGCTGGGGCAGTGATGTGCAAAGGAAGTAATCTGCATGGAGAAGAGATGCTTGTGCTTTCACCAGGTGCTTCTGGCACTGACATCTGCACACTGAGGGGAACCAGTGCAAGACATCCATGAACAAAAAACAAGTTGTGTTTGCTTGGATGTACTGTGATATCGGCTGCTAATGAAAGGAGAGATTGCAGGCATTTCCTGAGAAATGCTTGTGTTGGGGTTCAGAAGCTACATAATGCCTGGCAGCTAGCTGGTGGCAGATACAAGGGAGGGCCAGAACCAGTCTGGTCTTGTATCATGTCCTCTGTCCCTGGAGTTGTCTTCCCCCTGCACCCTGCTAACGTGAGGCAAGTGCTCTCCTTGGGTATTACATAGTCTTTGAATGGACTGCTAAGCAGCTGCATTTCATCTGCTTACACATCACTGTGGGGCTTACTGCTGCTTATGTCCTTGTCTTTTATTGGGAGTTTACAGTACTCCATCCTCAATTATGTGAAGAACAGGTCCAACTTACTGTTTGAAGATACCTTTGGTATCCTCTAAAGGCCCCCTTTTGTAGCCTGGACTTGCATTAATGTTCACTAACGTGAAGGATGATCACTCAGAGAGGATGTAGAACACTATTTCAGTCTGGTTTTGCCAAGTCTGCTTTGGTGTATTTTTTAAGAGCTGCTTATCAAAGTTGTAATACCTAGCCATCTCCTTGCATTTGAAGAGATGGGGACTGGGCCAAGTGGACCTTCATAGCTGGCAGCTCCAGACCTGAAGTGTGATGGTTATTATCACTTCCAGGTTTCAGACTGGGGGTTGAAATCAAGATTTGCTTGACTAACTCAATGGCAGGTCACTGGTGACATCACACCTCGCAACATCACTTGGTGTTTGAGAAGGTTGTGGCCATCTTTTGTGCCTGGAAGTGTTGGATCCAGTCTGCAGTTGTGTTGTCTGTTGCACGTAGCTCAAAGAAGACTACAGTTACAGCTGAGCTCAGACTACGCAAAAAGCTTGTTAAAGCAGGCAGCAGGCCTAGCTGAATAAAACCAGGCCTGTAGTGTGAAATTTCCAGATCACTGGAGATGTTTTTGCCTTGGAAGTACAGCATCATCGAGGCTGGAAGGGGCCTTATCTTTTCCATCCCCAGTGTGCTCAAAGCAGGGTCAGCAAGGGCAGGTTGTGCAGAGCCACATCCAGTTTGGAGCATCTCCAAGCATGGGGACTCTGTAAGCTCTCTGTGGTACAAATAAGCCATGAGCAAGCTGAGCTGGGGCCTCCAGCCCCTGGGCCCGGGAGGCCCACGTGGTGTAGGTAGACCCTTCAGAGCTGCTACCTTACCAGGGATTTATTCCTCCCTCTGGGCCTTGGCTGCTGGCCCTGAGAACACCCTGTTCCCCTGGTTCACGTAGGCTGAGGCTGGAACCTGCCCTGGTGGTCAAGGGTCCCCCTTTAGCTCCCCGTCCCTGAGGGAGCAACATGCCTGCACTGCTCCCTGTGACCATTCTCTCACCAGCCTCGCAAGAGAGAAGGTTTTTCTATAGGTTAAGGTGGGATTCCCTTCTTATTCCCCCCCCCAGCTTGTTCCCCCTTCTTCATGCCTTACCCCTCGGCAGGTTACAAATCCATCAGATCCCCAGGGGATCTGCAAAATTTCCATGGCTACCAGAAGCTCTCCCATCACCTTCTGCCCAGACCACCAGGAGGATTGCTCTAAAAAGTGAGAAGAGTCTGGTAATTGATTACTAGCAGTAGCTCAATACTAGTCCCTGATCTGAGCACAGTTGTGGTTCAGGCCTCCCCAGGAGGAAAAGGACAGATGTGTGCTCCCTCTCAGAGACATCTGTGGGACTGATTTTCATTTGGAGCAAAGGCAGAGAGACGTGCCTACTGGGCACAGGTGCCTTCTGGCATGTTTAGTTTGGAGAAGAGGAATCTGAGGGGAGACCTCGTTGCCCTCTACAACTACCTGAAAGGAGGTTGTAGGGAGGTGCATGTTGGCCTCTTCTCCCAAGTGAATAACGACAGGACCAGAGAAAATGGTATGAAGCTGCAGCAGGGGAGGTTTAGATTAGATATTAGGAATTACTTTACTGAGAGGGTGGTCAGCCACTGGAACAGCCTGCTCAAGGTGGTGGTGGAGTCACCAGTCCTGAAGGTATTTAAGAAACATGTAGATGTGGCACTTCAGGGCATCTCTAGTGGCCGAGATTGTTGGGTTGGGTGATTATTTATTTTTTTTTTGGTTGGTTGGTTGTGTGTGTGTATGGTTGGACTTGATCTGAAAGGTCCCTTCCAACTATGAAGATTCTGTGAAGATACTGCCTGCATAGGAAAGAGAGCCTGCAACAGAACACTTGAAATTACATAGAGTATAGTGGCTGCACAAGGTGGAAGGCAAAGGTCTCCAGCCTTCACTCATCTCATCTCTTTCCCAAAATTGTCACAGGGGTTTAGCTGGCACTTCTTTCCTGCTAGGAATCAAACAACATCTTCATGGCCATTTGCTCAACCAAGATGCAGAGGCTTCCTAGAAATTAAATATATTCAGCTAATACAGACAGACAGCTGAAGGCATTCTTTCAGGCTGTGGTACCAGCTGCACAGAGCCACAAACCTCAACTGGCAAAAAACCCAAGCTGAAAGCAAGCTTTCTCATTCCAGGGCTGGTGGCAGCAGTTGCGTACCCAAAGCCTGGGGCTGGCTAGGAAATACCCCCAATACCTCNCCAAGGCCGGGAGGCGGCGGCGACGGCGGGAGGCGGCGGTAGAGCCCAGGTAGCGCCGCTGGGAGCGGCGAGGGCGGCGGGCGGGCGAGGCCGGGCCCTGCCTGAGCTCTGCCCGCGTTGAGTTGTCTCCCCGTGCGGTGCCCAGGGCGGCGGCGGTGGTCTACTGCATGAACGAGGCGGAGCTGNCTCAAGGTGGTGGTGGAGTCACCAGTCCTGAAGGTATTTAAGAAACATGTAGATGTGGCACTTCAGGGCATCTCTAGTGGCCGAGATTGTTGGGTTGGGTGATTATTTATTTTTTTTTTGGTTGGTTGGTTGTGTGTGTGTATGGTTGGACTTGATCTGAAAGGTCCCTTCCAACTATGAAGATTCTGTGAAGATACTGCCTGCATAGGAAAGAGAGCCTGCAACAGAACACTTGAAATTACATAGAGTATAGTGGCTGCACAAGGTGGAAGGCAAAGGTCTCCAGCCTTCACTCATCTCATCTCTTTCCCAAAATTGTCACAGGGGTTTAGCTGGCACTTCTTTCCTGCTAGGAATCAAACAACATCTTCATGGCCATTTGCTCAACCAAGATGCAGAGGCTTCCTAGAAATTAAATATATTCAGCTAATACAGACAGACAGCTGAAGGCATTCTTTCAGGCTGTGGTACCAGCTGCACAGAGCCACAAACCTCAACTGGCAAAAAACCCAAGCTGAAAGCAAGCTTTCTCATTCCAGGGCTGGTGGCAGCAGTTGCGTACCCAAAGCCTGGGGCTGGCTAGGAAATACCCCCAATACCTCTGTCGAGTCAGGAGGCACTTCTTCAGCTGTGTCAATGAACCTGCAGAAGCAGACTCCTGTGCACAGGCAGGGGTCCTTGCCTCGAGCGGGACTGCCCAGCCACCCACCACAGTGGAGGAGATCGCATTTTGGTCCAGCGCCACCGCCTTCCCGGCCGCGCTGCGCTGCCACGGCTGGGCCCAGCGTGCCGGCGGCGGCAGGGGCAGCCCCCAGCTTCCCGCTTCCCGGGGCAACCCCGCCCCGCCTTGGCCCGTCCGCGGTGCTGCCGCGCCGAGGATGGCGGCGAGCGGGCGGCGGCGGCTGCTCCCGGCCTGGATGGGGGCGGCGGGGGACGAGCGGCCACCGGCGGCGCCCCCCAAGGCCGGGAGGCGGCGGCGACGGCGGGAGGCGGCGGTAGAGCCCAGGGAGCGCCGCCNGGCCGGGAGGCGGCGGCGACGGCGGGAGGCGGCGGTAGAGCCCAGGTAGCGCCGCTGGGAGCGGCGAGGGCGGCGGGCGGGCGAGGCCGGGCCCTGCCTGAGCTCTGCCCGCGTTGAGTTGTCTCCCCGTGCGGTGCCCAGGGCGGCGGCGGTGGTCTACTGCATGAACGAGGCGGAGCTGGTGGACGAAGCCCTGGCGGTCCTGGCCAAGGTGAGGACGCGGCCCAAGCCCTACCTGAGGGCGGCCGGGAGAGCGCCGGGACGCGGGCAGGGACCGCCGCCTCCCTCCCCGCCCCGGCTCCCTGGTGACGGGTCTGAGGCCGCTGCCTAGTGCCGCCCGGCTTTCCCGGTCCCCACCCTCCCCTTCCCCCAAGCTGCCGGGCCCGGCTCGGCTGCTTTTGCTCCCCATCCGCCCCGCAGGCGCTGTGGGACAAAAACAGCCTCCACCGCGGACCTAGGCACTGGCCAGGGGGCGTTCCGCGGGGATGGCGGGTTCCATCTCCTACCCCTTGGAGTGCTATCAGGGTGAAATCATGCACTGCCGGGTCCGGTTGTTTTCTCTTTGGTCAGAATCTACAGCGTGATGAAGGCGAAGAGAAGGCACGGTGTGGGAGTGAAGCGAAGCTGGAGTTCCAGCCAACACCAAGCAAGGCTGCTGGAAGCATAAGGGGAAGCAGTGACCAGAATCCAGCTCTCCCAACCCCTCTCGATGCTGGTGCTAACACAGAGAGGACAGGCTGTGAGGACTCTGAGGACGATGCTCTGAAATACGTCAGAGAGATCTTTTTCAGCTAGTGTTGACTGCTCTGTGGCTCCCCAGGAGCAAAGGGGACAGTGGGGAATGTGTCCCCTCCCACAGCACTGTGGATGGTGGGAGGAAGGCCTGGAGTGGGCTGCCTATGTGACTTGTATATAGCCTGTGGAGCTGGTAGGAGGCCCATGAGGGCTATGGGGTAAAAGGAAGGGAGCACTCACTTCTCCCAGTAGGTACAGGTAGAAGTGGGATTTAGCTCCAAATTACATTACATTAATTTCTGTTTGGCATTTTAGAGCACGGACAGATTAAAGACATTCTTGTTTCTGTGTATGTCCCTTTGGTTGGTCAGTGTTCGTACCAGATGGGAGCTGAGAGTTGCTGGCCCTGCAAGGCCTTTTTTGGGTCTGCAGAGCCAGACAGTCATGGTTCAGCCTTGGTGCTCTCTTGTTCTCTCTGTCCCTCTGTGAAGTTGCAGTGTGGCCTAGCATGCTGTCCCCATTTGACTTGATGCTGAATTTCCCTCCAGGCTTGGGCACACCTCCCATGGCTGAGGAAGACATGGATGGGAGCAGACTAGCAGAGGCAAGGACCATCCCAAGGGGGCTGACTCCATGGCAGTATCATGGGTGTCTAGGGAAGGATGAGAATGGCTCATCATCCTCTTGCTGGTCCGAAAGGGGGATAAACAAACTACATGAGGCCAAGGCAGATACTAGAAACTTTACTGAAGCAAAGAATAAAACTAGCATCACCTGCCACATCCCTACCAAGATTGCAACAGGAAAGAAAAGGGATCCTCATGTCTCCGAAGGGGATGGGAGGCAAAGCTTTGTGTGCTGTGTGCAGGGTTACAGACGTGGCACAGAGCGGTGCTGTGTACTGCCGCAGCAGAGACCCTGTGCAGTGCTCTGGCTATGATGGCCCAGCTGGGCCTCTGTACCCCAGCCTTTAGCAGGCCTGGCCTTGCTCCCCGAGCACAGCCTTGCGCAGAGTGTGTGTTGGTCTGACCTAGCTCTGCAGTGAGCTGCCCTCACGCAGAACCAGTTCTCTTGGGAGTATCAAAGGCTGCTGGAGTGCTGGCCTCAGCCCCATAATATCAGTGGGGACAGACCTGGGGCTCTGCACCAAAATCCTCTGCTTACTTGTGGAAACCCTCCTCGTTAAGGCTGTGTTGTGCTCAGCAAGTTGGTTGGCTGCCCTGCCAGGTGCTCTGTGCTGGCTCTGCTCTGTCCTCTGGGTCAGGGCAAGAAATGCTGTTGCTTTGGGTTTGTTACGTTCTGCTGTTCCTGGGAAGTTTCCACCTTGTGCTGTGGGTGCTGGTGTCTGCTGCCTGCTCGCTGCAGGAGTGCTGCATGCAGCTGTGTGCCAGAGCATGGCTGGACATGGGCCTTTGGACTAAAGATTAAATTCTTGCCAGTGACTAAAGCTGTGGCGGGATTACTGTTTTAAATCAGGTTGTCAGTAGCTCTTGCATTTTAGTCACTGTCAAATGTCAGTAAGCAGCGCCTTGTCACTAAAAGGACTTTGACACTCGTGTGTGTGCTTTGCCCAGCTGAGGTACGCAGTGATAGTGAGAATCTGGAGTACTAGCAGAGCCTGAGTCCCAAGCAGTGCAAAGAAACCCCAGGTGAAACCAGAGGGGTGAATCCACTGTGAGGTTTGGAGAAGAAATGTACCCAGACCTACAGACAGCATAACCGCCTTGATGATGAGTATGATGAGGATCATCTTCCAGCCCACTCTCTCCTCTGTGCACTTCACATGTATCACAAAAAAGGGGTAGAAGATATTGAGGACCAGGCAGGCATACACACAAACTGTGGCTAGCCCCAGTCCTATTAGGTTGATGCCCATCACCTGCAGATGCCTGGACTCCAGGCACTGCAGCTCCCCGGCTGTCTCATTCCACAGGCAGAAGTTGTAAAAGCCAATGCGTTTGTTAGGGAGGTCGACCAGGTTCCCAGTTTTCCACAGCAGTGCGTAGAACATCAAGATAAAGGTCCCAGCAGCCTTAAGGAAGGTCAGCACACAGAGCAGGTCCCTGATGCGCTTCAGACCCATCCTGTTCCCCACATGCTCTCTTAATACCATGGTAAAGCTTGCCACGGGGATGCCTGCTACAAAACATGAAGGAGGGCAACCCTTGGTCATTGCATGTTGTGGCATCCTTCCCAAAAGGTGCTCAGAGCCCATGTCACTGCGGTCTCGGGACTGCCCTTGTAAGTACAGCAGTGGCTCCCTTAACCCCACACATGCCCTTTGACCATGGTCTCATGTTGGACAAGAAGGGCATTTGTCAGCAAACAGCAGTGATAGGGAGGGGTTTAAGAGCTGTTCTGGGAAAATGTTTTGCTTTCATTTTGGGTCAGACAAGAACATCCAGTGTGATTGTTGGATGACTGAGTAAAATGCAGGTGTGACAGGGTCTGAAGTGCAGGGTTCCCTCTGCCTCCCAGCCCTCCCCGCTCCGTCTCCAGGACACCCAATGCAATTGATGCCACTTGTTTCCAGCATCCAGAAGTCCCTGAGGCCCTTGCATTTTGTGCATTTCTGGGTGCAGGCAGAGCTGATCACCCACAGTCCTGCTCCCCATTGAGGCTGGTAGACATGGTGCTCATCTGTCCCTGAAGCCTAAGGACTAATGTTCCAGGTGGACAGGCAGTTGTCCACCACAGAGAGGCAGCCCAGACCTATCTGCAGCTACTGGTCCTCCTCTGAGACCCAGGGAGATGGGTGCTATGGAGACAGACCTGTGATTGTTGTCTTCCTTGCTCCTCTCTCAGGCTGCCTGGCAAAGACGTCTCCCTGGTCCTCTCCCAGAAACGTGGACTGTTCTCAGTGCCTTCTTGCAGGCTTCTGTTTCACGCTGAAAAGCACGGAAGTGGTATCAGGAAGGGGCATCACTGGCTGCAGAGTCATGTAGCATTGCAGCACTGGCCACCCAGGTCTGCGCAGAGGCACAAACAGAGCAAGGAGCTCAGAGACCTTGGCTTCAAGCTCAGCCTCCGTCTTGAAGCTCTGAAAATACCCCCTTTCCTGACTTTTCCAAGCATTATTTCGTGTGAATCATTTACCACCTTCCCTCAAGATGTCCACAACATTGCTTCTGCTGTCTCCCCTCCGCTGCCCATTGCCCAGTGGTATACCATCCCAATGTGCTGGATGTCCCAGGCTATCGCTCCACAGCTGCTTGTGGATATGGTGCAGCCTCTGAGGTTTTAGAGTGCCAGGAGAGACTCCACACAACCTCTACCTGGCGCATGGTTGCAGTGCTGGTGACTAAAGACCCTTCCACATCACCCTCCCACTCCCTGTCTCCCTGGATACTTGGGAGCGGGGCACCTATGTTTAACGTGCACAAGGATAAAGCTTCTCCGTCCCAAACTTCTTCACACAGTGATAGCCAGGAAGAGCAGAGACACAGTATGGAAGGGGGTCACAGCATCCGGACACTGACCTGTCACCTTTCCTTGGTCAATATCTCTCTACTTCTTCAATACCTCTCTACTGGAGCTCTTAGTCGCAGCAGGTTTCTGGAGAGGCTGGAAGGCCACTCGGAGGACGCCCATTGTTCTGAATGTACAATGAAGACACATACAATAAGAAAAATACTCATGCTCAGGCCCAGACCGTGATGCAGAATGAGACCTCACACATGCAGAATTTCACCAGGGGTTTGTCTTACCCCTTGTGTTGCCTCTTGGTTTGTCTGTCTTTACCTGTGCTCTCCTGCAGCCAGGCATTGCTGCTCTTCCTCTCCGTCCCACAAGCGCTCATGCCTGCCTGCCATTCTCCCTGCTGTCCTGCCTTGCAGCCCTCAGAGGGAGAATAAGCTGCGTTCGGAGGGGGCTCTTGGTTTGCTGACTAGCTCCCCAGAGGGCTCAGTTGGAACTCAGCTGGGATCACTACAGCCCACTCGACTCCTGGCCCTGCCCACCCACCAACCCTCACTGTTATATTTCTCTAGACTGGTTTCCTAAGAAAGGCAGGCTTGTAGAAACACAAGCTTTTTGTTCAAACATCTCACATCACCTGTTATTTCCCACCCTCCTCCCCCTCCAAATATAAAAGCAAATAAAAATTGTCCTAGTTGCATGTGTTTACTAGAGATGGGACAGAGAATTACATTTCTAGCAGGTTCCTGGAAATACATGGCAGGGGTAGCGGGAGGAGAGTAACCTCAGAGACCTTGTGCTGCCATGTGATCTCCGCTGATAGGAGCGCCCAGGGAAATACTCCTGGGGAAATCCTGTGGTAACTTTGCCCTCTCGCTTGCTTTGAGGCTCACGTCTGTAAGGACCTACTTTCTTTTCTCAGCAATTCTCCTCTGTTCACTCTGTCAAATTGCAGGCAATGTGCCCCTCAACTTCCTGCTGCCTCCCTAGCCCAGCTCAACAGGTAAATCCCTGTCCCCAGGTATCACTGTGACAGGGAAAGAAAAATACCTGGTGTGGGTGCCCTAGGCGAGCTGAGGCAGAGGGTGCATGGCTGGCCTGCAGGAGATGTATGGCTTAGCAATGAAAACTGAGACCTGGCAGCCTGCCACAAGCACAGCCCAAGACACAACATTCATGAGTTCTGCAGCTTGGCCCCGAGGGCATTTTGGAGGCAGCCTGGCTGAGAAGCCAGGGATAAACAGGAAAGAGCCATCACCGGGCATCTAGCTGGGGCTTTTCCAAGACAACTGCAGCCCCATTGCCTCTAAGGAGGTGTCTGTGCCTATAAACTAAGGGTCTGCAGCTCTACCTCAAAGGTGCAAGAACTCGAGCACAGGACAGTGAGCCCTAGCCTGGCTTCAGCCCCCTGTTTCTGGGCAGGCATCGCTGCAAGCATTAGATTTCCCCCTGGGAGAGCTCTGTGTCTCAGTCTCCTGGGTGGAGAGAGGCTCCATGGATGCGGCTCAGTAGCTCCCTGGGAGACGGAGATCATAGGGACACCCTGTGCTGCCGGGACTGCGCAGCCCTTCCCTCTGCTGGCTCATAGGCAAGTGACCACCACCCCAAGTTGGGGCTGTGTGTTTTCCCCCTTTGGGCTGCTGGCTGAGTGCCTGGGCAAAGGCAGCAGGACAGGGAGGTCGAGCCATAGAGCTCTGGCACAGGATCCGGCCTCTGTGCAGGGTTGAACATTTCCGTGGAGCTGCCGGACCGTGCTGCAGTGAACAAGCTGAATGCAAAGGGGAGAGGGAACGTTTCAGGGCATTTTCTCTTGCACTTGCCCCTCAGCAGACTTAAGATTTCCTGCATCCCCCTTCCCTTAGCTGCTGAGGGATGCAGGTAATGCTGTGCAAGAGCGGTGGGAAAGGAAGGCAGCTTTGGACTTGGCACCTTTCCTTCAAACCACCTGCTCCCCCCCTAGGATCCCTCTTTCCCCCTCATGCGGGATCAGCTGTGGGGGAAACACAGGTGGAGACTAAGGATTACTGCCAAAGAGAAACCAGCCAGCAGCACATAGACCAGACTGCGGAGGAACTTCCCTGAAAGTGTCCCACAGCTGGGGAAGGACCTGCTCCCTCCCAGATACTGGCACCCTCCAGCACCGCTGATGCCAGTGACACTAAAAAGGGTGGGGGACCCACGGGAGGATACTTACAGGCTGTCCATCTGGCTGGGTGCGGAGCTGAATCACGCTGAAGAGGGTCGAGATGCTCCCTGACCAGCTGAGACGCTCTGTAGCTGTAGCTGCTACCAGGTCCTGTGCAGGCTGGACTGTGACACCCAGCATTTATTTTGATCAGCTGCTTGTGCTTTCTCTTTCGGTTGTGAACCCCAGGAGAGCTCTCAGCTCCTCCCTGGAAACAGTGTACAGCTAAATACAGCAAGAAAACAAGCCAAGCCCAGTCCCTGCTATCTGAGCTGGGGGCAGGTTTGTACTTTCTTTTCCCATCCTCCCGTGCTGACCAGTGTGAATGACTGACTGGGCTAAGCTCACCCATGGAAGTTGTGCTACTGGAGTGGCTCGGGTGTCTGTGGGGGCTGAGATAAGCTTGTTTTGTTTGGACACTTCTGTAGAGGTGACTGGCCGTCTCAGTGCCAACCCCAGTACCGCAACGCTGTCAAAGTTCAACAAACACTTTGCCCTTCTTGCACTTTGAACATTGGTCCCCCCCCTCTGCTTCCCAGACCCAGCTTTGCCTGAGCTCCCCGTCGCCTGCAGAGACAGTGCCAACACAGGCAGGGCACAGGAGAAGCAGCATACTGCCTGTTGCCACAGGAAAACTCTGAAACCTCTAGTTCTGTAAGGAGCAAAACTCTCCTTCTTTTAGTCCTGGCCAGATCCAGAATTGTTTGTCCTGTTCTATAAGCAGCCTTGGTGGTGGGGCTGTTAGAAAGGTGTGTGTTTGGGGATGATACATGAAGCTCTTCACAGAGTCTCACCTAGTAATTTCACATTTAGGCATGTTCTGGAAACCTCCAGGTGGTACATAGGTTGTGAGCCTGTAATAATGGCACTCACATCTAAGAGCACATGGCAATTGAAATGAAATATGGGAGGGAGCCTTAAGAGCAGCTCAACGGACAGAGCCATTGGGCAGGTGGCATGGGGAGGTGTCTTCCTACCTGTCCTGTGTGCGTGAAATAACTTTAGCATACAAAGGACAAGGATCTGGACCATGGTGGTTCAGATCACATATGGCTTGGGCAGGAATTATGGTGGGAGAAATCAGGGACGGGACAGGAAGGCTTGCAGCAAATAAAGCCTAGCAGCCATGGCTGCTGACCTCAATGTGGTGAATGACAGGGATACAGAAGGAGGCCTTGGGGCTGAATATGGGACACTATAATTGGAAGTTCTGGCTGGGAAACAGGTACGAGCAGAGACCACCAAAGCAAGATCTATGTTCCAGTGAGGAAACATGCATTGGCAGGAGGCATGTTTGTGCTCTCTAGAGAAGAGGTCACCAAGTTTTGTCTCATGCAACTCACTTTTCTGTCTTTCAGGATGGAAATGGGTATATGATTTGGGTCTGGTGATTGACCAGCTCCTTGCTGATCTCAGTGCCGCAGGGGAGGTTGCGGTTTTGCTGCCACAGGCAGGAGTCACTCCTACCTAGGAGTCCTTCCCATCTCCTACCCCCTAGGATCTCCTTCCTATCTCCTATACTTCAGCCATCATGAATGTGACAGATGGCCACACATCCTAGCTTTAGCCTTTGCACACACCTCCATCTTTCTGGCCTTCCCTGCACTGCTCAGAGCAATAAATACTCCATTTGGGAATGTTACTTTTGGAGTGTGGCATCTTCCTGGCCAGAGCTGGTTGCCTGATTGTGCACCTAGGGCAGAAGTGCTCCTCAGTGTTTCCTGAAGAACCTTGTGTCTCCTTCCCTGCAAGGTCTTGGTCTCTGCTGCTTGCAACGCCTGCTGGGATGCCAAGGCTGCCAGCAGGGAGAGGTACAGTCAGCCTCTGGCTCAAGACTTGCCCTTGGTACCACTGACCTTATTTGGGAGGCCTCCTTCCACATCTTTGGCTACCTCTCTGGCAAGCAGTTCCCCTGCCTTCTCCTTCCAGGCATTAGTGCAGGAAAGATTGTGCCTGAAGGCTGGGCAGGATGTAATATACTCTGCTGTTCTCCTTCCTAGGGACATTTTACAGGTGTCCTCTGTCTGCCCCTTTGGGTTTCAGATGCTCAAAATCTGATGATGGAGCAGTTGTGGAGGATAGATGTGATGGGTGTGAGGTGGGCTAAGCAGGGGGATGATCAACATGTCTCATGGAGAAAGAATGGAAGAGGAGAAGGAGAGCAGGGCTTCTACACAGATGTGCCTGGAGGTAGGAGAGACTGGATGGAGTGTTTGGGCTGCTGGGGCTTGGTGTCTGTGTGTGGGAAAGGAGAGCACTTCCTAGAAGCCAGCTTCCACTAAATTCCTGTGCGATCGTTACTTCCTGGAATTGTTTCCCAAAATGGAAAGCTAATATCTTGTGTGTGCTAAGGAGATGTTCACATGGCTTTACAGGGGAACAAACTGCTCTGCAGCTCTTGGTTTCTCATGGTGCAGTTAAAGCACACACAACAACACCATCAGCAGAATTTTTAGCAATGACAAGTAAAGCATGAGATAAGTTGAGACTTTCAAAAGCGTTTTGCTTATTTTAGCCTTCTGTTTTAAAATTAAGCTATTATACTTGATTTCCAGAAATTGGTCATGACCCTGTTCCTCATGCTTGAGGGAATCTCCACAACAGAACTCTGTTCCCTCTAGCTGCTCAGAAACCATCTCAGCTATAGCTAGTACTGCCCCATTGTACCAGACTTGGGGGGTTCCTATGCGAGTCCTTAGACTGATGAGAAAAGAGGGTGGAGTCCACTTCATATTTTTTCTACGTTGTTTAGAAATCACTTTTATACAGAAGAAATTGTAAAATTACTTTTTTTTTCCTCATCTGCAATCTGCTTACAACTATAAATAAATAAATAAATCTTAGTGAAATGATGGTCTATGCTGTTCTCCTATAGGTGTCATGAGGAGGTTGCTGGCCTCAGCTCTTCACAGAGCTCTTCCTGGATTTGGAGTCCGCCTCACAAAACCAGTATATGTTAAGACAAACAATACTTTTTATTCTGGACAGACTCCCTGCTAAACTCGTTTAGAATTTGGGATACCTTTTCATGTGGTGAGAGAAACTCCATGCGTACATTAGTCAATGTGTGTGAACTATTTTTTCAGAAAAAAAAAAAAGAGCAAGAAGAATTTTGATTTTTGCAGGTATCTCCCTGGCTGGTAGAGTCATAATCCATAACCAAAGTCTTGGGAATTGTTTAAGCAAATCAGATACATGCCACTTTCATGTGCCTTCATTGGCTGAAGAACTGAGGCTCCAAAACATACCCCAGTATTTCACAGCATGTTGTCTGTTCTTTGTTTCAGACAGTTATGGCACAGAGAACTACGGTGTTTCTTGTGCCTGGCAGGATTTAATCCTCCCAGCTCTTCTTTTACTGTTCTTTACTTTTTTACTCTTCTTGTGGGCTCGCTGTCCTGGTTTTATTGGGCCTTGTGCTTTTTGAGGGGAGCCTCTCCTTCATTTTCCTTTCTTCCTTTTTTGAATTGCTCTTTGTACTACGATCAGGACCTGAGCAAAGAAACAAGGAAAAAACAAATCCGTATCAACTGCTATGGAGTTACTACTGACTACAAAAGTACACGGCTTTGGTTTCCTTCACAAGAAACTGTGCTATTACAGCAGAAACATTTCCTTTACTAAAGAGCCATAGCATGCTTCAAAATCTTGTACTAAAATGTGGAAACTTCAGCCATAGGCACACAGCCTGGTTCTATTACTCCAGTGATACAATATTCTGTTGCCCCCTCAACCCCTTGAATGGTTAATTCCAACATTTCACAGAATTTATGCCTTTACGCCTTTTATAGCACACTGGTGTAAAAAGCAATGAGCACGATGGCTAGAGCCTCTCCTGTCAGTAACCACAGAAGGATAGGGCAGGGTTGGAGGCATTATCCTTTGCCATTAGGTTATTTTCCAAGCCTTTTTCCCTGGGCTGTTCACAAAGAGGCTAATGAGCTTCTGGACTTCTAGTGTCTCAGCTGGGAAGCTCCATGACACCACTTCTGCTGTCTGTCACAGTGTATCAGCTGCTGCTGAACAGGTAGGAGTTTTCCAGCACTGCTACCATCTATCATATGTCTTTCAGTACCTTTGGACAGATGGGCCAAGAAACCCACCAGCAGAATTAGGTCCTATTCTTCGGTGTATTTTTAAAAAGAACAATAACTGAGAAACCTTTTAAATATTGAAAAGTCTTCTCTGCAGACTTGGAGACACTTTTGCCATTGTGTTTCTTCATTGTCTGGGAGATCAGATTAAAGCTGGATGAACGGAAATTTTCTCTTGCAGGTGGGGTCATATCACGGCACACACTTTTTCCTGCCTTCTGTGACACAAACGGCTTTTCGTGATTGCTGTTGCCATCATGGGTGAGATTCTCAGAGCTAAAACACATAGAGGTCAGGTCAGAAGATAATTTATCACCACAAAAATTCATGACTGGCTATATATAAAGATGACCATGCAGATTAGAAATTCCTTACAGGTAAAACTCCTGCTACTTTATTCTGAAGCATTTCTTAATAATCATATGAGAAAGAAACAAAAAGAGAAAAAAAGAAAAAAGGAAAAAAAAAGAAAAAGTAAGAAAAAAATTAGAAGAAAAATAAAAAATAAAAAAAATAAAAAAGTAAGAAAAAGAAGGAGAAAAAGAAGAAAAACAAAAAGACAAAAAGAGAAGTAATTTACTGTATTTCAAACTACAAAGAACCCCAATGCCATCATATTATCTTAAGAACCCTATTGCTAATATCATGTAGCCACAATACCACTATCTGTTCTGCGTCATCCAGAAGTACCCACCATGGAAGCAGTAGCACCTTATCATCACTGAAGTAAACACAGACGCCAAAGATATTTGTTTACTTTCCATCTAAAACTTTCAAGTTTATGTAGCTAAGTCTGACCTGTAAGGTGTAAAGCAGGAGTTTTTGTGAACAAATTAGTATTACTTCATAGGGTGGCAGGATTTGCTGCAATCTAACTATCTATCTAACTCTGCTTTGCTCTGTTAACCAACATGCAGTATGTGTACACTCAGTAAGACACAGAACATTTTATGCTATCAGTAGGTGGGTACTTATGAAAGTAATCAACCCTGATCGTCAGTGTTACTGCCATGGGGCCTTGCTCACCCGTAAGAGTGTACAAACTTCATTGCTCATCACCAGAGCACCAGAACCTAGAAGTGAAGGGAACGCACCAGCAATGAGCTATGCACCATGACAATATTGTGTTTTTAAGATATTCAGCCATTATAAACAAATAAGTGTCTGCTTTGGACTGTCTGTGCCACTGTCTGTCTTTACACTGTCTGTGTAGAGGCTTGGCCTTTACTTTCACACCTCTGCCCTATTTCTTAGTAGCTGCATGCTCCTATCTTCTCCCTCCCTGCCAAGGCAGCAGCTATCATTCCTTCCTCCAGAAAAGCACCAGATCAGTGCCTGTGTGCCAGTGAGTCCAGCAAGGCTGGGGAAAGGAGTTTCAGCTATGTGCTGATGAAGCGGGTCTGGTGCTCCATATGAAGGAAAGAGGATTCTCTGCTTCTCTAATATCATCTTCCACTGTAGTCTCAACCATGGGATGAAGTCACCAAGGACACCTGTCTAGTTTATGAATGAAAAACAATGAACCATAATGTCAGAGGACCATAAAAAGGAGGAGAGCGGATTGGTGGAGAAATCAGGGTGGGATCATTCTTTCTGAAAAATGCTAGAAACCTGTATAATATAATAGTAACCTACCTGAAATCCTTCCCTACGTGTTTGGCAGAGGCTGAATTTGGAAATTTTTCTGTAAAAAATAATTAAAAAAAAACATATTGAAAGTGCCTATCAGATCTCTTGGAAAAAAGATAAATCAACACAATGAAACATCCAAATTTTGTCTTGGACAGTTGAGACTCAATAACTGACCCAGGCTGATACAGTTCCTGTAAGTCAATATCACCAGACATCAAAGCATTTACTCAGGTGCCTAGTTGTGGGGATTAAGTCATATAGGGCAGATTCCAACTCAGGTGCTCGCTTCCCCTTCTTCATCTATTGCCTCATCAAGCCTGTTTTGGGATACAGACGCTCTAGGTATTTCCCACTGAAACTGTTGCATTATGCATAAAACTGTGAATCAGGAAGTAAAGGGGCCAGAGGCAACACAATTATTTTGTTTTGGTAAGTGTGCAGCTCTGTTGAAGGACATGTTCTCAATCCTAGTGTCTGCTCCAAGGAAAGCCTGTGTTTGACATTCAAATGACACTGGGCTAAAGTCAGAACAGACATTTCCAGAGTGTGAGTACTATGTTGAGCCCCACTGGCCAAGCAGCATGGGTGGGAGTGGGAGAGAAGAGCTGGTCCCCCTGACTGATCTTGACAGGCTTAGATACGTGTTCATGAGCTGCTAGTGCTTACTGCAGGGTAGCTGGCTGTGTAAGAACAAGGTGCCCTGGGGCCTGAGCAGTGCCAGCCTCCAGAGCGGTGGTGCCACTGCATTCAGGCAGCAGCTGAACAGGGGTCCAGCACAGGTGAGACCACAGTACCTGAGTGACAGCAACCTTTAGGCTAGAAATTGTTTGCTGTCAGCTATATGTGTAGCGCCTGTCATCACTACACCCCCTAAAGATAAGACATATCTGGAAAAGCAGTAGGAAGGAGAAAAGGGGAATATAAAGTGTTTTACAGGCTCTTGGGATCCAGTTCCACTGTGGGATCCAGTCCCCTCCAGTTCAGATCTAAAAACCACCATAACAAAATATTAAGAGCCAGGGTTTATCTTGTTTTGGTTGGGTTTTTTTCCGTGTCTTCTAAACGAGGTCAGTTCCAGGAAAGCCTTGAAGGTGGTGATCTGTTACATATTTACCCGTGGGTATGGTTACAGAATAGTACACAATAGCTAGAAGGAAAAGCTGCAGCTGGGAAAGACAGTACTTTGAACTCACCAGAGTCTGCAAAATCATTTAAAAATCTCCTCTTTCACAGGCAAGCCCTCATCAGTCATAACACTTAAATGTACTTAACTGTACCATACCTAAACAGTACTTAACTAGACTGCTTGTCCCACAGAAGCAAATTACAGCTGTAATGATTTGTGCCCGCATTTAGAGGCTGCCAAAGGGCGAGTGACCTTTAACTTCATCTCTCCCTCTATACTGCAGGTGGCTCATGTATGGTCTTTCTCAAGTCATGGGTCTCCAGCGTGCTGGCTCCTGGGACAGGGATGGCCCTGGCGCTGAGGGAAGGTGAAGACTGTGTCTCCTCAAGTGGCAAAATCACTGCTGCAGCCCAAGATCCTGGCTTCTCTCTCAGCATGACCTGGCCTAGCAGAAATATCTTACCGGCCAGCCAGCTGTGGACCAGGTTAGCTGCAGCTGGCTGTGGTGCTGCACTGCCAATACCTCACCTGCAGGGTATGGTGAGGCAGGAAACTGCTGGGTAAGGTCCATGATCAACGTGTGAGATGAACCAGTTCTGACAGTCTATGGGGAAGCTTGTCCCTTGGACATAAGTACTATTTTGAATATCATTTTATTCTAAATGGTTCTTTATATTGTTGATATAGAATTTCTTTAATGATATTTAACCCACATGGCCAAAATAAAGTAGGGAAAGTAAAACACAGGAAAACCTTCCAATTGTACTTAAGTAGGTTTAAAGGTACGTTAAGAACACAGGATATCCTCCATCAACAAATCCAGTCCTCTCCTATCATAGACACAGGCTTCCTACAAACCTACAAAACAATTCATCTGTTGTCTAGCTACCATCCTCCTTTGTTTTATTTTTTTTTTTCTGGTTATGTTCTCCAAGACAAAAATGAAGTAGTCATAAGGTAGAAAAGCTCTGGGTGCATGTCTGAGACAAACTGGAACAGGAATTCAGAACCAAGCACGAAGTCATTATTAAAGCGTATTGGTACAGCATGACACCCAAAGTGTGAAAATCACATGAGTAAGGATCGTCCTGAGAATAAATTCCAGTGTCCTTAATGTAGACAAAGAATACGTTTTCACATTCTTCTGTTTAACTGACCAGTGATAGCTCTCTATGAATCTATAAAACACACAGATTTATATTAAGACACAGCTAATATGTATGACCACTTTAATATTTTTATCCAGCCCTCATTGAGGAATCTCTGCTCATGAAAAAAACAGCTGAAGTACTATTCTGTATAATTTTGTGATATCTGGAAAAGACTTTAAAGCTCTTATATCAATAAGAAGAATCCTTCTTTTTTTTTCCCTTCGTTTTCATCATTTTCAGAATATTTAATGAGGCATGTTTACCTGTGTAAGAGAGGTCAGAACTGAAGAAAAATATACTATTTGCTTTGCAAAATTTTACCAATAAAATGAGCTGTAAGAATCTATGAAAAGTGACATGATGATGGTCAGAGGTGTTTATTGGAATAAAAAAAATTGTAACAGTGGCTAAAACCAGTGAATACGGACTTAAGGCACTGTAGGATTAGGACAGATAGCTTTCTATTCTTTGCTACTTTCTTCTTAGGTTAACTTGTTGATCTTGTGTGCTTGCTAGCGGACTGTTTCATGGATTTGTGAAGCCACAAAATCTGACACTAAGCATAACAATTTCCATTGCTTTTCAGTACTCTGTCCACAGCAATTTTCTATTAAAATTCTACCAAAAACTCTACCAAACCCTATCCTTAAACTCCTACATTCCTCTAAGGAGCCTATTCTGTTTTAATATGAAGCATTAAAAGTTTATGAAAACCAGATTTTTAAGGCCTGAAAGAACCGCAGATCATTTCATAATTCATTTTGCCCACCATTATACCTAGGCTAGCAATTTCATTCAGTTTTTTGTGGACCGTGTTGTAGACTGCATTTGTCTGACGCAGGACAGAAAACCCATCACATCGCCTGGAATTTGCACCAATGACTCCCTGCCAAAACACACATCTCTTATTTCTAATGCAAATTTGTCTGTTATCAATTGCAGTCACAGCTTCGAATACTTTCTTTGTCATGGACTGAAATCTTTCCCAGATTTTCTTGTGCTTTTAATGACTCAAGTTCTCCAGTTCTTTTTCCCCAGCTTCTTTCATTTTTGTCTGTATTGAAATCAAAGATTTCTGGTTGATCACAATTTTCCATAGGACTTGGGCTGCCTTGTTTATCTTTAATTAATGTTTTCTCCTCTAGTCTCTCTGGACCAAAAAGAGCATGTTATTACAAATGTGTGTACCCTACTGCCAAAAGGAACAAACATTTTTCATCTCTTTGGAATTTGCCTCCAATGCAGTTTTTCTGAAGTGAGATCATTCCCTATCAGTAAAGCAGAGTGTGATAATGTGATGAAGACAGTTTAAACTACAGAAAAATTAGCTCTTCCAAATGCTGAGATTGAGTGAAATTCCAGCCAAGCAACTCTATACTTATCTTTTTGGGACATATACTTTACTTAGGTTTGAGAGTATAGAAAAGAAAAAAAAAAAAAAAAGGCTTATTGGGATTTTAAGAATTAAACAAGCATATAAAGTATACCTTTTTTCAGTGGGTCAGGTACCTGAAATATCTTATGTTGAGCTTCAGTGCCTTGAGTCTGTGAAACAGAATAGAAACAAGAATGAATTACTAATATTAGTAAGTTTCAAAAGACTGAATGACAAAAAGGCATTGCCATCTTTATGATTAGGCTCTTCATGGCTTCAAAGACTCTTAGGACAGAGGAAGCTTGGTAAGGGTTCAATAACTAGTGGGAAACCAGTTAACATATAAAGATCAGGTTTTTTTCTTTCTTTTATTTTATTCTTTTCTTAAAGCAGAAAGCAAGGTAGGCATTCAGTATTTTCAAAAGCTAAGAAAACTCAGAAACTTGCACTTTGCGAGCTGTTGGGTACTCAGCATTACAAAGACATTTAAAGTAGTAGGAACATAACATTAGACTATTTTCACTAGGATTTTTAAATATTTGTCAACTACAATAAGCTTCACATTTTCTAAATAGTTATATAGGACGCTGAACAGCAATAACGGAGAAGTGATGTTTTTAAAGAAGATTAGATCTTTTCTGACAACTATTCTGATGATGACTTTTCAATCAACTTAAGCCCATGGTAGTTCCTAGGCCAGCTAATGCTGAGTACCAAACTTCATGCTCTGAATGGTAGGAAGAGGCATGATTTCAGAGCTGGGGCTTGGTAATGATCCCAGAGATCATTAAAAAATTTACTGCGTGTTTCCCTAGAATGTCCTGTGACCTTTCTCTTTCTCTTCTCTTCACAGCACCCCTGCTGGGCTGGAAAACACAACAGAAAGTGTTTTAAGGACTTGGCAAAAATCTGGAAGTGGAACAGATAGAGCTGAGGATGTTGAGGTGTTAGTATTTTTGGAGACTAAGAAGAGCTAGTATAATCTCCAGCTGCAATGCATATTCCTTGGCAGAGAAATCTAAGTGTATCAGATAATATACTAATGAAACATAATTTGACCATTTTTTCCTGCCCCAGACTTGTTGATAATTCATTCATGAATGAAACAGACAATAAAGAGCAACAGGCATTCTATGTCAGCAGCTTTTGGTGACAAAACTGTTTGAATTGTGTTTGAAAGTTGTCATATATAAGTCGCTGGTCAGCATGTTTCTACTGGGATGAAAAATACACTTTTGCTTTCATGTTTCTGTCCTGAGCAATGCTGTGAAAATGTTCTTCTCATGGGTTTTTTTGTTTTGTTTTGGTTTTTTTTTCTGCATGGAACATGGCATGTAACCACTTTGATTCATGAGGGAGTACTATAGTTATGAAAAAAAAGAGTTGCAAAAAAACATGATAATCACACTGCCAGAAGGAACACATGTAAGCAAGCTGCTCAAGACTGAATTCCTTATGCTGTTCTGTTCAGCAAATATTTATGAACCTGGACACAAACATATCATATTGACAAGGGACTTTACTTCCTACTTAGTTTGGCTTGTTTATTTTTAGTCTGGGAACCTGGAGAGCCAGGATTTCTCAGTAATATTAATTGCCATTGCTGTTTTTCCAGTGTCGGGGATTCTGAAAGGAAAGATTGGCATAAAATGGAAAAAGCTTGCAAAGCATTGGTCTACCTATTGAACCAATGAAAGCATTAATAAAACAGCCAGTGTTATGATGTTTATATATATAAAAATAAAATTACCCATCAAAATATTAACTTCTTCTTTCCAAACAGCAGTTCACTTTCTCTAAGGAACAATAACAGTGCTCCTATTTTACAGCTGAGGGCTGTGTAGTTTTCTAGGCTGAACACCAGGAAAGTGCTGTTGAGGGCTATGTACAGCTCCAGCATGAATTTCTGGCAAAAACTCTACTGTACTTGTGATATTCCTTGTTATTCACCTTTTTCAAATGGCTTTAAGTACTTCCATCAAGAATAACAACAAAAATTTGGTAAGTCTTTTTATCTAATAACCTTAGTTAGTCACTGAAATAGATCCACATGGGAAACCGCACATAATAAAGAAAAGAACAAAAGTAAGAAACTTCTTGCAGAAATTGTGTTGTACTATTCTTTTAAATTGATTTGATAAATTCTTGTTACTTTCTACATGCAGTTACAGTATCACTCTGACGCATTTTGCTATTAGTGTACGACCAGCAGAATTGCTTTAATTCATTGGATGCAAGATGCACACATGCAATTCATACAATTTCATTGCATGAAAGACATCTTTGCCTCTGTTTCAGCACAAAAATTACAGAACAGGACCTAATGAAGCTCCACGTAACTAATAGTTTTGCAACATCTACTGGTGTTTGTAGGTATTGGCAGGTGTAGACGTACAGAATCAGGCTCTTACAGGGCCAAAGCCACATTCAGTCCCAAACATGCTCAAATTTAGTTTGGTGGTTAAAGAAAGGCATTATCAAATTTATTATTGCTATAACCCTATAGAGTATTATGTTTTGTCACAGTAGGATGAACTGGGGCAGGAGAAAAGGCCTGGAGGGGACTTTCCTTACCTCCTTATTATGAACAGAGTAGTTCAAGAGAGCATCACAGAAATGCTGTCCTATTGACTCCAAGTCTTTCATGTTGAAATGGGTGCTTTGTCTGCAGCCTGCAGCATCAATAGGAGCAAGACAGAGATGAAAATGTCAGCCATGCTGCTGACTGCTAAGTATCTGTGATATTTCAGGACGGTGGCTGACAGCAAACTCGCATTTCTTTCCCTGACATATGAGATAGGTCTATGACCGCTGCAGTTTTATACAGATGATATTACTGATCATTATTCTGCCTACATGAACAAATCTGTCCACTGAGGGGATTAACTGTAATGCATAGTTAACGGATTCCTTATTACAAAATTTCCTGGCTTCAGTTACTGCTTTTAATTTGCCATTCACTAATGTTGTTTCATGATACATTTGCAATAATACTCGTGGTGGCCGGAAAGGTTGCTAGTTGAATCCCCTGGTTATAGTGTTTTTTCCAACTCTTACCTTAAATTGTCAGACAAAAGACCAAGGGGATGGTAGCTCAAGCTACCAATCTCCATGAAAAAAATAAAGCAAAGATCTTGTTTGATGTTTCCTACAAAATAGCTACAGGGAATTGTCTCACCTAACTTAGAGCCACAGATAGAGGCTTCCAAAGTGTAGCTGTTGTTGATGCCCATCTTCCACATTACCACTCGACCTGTGCCTTCTTTACTCTTTCCTACTCTGAAACGGCAGTCTGTGAATGAGAACTTAAAAGACAGGTACAGCATTAGCCTTTGAAGTAAACAGGAATACGCAATAATTTCATTTTAAACCTGCAAGTTTTTTCCAATCCTATCGATCAAGTAAACACGAGTTTTCACTCTACTTGAATATTGCACAACATAGCTCAAAGCATATTGTTATTGCTGGTATAATGATGTAGGTGTCCTTTGATTAAAAGGTTATTGTACTTTAAAGATCTCTGAGACATCTGCAAATAATTTTTATGTGGCTGTACTTACTATTTCTAGATGGTACTATACAGACAGTTGACCCACTGAGCTACCACAAATCCTGTTGTACACCGACATGTATGTTTACTAAAAAGTTGGATTAGCTCTTCTCTCATGTGCTAAGAGACCAACAATTTGATGTAACTGATCTAGAGCTTGCAACCACCTTTTCATTGATATCTGATGAGAACTGCATTAGCTGCAAGTATTCAGTAGGTTAGTTTGTGTGTTTTCTTATTCCTGAGCCTTTGCAACCTTTCAAAAGCAGATTACTGCAGGCAGATTTTGCTAGAAAATAACGTATTTTAGAAGCTGTCATTTCCTAATAAACTTTTTCTTTTCTTTCTTAATTGAAATTTCTTATGCAAATATGGTGACTGACACAATTTTCAACAGAAGCTTTCAAAAGGATTCAATCTGAAGAAACTCTTTTCTTCTTTAAATTCTTATTTGCTTATTTGTTTTAATTCTACAATGTATTTTAAAGCTGCATTTAATACGAGTACAAAATACTTAATATTAGTTTTTGACATCATTAAAACAATGTTACTTTCATGTTCTGTCTTTTTCATTCTTTGCAAAAAATCTTTATAAAAATGCTAACATTTTGTCCCAATTCAGCATGATACATTTTGGAGTGCTGGAATTTCAAAGGAGTTAAAATTTTGTATTGCTACCATTTCTAGTTTTAGCCAATTGAAGATTATTTTACTGGGTGAAGTGTGGTCTTTTCGTAAATGTGATACTTTCAGCAAAAAATTAGGGATCCCAAATGGTGCTTGAATTTTTAGGTAAGTTGCCAGCCAGACATTTGCTTACCTTATCTGGGCAGCTCTTGCTCAGCAAGAGTGGGAAGTCACGTGGATGCACGTGTGGTCCTTTTGCTTGCTTCTTTCTCTCACAACCATACATGAAGACATTTTGTTTCCTGTTGTGACCGTGGATGTCACAATACAGAAAAATATCACGTTCCCCCATCACTCTGTAATACAGGATGACACAGAATACTTTATTAGAAGTATGGGTTTTTTCTCCATCTCAGAAATAAGTCTGAGGTAATATGTTATACTGAAGCTCATGTAAAACCCAAAGAGCACAAAATCAATACAAGTTTCACATTCTGAGCTCTAAATTAAGCCTTGATAGTGCTAGATAAGAGCCAAACTGCTCAGTTCCTTCCTGAATAAAGCACTTGTCACTGCAAAAAGATAGACGAATGTATGCACCACCAGCCTTTGCCTTGTGTTTGTTCTCTCAGACTCAGTTATATACATCCATCCCTTTAATGTGTACATAAGCATGTTGTACAGATGAAACCTTGCTGCTCTTTCACTACTGTATATGTGTTGAAGAATACATGCTGTACAATTACGAGACTGAAGCATAAATGGCAGTAAATATTACTTCCTTTATCAAACTGAAGACATCAATTTTTATCAGGCCATAATTCTGCAATGTATTATTGTTTAAATAATGTTTTAAAGAAAATTTGCAGGTAGACATGTTGGGGTTTAGCAACTGAAACCCAACCCTAATGCCCGATTTGTGTCAAAGCAGAATTCTCTATATAGAACATGTGATGGCACCACAGCTTGTCACCTGGGGCTTTACAGTGGGTAGGAGTTGGAAATGCACGGTGGAACTAAGAAGGAAGCAGTAATAAATGTATGTCTCAGCTGACAGTAGCTGAATATGAGCCTGAAGGTCAGTAACACTTCAGCAGGCATAATTAGTATTAATTACAGGTCACTCACAAGTGCAGGCTATCTCCATGGAGTAAGTCAGAGACAGGAATTCTCATGGAAAAGAAGGAGAGGTGCAGTGTTAACCCCCCGAAGGCTAGATATCTACATGCCAAAACATTCATTTCAAGGAACACAGATCTTATTTAACACAGGTTGTAACTAGATGAAAAACATCACATGCACTAATTCTGACACTGGCTTTTTGCACAATAGTCTTGTTTGTATTAATGTGTTATAGAAGTTGAACCAGAAGGATTTAGTTTACTAGACGAAAATTTAGTTTAATACCTAAAGGCTTAGTTTTATATTCAATGTCTCTGTGACTAGAAGTCTGCATAAGAAATCAAGCATATTTGTAGCAAAACATACAGCAAACTTGGCAATCTTTGCTGTCAAATGGACATCTGGGATCTATTCTGAACTTAAAATCATTCTGGGACACGGTTGTATGCCAGGAAAGAAGAAAATGAGAGACATAAGGAATTTCATAAGTAGATTTTGGCAAAGGATAGTGGGGAGAAATATGTTTTGATGAAAACTCTTTTACTTTGGAGATATCTTATTATCAGGAATGGAGAAAGGATACTAAAGGAAAACCTGTGCAATACTGAAGAAAATAAATAATCCACTCTGCAATGCAACTGGACATAAACAAAACAGTCAGAAAGGCTTGTGTACACAGCAAAGATGTAAACAACACCAAAACACAAGGGACAGAGAGGTCACACTAACAAAGAGACAGTGGGAAGGAAAATCATCTATTCCAAAGGCAAAGAAAATGTTACCTTTTGATCATGTTTCGGGTATACCAGATGGAAGGATAACATTTCTTCCCGTAAGATCTGTATTTGCGGTTCAAGTCCTGACCTGTTAAAGAACAGCGGTGATTTCCCACAATCACTCCATCTGGATTCAACATGGGTACCACTTTGAAGACAAAATTGTCCCGCAGCAGTTGAGCTGTGCCTGAATCGCCAAGAATGTAATCCAGAAAGCCCTTCATAATCCAGGAACTGTTGGTTTCTCCCGGATGTACCCTGGCAGTTAGTATCACAGCCTTCCTCTTGGTGCCCTTGCCGCTTTTGGGGGGGTTGGTGATAGTTAAAACATACACTATGTTTCCTGCCAGTGAATGGCACAAGATGTGAATCTTGCAGAACATGGACTTCAGTGGATCTTTAGAGATAGCCACCAGGTACTCCTGCAGGTTAGAGTAGGTGTAAGGATAGCAGTGGGCAAAATAGCAGGTGTCTAGGTCATGAGGGAACTGGAACGTCCAAGTGAGTGAGAAATACTGACGTCCATCTTGTCCTGCATTGGTTTTGTAATACTTGATTTCACTTCCAGTCCTTCGCCAGCCAACTTTGTGTTCCTTAGCATCAGCTTCTGAGTACAACAGTGGCCTCAAGCCACGTTTATATAGGCTGTTACGATTGGTAAAGTTGACAATAGTGAAACGATATGGCATCCCTGCCTGCATGTTGCTTACTTGGAAGTAGTACCACTGCGTGTGTCTGCTTGTGTAGAGGTCGGTGCGCAGGGTCAGCTGGTACTCAAACTCATTGCTGGTAGGCAGAAAGAAGACAAACAGTTGTGATGCTGTTTAGCACTGTTTAGTGTCAAATAATTGACGAAATAATTTCATATTCGTAGTGTCAAATAATGTGGACTGCCATGAAAAAGCACCCTGCGGTGAATCCGGTGCAAAAAAAATTATAACTCCATCTTAATAAAAGAATAAAAGATTAGAAACTTACACTTTGATCACCTTCTGCAAATTCCCACTCTCAAACCGTGCTTCAAATATCAGTGTGTTGTCTCCTTTCTGGTGGAGGATCTGCTTCAAGGGGCAGAGACCTCTCACTCGGGAATACATAAAGCAGGATTTTTTGTTAGCTAGGGGAAGGAGCAGAACAGATATCTTTCAGTCTGAGTCATTTTAGGGAATACCTGAGTCTTTCTGAAAATTCCTTCCAGATGCAGACAACTGCATGGAGCTGAACTTCAAAACATATATTAGGCAAGCGTAAAAGTAATTACACAAAGATTTTGCTGCCCATTCCCACTTAACCTAATGGACTTCATCCAGTTTCAGATCTGACTCTGTTTTTGAGGTGCCTGTGTCTCTCTGCATGAGCAAAGGACAATTCATACTCAGGCAAAGCAACTGAGTTAGGTGGAAGAATCTTGGCCTCAGATCCCCCAGCTCTTTTCACCGGTCAAATGGGCAACTGCTCTACTTAGAAATCATATGTAGCTGACAGCTCTTGGCATCGGTTTGTATTTAAATCTTTGTATTCAATTATTATAGCTTAGAAGTAAAAAAAGATGATGTCCAGACCCAGCAGCAATTACTTTTATATTACAAGTGATGATTTGACACCACATTTAGCACACAGTTTGAGCCTGTATCTCCTTGTGCTCTCTTCCGCTACTTTTTCCTCAGATGAGAGGCTCACTGAAGCATAACTTGACTTTTTACCACAATCTTCATTAAAGACCAGAACTTCCAGATTTGTTTTCAGCAAGAATTTACTTTTTTGGTTGGGAAGCTGTCTAGGTTCCAAAATATTCTTGGTATAGGATCCTCCCTTTACAGAACCAAGGCAAGAATTCTTTTTAACGCTTCCTGGCTCTCTCTGTACTGGTGTCAATATGGTAGCAAAGGTGTGGAAAACCAAGGCAATCAAAACTTCCTGTCATCTCCAAACAGTACCCACAAAATATATAGAGAGGATGTGTCTCTTCTGCCAAAAGTCAGGAGTCCAGAGATGCTGCTGCAGAGTCAATGTAGCCAGGCTGGTGACTCTGGCTGACCCTGGCAGCACAAGCTACATTCTGATGCTTGGATTAGGGACAGCTCAGAGAAAAGGAAGACAGGTGAAAACTGCAGGTATTCCAGGCTAAACCTACATTCTGTGAGACTGTGGCTTTCACACTGCTGATATTGAACCAGCTCTTTTATCTGCCAAAAGAGGAATTCCCCATTATGTAACTTTCTGACTAGCAAAATGAACTGTACTGAACTTGTACTGGTGACCAGACACCAATCGCCAAGATGTTGTATTCTTAGCTTCTGTTCATGCTTCTATTTCCTTAACCACCTGCACAACATCAATCCTCAGGAGCAAGAGGGAGAAGGGGCCATATTTAAAAGGCATCAGTTTTTACCTCCTGAGATGGAAAGTTTCATTAACAATGTCTGAGAACCATTACAGCAAAACCACACTTTGCTGGAGAGCTGCACAGGCTTAAGCAAGAACCACTGGCTGTCACCTGTGCACAAAGTTCAAGTCAGTAATAAAGGATGTAAAAAGCTGCATTTTTAAAGAACATCAACTAAAGTACTGTAACAGAAATCACTGTCCTTGTTTTCAAAAAGGTGAGGAGCTGGGATTCAGAGTGTTCCTCCACATCTTACCCCTTGCAATAAGTTAGCAGGTCCCTTTGCAGAGGACAGAAGTTCATTCTGAGTCACACCGCAGTTACACCGAATTTAACAACCTACTATTGAGAGGTAATACACCCATACTGCAGAAGTAGCTTATTTCTAAATAAACCTGATGTCAAACAGTAACAGTTCTTTTCAGTATTTTGCAAGCTTTTACTAAATGTGTTGACCTCGCTAAGGATGCCAGCTCCCTTCCAGTTTTGTGCTTCTGAAAATTTTGTGGCCACATCTAGTTATCCTAGGAATGCAAAATTATTATCATCTTTCTTATCTATGTAGAAGTAGCCCAAGACCAAAATCATCAACTGCCAGAAGTTCCAAGTTCATCCAAGGAAACTGAATCAACTTAGCACACTCAGGAAAGAATAAATAACTCTAATAATCAACTGGTGGTGGTGGAATAAGGCAATTATGCCCTTCAATTCTGTCCATTAATCCTGGCTAGACACAGGAGCCTATAATCAAGCACTGACCTAATCTGGCCAGATTTTGTTTCCAAGTCTTGGCAAAACCACTAGAGCAAACAAAATAAAACGTTCTCTCAACACAGTCTTTAGTGTTGATTCTGCAGTTACACAGATCTTTTTTATCACTTTCTCTTTTAGCTGGTAAGTTTTCTTTCTCCACTCCTATTTTCACAACAGTTTTCACAATAGAAAGCCATATTGATTTCATCAGGCTTTGAATTACGTTCATAAAGGAGATCAAAGAAGGTGCTTCATCTACCTACAGCTGACAGCAAGATCTATCAGGGTGTTCCCACCTTCTTCTCCTAGATAAATCACAGTGCCTTTGTCAGGAGTTTGGTATGTTGGCATCATCTCCAAACCAGTTGGAGTGTACAGTGGCTCAGGGAGAGTGGGTATCCAATCTGAAAAAGAAAAGATACACAGAAGGAAGATTGTATTAGAGTCTTTATAATATCAAAGACACATTGAAGAGTGGGTCATCCTACTTACACCAGTTTCACATAAAGAAATAGACAACTGTTGAACCTCATCTTTTGGATCTGTGAACAAATCTTCACTATAAATCCAAATAAAAAGAGATATTAATCTGTGCATGGACTAACTTTTGTTGTTCAAACTTATCTCTGTTCCCTGTACAGCTTGCTTACCATCAGTGAGGATGACAATGGTGAACACTGGACAGCACTGGTACTGTTAGGAGAACAGATGCTCCAACTACACAGTGAAGTCGCTGATTGCTGAGCACAGAGACGTGCACGGCTATCATGCAGTGTCTCCGTGTAACTCACCTGACATCTGCCTGGGATGTCAAAGATCTGTTGAACACCATTCTGACAGTAGGCCTTTCCTTTCTGTAATACTCACAGCAGTCCTATCCCATTCCATTCAGGATACTGGGATCTATTTTCAAAGGTAACAGAATAAAGGTATAGATGTCTCAGTCCCAGCTCTGTGCATTTCTGATTTCTACTGATTACCTACAAGTTGCAACTGGTTTTATCTATAAAACACAGGAACTGTTCAAGTCTTCACTATCTCATGATAGGTTTGCAGTACTTTGCAGTACTCTGAACTTTTCTTTATCTGCCTGCAGCTTTGTTTCACCTAATTTAGCTGTGACAGCAATTTCTCTAATTGACTGGGTACGTATGACTAATTTATATTTTTCTTTATCTTTGTGTGGTACAACCACAGGATCACATGGACAGCAGTAACAAGAAGTTGTTCTGTGTAGAAATGCAGACAGAGCTGGACGAAACTTGTTTTAGAGATAACAAAGGGAAGAAGGAAATAATATCTAACACATGCAGTGTGTTAGATATATCACCATATATGGTAAATTCAGATGTAACGTGAGGCTGCAGATTGATGAAGAAAGAGAAAGGTGTAAGAATAAGCTAGCAAACATATGAAAATGATCCCAGAGTTATCTGGATCCTAGAGTGGAGAAGAAGAAATCACCAATACAAACATTGTTTTTCTCCCAGCAAAGGATCCCAGAGGCTGACAATTTGCAACAAACAACCTCTCTGCTCCACCAGAATGAAACCTCTGAAACGAAACCACTGACCTTAGGATCTAGAGGAGCAGTGGAAGGGGAAGCCAGGAAAATGGTGGGAATTTGTTATTTAACTGCATTATTTTTCTTTTTTTTTCTGTAGCAATTAGATCTGGAATAATAATGATTTGTCTTTGAAGATTTCACTTATACTAACAATAAATTAATTGCTTTATTTATATATAAGGTGTGCTTCCTCTTTGTCCTTACACAGTTACCTACCAATGTGCACAATTCTGTCCCTGATCACTTCACACTGGTGTGGCCAGTACACCAGAGAAAACTGGCTGGCAGGTGACAAGTCATCCAGATTTGAAGGCTCCTGAGGATGGGGTACCACTGTCTCCAAGTCAGATGATAATAGAATCTGGTTCACCCTTGGAAAAAGATGAGCACAAATGGAATCTATAAGAAAGTGAAAGAACCCTCATATCAGTCTTTCTTGCTCTTCCAAGTGGAAACAGGCTGTGGAGATTATTTACATGCAATCAATATAACTATGCATGGCACAATAAAATTACATCCCACTGAAATGTAAGTTTAATGCTACATACTGCAAACCACACAGAACTTAAAAGTTTATTCATTAAGCCACAAAGCATATCAAGTATTCAAATGCAGCAGGGAATACCTTATTTGTGTTCCTACAGAAAATGTTGTCACCTTTTATTACAACTGCTTTTATTAGTAGTGTGTTACGGTAAGGCTTACAATCTCAATGCCTGAGTCAAAAATCTGTGATGTGCAATGCTATTTAAATAGCAAAGCTTATTGCTACAAAACTTATCACACAGAGTGCATGCAACAATAAGATAACACTTGCTAGCGTGACAAAAGAGGTAACAATCTGATGCTATCACAAATTTTGTAAAGAAACAGAGGCATTTGGAGGATGTGGGGGGTCTCTGCTTGTTGGCAAGTAATTCTTCAAAGTTATGAGAAACCACTTGAATGAAAACATGACAGGCAGAAAAAAGGCTTTGGAAAAAACCTTGTAATTGGATGATTGGGACTGCTGCTACTGCGCACTAACCATAACACTGCCCCGATAAAATTACTTGTCTTTGTCATACACACTAAGATGCCCTTTCAAAGCATTCCCTGTCCTTCCTATTATCTGCTTAGAGCAGGCCAAAACATAGGAGTTTGGTTTCATGGGAGGTGGTTTTTTTTTGTATTTGCTTTGGGTCTATATCAGATACCAGCACCTGTAAGGCTTAATTTACCAGAAAAAAATACTAATCAGCTTTAGATCTGGTTTCTAGGCCTACTTCTCACAACAAAAAAAATAGCCTAATAAGCAAAAGCGCTTCACCTGAAGGATCCATTTTCAAGCGTAGATGACATCGTATGTGGAAAGTAAAAGAATTAAAACCAGAACTGCTGAACCCATTTTTAAACTCTAGTAGATAACCTGACTCTAATGGATACCTGGCTACTATAATGCCAGATCAGTAACTGGTGATCAAAGGCATGCAAAGGGACTGAGATAACTACTAACCTAGGTCAAGGACCATACAGTATCACTAGATCTAACTCCAGTTTTGTTTGGAGCTCGACAATTGTGGGAGCTCTAATACCTTCCCCTTCCCCCCACCCCCCCCTTATTCTTCCATCCTGTGGTCTTCCAGGGATGATGCAGGGGAATTGCAGGGGAATAATTGAAAACGTCCTAACTTGTAAGAGCATACTGCTGACTGGCTTCTGTCACAAATGAATTAGGGGGCTCTTCATCCTAAAAAAAATATTAAAATACTAAAATAAAATCAAAAGACCACAGCAGGACAGGTTGTTTTTATCTTTAGAGGGAAGAGCTGCCTCTGTTTTGGCTTACTTTATGGCCTGAGAAAGAATTAGGCCAAACCCGCACAGTCATGTACTCTGTCATTATTCCTGGCCGCTGCTCAAAGGAGAAATGCTTTCACTTGTCCTCTTTTGCTTCCCCAGTGCCTCTCCTGTGCAGTTCTAGTATTCATACTGCTGTCTGAAAAGCTAGAGCAGAAAACTGATATAAGGAAAAAAAAAATTTGGTTTCCAGCTGCATTAATTAGCCCTCTGATCCCACTCATCAAACAAGCCTACTGGTGTAAGAGCAGGAGTGGCAATGAAAACCAATAGCTAGGACAGCCCTTCTGATGGCAGCCCAGATATAAGTCACAATTATCCCAAAACAAAAAGGACTAGGATAGGGAGGAACTTGACATAGGGCAATTAAGGGATAATACTTGACAAAAATTAGAAAAGCATCACTCTGCAGCCAAAGTGTGCATGGGCCATGGAAAGCATCCAACTGCCCTGGGTTAAATTTGAAGCACAGAGACAACAGTACTTAATACATGACATTTATTTCCTGGGTTTTCAACCTACTCCCCTTTTATTAACATCATTCAATTAAAACTCAAATTTACTTCCTGCAAGATGAATAAATGTTGATAGCATTAAACACGTTTCACAGCTGCTAAAAATACTCTCAGCTTTATTTACTATTCACATTCATCAGATTTGCAAATATACCACAGGGCCTCTAAAAATCTGCTAATCCAGTAGCTGACTGAGAGCTTGATTTTTACAGGTCAAGAAGCAAAAACAGTTCACAAAACAAAGTATAGATAAAACCACGAAGTAAAGGCGGTAGAGGATTGTACTTCGCTCCCTAAGGAAGAGCCGTGCTGTTCTGGGTAAACACGGATAGCGCCAGGGATGAGTTCTCAGGGCAAGGATTTGGGTAGTGCGTTATACCGCCAGGTCCCAAAATTTACTTTATTACTCTCAATTTAATTTAAGCGTGCTCTGTGATGCGTTTCGGGTGCCTGCAGAAACTGTTCGTCGCTGGGGCTGCTCACGGATTTTCTGAGGAGGGTAAGAAGCAACTCTTTCTAACGAATCAACGGCCGGCGTCCCCACCATCCGGGACCACCTCAGAGGAGGCGCAGGCGCTGAGGGGACTTACTGAGCTGCCTTCCTCCCCGACGGCGGGGCTCGCCCCCTCCAGTCCCGCGGCCTGGGCATCGCGGCGAGGCGGCGGTACCGCCGTGATCCCGGCCTCCGAGGGGCCGCTCCGAACCGGATTCCCGCCGGAACCCAGCTGGAAAGCCCCGGTTTACGGCAAACTGAGGAGCCGCGGTGCCCCACCGCTCCAACGCCCGCCCCAACAGCCGCCGCTGCCCCGCCCCACTCTCGCGAGAGTGCGTTGGCGAGCCCCCGCAAGGGGTGAGGGCGGTGGCGGCGGGCACCGAGTGTTCGACCGGCTCCGCGTCGTTAGCGGTGTCCGCGGCGCAGGGTGTTGCCCCCTGCCCGGCTGGGCAGCAGTGGCCGCAGTCACAGGCGTGTGTCGCCGCAGTGTCCCCGGCGTGCAGGCGCAGGGTGGGGGAAGGCTGTACAGGGGGCCAGAAGTGGTGCGGTGGCTTTCCCGCCCATTCAGGTGCTGCTCCTGGCTTGGGCTGTGCGGGGAGAACGGGCATTTCCCTTCTGTTACCTGTAACTCTTCATCTGGGAGCACAAGCAGCACAAAACGTTGCAGTAAAGTAAATACAGTGTCTACAAATCTAGGTATTTACATCAACAAGGTGGTCACAGAAATGTAGAATCATGGAATCATTCAGGTTGGAAAAGACCCTTAGGATCATCGAGTCCTACCATCGGCCCTACTCTTCAAAGTTCTCCCCTACACCATATCCCCCAACACCANATCATTGAGTTCCAACCCTCATGCCATGGGCAGGTACATCTCCCACTAGACCAGGTTGCTCAAAGGCCCATCCAACCTGGGCACCTCCAGGGATGGGGCATCCACAACTTCTGGAATTGTTTGAGGTGGTGTCTTAATGTCTATGGTTGTAACTGATTTACTGAGGTAAGTCATTCAGGTAAATGATTTCTGACAAGACAAGGGAATTAGAAGGACCCAAACCCAGATAGCAGAAACTTTAGTGGGCTGATTGGTCAAGAAGCTTGGGTAAACCACATGTTATGTGCCATTTAGGTGAATGTGAATAATTATTACAGGAAAACCCCTTCTCTAGAAGTTAGCATACCTGCCTGCACATGAAGAGTTCCTTGGCTAAAATGTTAGGCAAAGTTTGAGTGTGACTATCCATCCCCAGGATTTCTGTGAATTGTGGGCAGGCATGACTGCCCAACACCCTGAACCTTGCGCAGAGGAAGTCACAAAGGTGATATGGTCACAGAAGGGACTGTGGGCGGTAAGTGTACTTTGTTAATGAGCAGAAGAGAGAGAATTTGAACCTGCCTCTTATAGTAGTGACATGTTACCATACACTTTTAGTCTGTATAATTACAGAACAACTAATAACCCCACAAATAGTCTCCAGGACTAAACACTCTTGGGGTATTTGCTATTTGCTGCCACAAGACAAATGCCATGACCTCTGTATCAGCAGTCTCGGCAATATGCATTACGGTTGTATCAATTTGTACATGAAATGGGGACGGGGATGGGGAGGAGGGAGATGTCACTGCTTCTTAACACATTTAGGAAAGCTGTTTCCTTCCGGCAGGAGGAAATATCACATCCCACGTATACAACTCCCTCTAGAGTCAGACCCTGCATCTTCAGCACTAGAAAGCAATGTGTATGTTTCTCTTGGTAGTGAAGGTGGTCCTGAGAGGCATGCAGGTGTGGAACATCTGTCCCATGCTGTTAAAATGTTTGAAAGAAATTAAGTCTCTAAGAAAAGAGATTTGAACCATAATTTTCCCTTACTTATGATGGGTGAAAATTGTGCATTTAGTGTAACCATAGTTAGAGTACTATCGTGTGCCTCAAGAAAACCATTGTAACACAAGCAAATTGTGGCAAAAATAATGAAACAAGCCTTAAAATTTATTCTGTTTTGTATACTGAAAAGTAATATTAACTGGCCAATACCCTGATACTTCCAGAATTGCTTTTTTGCTTTCCCAAAATGCCAGTTGAATAATCAGATTTACTTCCCTTGTATACACTCTGTAATCAACTCTCAAACTAAATTAAATCAATTATATGACTTTATTATTTATTATTTATTATTCACTTTTATTTCTATCATCACAGGAGTTCAAAATCATCTCAATCAGAATCATGTTGTGTTAGGTGCTGTGTTTTGCTAAGAGTCCACCCTTATTTTAGAGAGGTGAACAGGCAAGGCAGGGAGGGCAGGAATTCAGGAGGCAGGGATGACTTTGGCCAGAGGATGGAGTGGCAGAACGGAGAATGGAAACTATGTCATAAATCTGTCCTCCCCACTGGGCAATGTTGTCCCTTACAGGAACTTGTAAGTGAGCTGCTGAGCTGGCAGGGGGAACTTCACAGCCTAAACTTTAGTCTGGGGTCTCCAGGAAATTTTGGATAACTCTGGTGAGAAGTTATATATTGTTACATTATTTCTTGTAAAAAATGTTTGTGTTGGTAGCAGCTTGATTTAAAATTTCTTTTTCTTTCTTCTTTTTTTTTTTTTTTTCCTTCTTTAAGCTTTACACATCTCTGTCTCGGTATTAACTTGTTCCTCAATGGATCAAGGATGGTAGGATTTCAAGATGAGTGCATTAAAGCTTTATTTGATACTACAAAAAAATTATCTTCACTAATAGTTCATTTGTTTTTGAAGTGTCTGTGCTATCTTTCCTTGGAAAAGCTTTATGTGCATTTGCTCATTGGAGTGGTAGGTGCTATTTTGAGATCCTTGTGTAGACTTTAAGAAAAAGATTTTTGTCATGTTCTTCTTTAATGTTACTTCTTCTACAGCAACACAGTTCTCGCACAGTGCTTTGGGTTTACTACTTCTTTCCCTAAAAATCATTTATCTGGAGTGAATCAGGCAAGAGAACAGGGAAAAACAGAATTAACTTTTAAAGGTTTCTGCTGCTGTCGCCCACATGGGCAACAGAATGGCCACAAGGTGGTAGCAGTCTGTAAGGCAGGGCCAGGAGATGGCTCTGAGCTTTGCTTCTTGATCTAAGGAGGCAAATCCTGCCTGTGTACCTTATGCTGAGCAGGGGAGCATTTTACAGTATTGAAGCAGAGATATTTTAGGTCTATTTTCTGTTAACTTGTGTTATTTTACTTTGAGGTGATGTTGTATAGGGTAGGTCAATGAGGGATAACACCATAGCATCTCTCTTTTCAGCTGTATGGCCTGATAGGCTGGCAGCATGTGACTTTGCCAAGGATGCCAAGTGCAAATACATTTAAAATTGCCAGCGTAGCTAGCATTTGGGCTTGTGCTGCTAACCAGTACAGTCTGTCTGCTTTTTGGACTCTCCTAATGGCATCCAGAATGGCACGGACCCAGGCTGCAAAGCACTGACCTCCTATGTACGCCTTCTGCCAGCTCAATTCGGTTAAGAGTAAGATAATGGGTTAAACTCATACTGCCTGGCTTTGTGAGAGATCAGACATCATCCATCCTCCCAGGGCTGACATAAAGTTCGTGTTAATAGAAAAAGACAGTGAAAACTCCATCATGTGCTCTGTCTGATTTGACAGAAATACAGTCATATGCCCACACGTGATCAAGATTAAATTTGTGCTGCTGAGTGATCTGGCAGTGTGCAAACTCCTATTAACTGCTCACGAAGCCACAGTTTTGGGCAACAAAAATATATGCTTTTACTTCTACTGCTCCTGCTGTGAGAGAAAAGAAAAGAAAGGGGAGCTTCTGGCAGATTACTGGGGCAGACAACTGCAAGGATTATTTTGGTTCTGGGTTACCAGAAAAGATGTAGGAGATTATTTGCAAACTGTTTCACTGTGAATTCTGGGAGAATTTCATCCTGTCTTGGTGCATGGGAATTATGGGAAGGTATGTGAGGACTGGCAGCACTGCCATTTTTCTTTCGTGTATCTGTTCTACATGATACTTGAGTGAAGTTTTTGTGTGTCAGCAGGACTTAATATAAAGGCAACATTCAATTTTAAACATTATAGAGTTAATTTAACTCCACCACAAAGACAAGCACTGAATTTCTTGCTGCATTTCTATGTATAAATAGTTGCACTGTGAATAGCAACCGTTTCATTTGGATGCGGTGATCATTTGTGAATGCTCAGACACGTTGCAGCATGCAGTTTAAATCTTTTAAAGCAAAAAAAAGCCCAAAGGATGTCAGTGCTAATATGGACTGAACATTCATTGCCTTTTGCTTCCTGGGAGCCATAACCAATAGTCGCAATTGTTGTTTCCTCCATGGAGTCCATCTTCACTCTTATGCAAGTTTTTCTCCTCAGTTCTAATGATTTAAACACCTATTCATTGCTCAGTAGGGCTCTGTCCCCTGAGGCAAAGGAGGAGTGAAAAATGTCCCTTAGTGTTGCACAAAATGAAGTCATGGTTTGTATTAGGTCCCTTTCACCCAATGCTGCAAACATGCACACATGCTTTAAATTTCTCTTGATTTCTGTAGGATTATTCTTAGCAGCATGGTGAAATGTGCTTATGTTAAACATGCTAGAGAGGAGTTTCAAAATAAATCATGTCCTCAATTGACCTTATTTCCTTTATTGTTGTTTTCTTTTCGCTATAATATAGTTTATGAAGTGATAAAATGCAGCACAGAAATTAATGGTCTAGTTTGCTTCTCTCTGATACAGTTGTTAATTTCCGATTATGTTTTCCTTTGATCCCGCAATTTTCAAAGGGGCATCCTCCATTTTACAGAAAACAAAGTGTTTAAGGATATGTATTGCAGCCACTTTTAGCTAAATAAAAATAACATACTCTCTGGATACTTATACAAGTGGCTCATGGGATTTAGAAATCTCTGTGAATTTTTACATGTATTTAGGGAGCTCTTAGTCAAGCAAGCTCCTTTAAATCCAGTTATTTCTGTTTTGTTCTTTTCTGTTCTTTCCAGAGATTTTCTTTTATCAGGCCATCTCATGAGAATCACATCCCTAACTGCCAATACTGATTCTTGTGTCCATGCTTGGATTTCTTTTTTTTTTTTTTTGTTTGTTTTCCCAGCTCCCACTTTAATAAGCCTCCTGGGCTTTCTTTGAAGATTTCATCTGCAACTGCAATAAACCCTTGTGTATCCTTGATGCTTCTATTTGGATTAAAAAGCCAAGTGACCTTGTTTCAAAGACTGAACAAAGAGCTATTGATGATACATAGAGATTGGTACTCAACACACACCTGAACTCAAACCTGGAGTACAGAAAAAATAAACACATTTTTAAATTTTTTTCTGCCTTCATTAACAAATTGCTCTGAGCCTGATGTAATGTTTAAGTTCCTTCTTGCGTTTACTGAGTTAAAAAGGAGTTTTGTAAATTTTTTCATTACAGGGGGTGTGTTTCTTTCCCCTTTTCCCCCAAACACTCTGGTTCTTGTATATATATTAAGCTCCCCTGTATACGTAGGGAATATTTATAATACTTTCCTTTGTTACCTCATTCTTTTTGAAAACCTTGGCTGATGTTCTTGAGATGTGTTGAAACAACCTGAGGTCACCCAAAAGGAAACCTGAAATGTCATGGTACAAACTTGGCCTTGCACTGTCAGAAAGTTTGCCAGCAACAATATATGCTCTGTTCTGAGACAACCCTGTTCTAACACAAGTGCTTCCCAAAATCATGTTACTCTGTTCCAGAACAACCCCTTGAGAGAAATGGGCAATGGTGAGACCTCCCCTGGAAAAAAAAAAAAAAAAGTCAGAGAATATGGTTGGTGACCATGCAGAGATCTTACTGCTCCTACACACATTCTCCAAGGATAGGGAGTGTCTTTTTATTATGTGTTTGTACAGTGCTTAACACAACAAAGATTTGAACCCTGCTAAGGCATTTTGGATGTTTTGTGAATGCCAGTAAAAATTGTGCTATTTAACCAATGGTTATTGTAGTGCTTTGACAATTTGGTTTCTTCCCACAGGTTTTATTTTTATCCACATTCCCCAGCTATATATTGGCATGACTGTTGCTGTAGCTGTCATGCCAGGATTGGTCTTCATTGCATTCTGGACTGCTTTATTTTTGGATTCTGAGTATGACACTCACCTCTAATCACATGCAAATGTCTGTGTCTGAGCTAGGCACCTTATATTTTCTCCCTGGTCTGTAGAGGTTTAGTCAATGTAACTGAGTCTAGGGTAGGAATCATCTCACACTGAAGTACATGCCTGTGTTTGGTTAGATGAATACCTCCTTCAACTCCAGTGGTTTTATTGATGGATCCCCCTTGGCAGTCATGCTATAGATACCTACAGTTATACCTACAGACACCTACAGTGATACCTACAGATACCTACAGTGCTGCTGTTCCCAGTGCTCACACTGCCTCCTACCCAGTTTGCCAGTTTTTCACTGGTTTCTTTGTTATTTCCCTGGACATTTTTTACTAGTGGCTTTCTATCTACAGGGACAGCAGAAGAAAGAAGAATTCCTTCCTCAGCTTTTGAAATAGCTGAAGACATAAGACACGTTGCACTGGGCCAGCCCCAGGGTTTTCACACACTGGCCATGGTGTTTCTGATAGCTGCCAATAGTGAACATTGGGGTAAAATGCAGGGCAAGCCCACAGTGGTACTTCCAACCTGCAGATGTCTGGCTCAGAGGTTTTCTAAATCAGAGATGTTATCTTTGAATCTGAATACATGAACTTTCATAAACAAGGCAACAACACAGCAGTGGGTCTGAGATCGACAGGTCTAATCCCTTGTCTCCCCAACTCACTCTTGACTGGGCATTGCTGGCTGTGTGGTTGTTTTGTAAACAAGAAGTTTACTTACAGGAACAAACTCAATTATTTTTTCTCGTTTTTCATAATGAATTATTAATTAATTTTTCCTTAGCTTTAAACTCCCTAGAAATTGGCTATAATCAGAGAGAGGAGAAGCAGTGAATAAAAGCATGGCCATCTGGGGCGGTAAGGGCTCTGAAGAGCCTTGTGACTTAGGAAGACCTCTGTATGGTGCAGTCCAGCCTGAATCTTCTTTAGCTCAGAGGGTACACACACAAATTGTAAAAATAAAGGCTGATCGTAAGCAATACAGCGACACCAGTGCTGGGAGGAATAGTGACCAATTTTCCGAAATGACACAGAAATGGGGGAAGCAGTGGGAAAGTGATGGAGGAAGATGCTCTGGGGAGGGAAAAGTTTAGAGACCTGTTTTATGAAAGAGAAGGTGGGCAGACAATATATGCTCACTGATGGCAAGCTCTGATGTTACAGCACCGCATCAAAACAGAGCATTTAAAGCATAGTTATCCAAAATGAGTATGCTGTTAAGGAGCATAAAGTTGAATTTACACTTCCACAGCATGAAGTGATAGCCTAAAGCCAAACCTCTCTGAAGTTAACACAGTTGTTTGCAGTCTGTTTTCCTGTCATTCGCATCTGGGAAGGACACCAAGCAGTTCCCTGGTGGAATGGCAAATAGATTATTTTTCTAGGGCTTCTTGTACCTGCTACATTTCTAATGTAATACCTTAATGTGGGCTGTTTTATGCTGCAGCACAAGAGCATGGAAAATATTTGTTATTTGCTTATTTATTTCTTTATGCAAACTTGTTTAGAGGTGATGTGGTCTGTGTAAAATACTCAGCATCCCTCTGGTGATATCTAGACTAGCATGTAGGTGACATGTCTGTACTTCATAGCTCAAATGACCTGGAGCTTTGCTCCAGTCACAGCTGGAATATTGGAACAGTGCTGTGCTGAGATAGCAGTTTGGATCTAGAGAACAGTACAGCAGTTTCACTAGTGACTCCAATTCTCTGCAGGGAAAATTAGCTGGCCAGGCTACTGTGCTGAGGTGTTAGGCTGTTTCCCAACCCAGAGCTATTTTGGTGCGTGCTAACTCTGCAATCATTGCTCTGTTGTGCAATGCAGGTATGCTCTCTTGCTTGTTTCTGCACCAAACAGATCTGTGATATAACAGACAACATGACAAATATTAACCCGGCAGAGGTTATTTTTGTCCATCTGTTGCAAGATAGCTGTACCCAGATTAGGACACTGTGATGCCTAATGAGTCAAAAATACCCGGAGTTGACTGGGCAAATCAGCAAAGCAGACCTATAACGCAGAAAACAAACAGTTCAATAATGTTTCTACTTTTAAGATGAAAGCAAAGTGACTTGACTCAGTGAAAAAACAACAGCTCAGATAAAATGGCACTAGAAAGATGATGAAACCACTGCACTGGCTTTAAGCTGTCTGGCACGGGTGCTGCTGAGGAATTGGTGCAGCAGCAAGAATTCCACGTGGGCTGCAAAATGCTGCTGAGAAGCCATACAAAACCACCCCAGTTTCATGCTTCAGTCTGTTGAAACACTTGTAATCCAGAAAGTGATATGTATGAAGCAGGTTTCTGCTCTTCAGGTGGGTTCATGGACTTTCCTAGACCACTTCCAACCTTTTTGTGTTTTTACAATATGTTTCTAAATATTTTCTAATGGGGTGTAAGTTCCTGCTCATCAAATTAAAGTGCAGTGACAAGAATGTTTCTTGCCTTGGTTGTTTTTCCTGGACCATTTAGAAATTGTTCATAGAGTTCCTGGGGACTGCAGACCACAGGCTGAAAATCACTTAATAATTCTCTTTCCTGGTGCCTTGTAGATTCCTGGGACACAGGTTCTACGGTAGTAGAATAGTAGAAAAACCACTCAGGGTAATACATCCACAAATGCAGTCATAGCTTTTTTGAGACAGAAGGCATGTTTTTTTAGGTCAGAACAGTGGGGTACACAAGTCAAAATAACCTGATAAAGAACAAAATGGCTAAGTAACATTTAGTGAATGATGCGATGAATTATTTTCTTAATTTCTTTCTGCATTTGAAACTTTTCCCTGGGGGGGTGAGGTGAGGTGAAAGGTAAATGAGTTTATAGGGTAGAAAACACTGGTTAGATTTACTCTGCTGTGGCTAGTTTTATTTTTTTTTTTTTATTTTTAATTGGGACTAGGAACAGTCTGTGTCTGTTTCTTTCTTCTTCAATTGTATTTTTAACTTTTGGCAAAGTCACACAGTCTTGAACATATTTATTTTTATAGATTTCAGAAAACAAAATAAATAAAAACAAGCTATTTGTATCGCTGTGCTTGTGTCATTCAAAGTCATAACTATGATTTTTACTGGTCAAAACAGGACCCAACAGCTGTTTTTCTGCAGCTGTGGAAGAGCTCAGATAATACTTGATAGTGCTAAAGGTAAAAAATATTTTCCCAAAAGCCTCTTGTCTTTGCTTCCAATAGGAGAAAGTTCTTATTATGGGACAGCTGCCAATAGATGAAACTTGTATTAAAAGACTGCTTTTTTTCCAAGTAAGTTCATACCAGCAGCTCACATTTACTAGAGTAGAAATCAATACTTCCATGTAGGGGGAATTTATCCTGAGAAACACACACATCATTGTTGATGAGTATCTCAGTCCCCACTGTTTCTCCCCTCCTGCATGGTGAGGTGGGTCGTGGGAAACAGCAGGGCTCCCTATGCTCTACATTCAGATGTCAGGTATTCTTAATCCCATGGTTCCTCTTCAGTGAGCTTCTGAAAACTCTCTAAATGTTTCTATGGAAGAGGAACTTCCTTGTGTTTCAGTGCCCTGTGTTTCAGTGCCAGTAATGGGAAGCTCTGTTTGAGGATGAAGCGTGCTGCCACGTGCCAGCTGGACTTTCAGATAAATGGACTTACAGGGCAACAAGAAAATGGATAAAGGATGGAAGATGGCAAAGGCCAGTGGGGTGGGACACTGATGGTGTGTCAGGAGAGTCTTCACTTGGTAAAGTCTCACTGAGAATGATTTTGCATCAAGGCCTGAGAAACAAGCATGGGCTGGTAGGGCAGAGGTTTTAGGGCTCTGTTTTTATAGCCTCTTAAAGAATGCCATTGTCACAAAAGGAGCCTTCTGGAATTTCTGGGTCTAAAAAGTCCAATAAAAAATTCAGTGGGAAAACATTCTGAAGTCACCCTTATTTTCTGTATTTATAGCTTCAGTTCTCACAATACAGCACAGACATTACCATCTAACCATACAAGGATGTGTCCTCAATAAGGACATCTCTGTATTAAGGAAATTCCCCTTGAATTTGGCATGTCCAGGAGCTGAGCACCCAGCAGATGGTGTGCAGAGGGAGAGTTGGGCACAGCGACCCTTGGATGAACAGCTGGCAGAACCAGTACAAGCATGCGTGGAGCCCCAGGAGAGCAGTACATGTTTGCTAGTCTCCGTCCAAAAAGAGCTCAAAGGAAGCAGTTGCTTGCAGGGGATGGGGAGCAAGAATTGGCTCCGCTCACACACCTGCAGCCTCACTGTCTCCAGCACCAGAACAAAAGTAATGCCAGGGCAGTCCTGGTCTGTGTTTACTGATACTGACAGCCGATCCAAGCGGTGGTGTTGCTTCTACCAGATGGACTTTGCTCTGAGGGAATAAGGGTGCTCTGGCTGCCTTCTTGTTAATAAAATCTTCTTTCCCCCCACCCCCCAAATAAATTGCTAGCATCTCCCTTTCGATCCTCACAGGGATCTGCAGTTTTCCCCCTGATTCATCTATGTTAGGTGTGGATCCTGCCTGCTGAACACACTTATACCATCTGAACATTAAGCACCCAGTTTCTGTCCTAGGTGCGTCTTGCCATCAGTTCTAAGGCAGTAATTCTCCACTATAACCTTGCTTTGGGTAACGCATAAAATGTAATATCCTAGGTTAAGATATTAATGAGCGTGATGCAGCCACTTCTAGGTTGCCATAGGTGGTTAAAATGTTAAACCAACAAACTACTTTGTTTTCTCTAAAATGTTCCTCCTTGCTAGTTACCTCATGAAAGCTAAGAACTTGGCATCACTTTTCGTAGTAAAGCCCTGAGCCCCGTGGTTTCCATGAGGTTTGCCAGGTTTTATTGCCAGGATCAGCTGCCAGCCCTTGGAGGAGTCCAGTGCTGATACGAATGGTGGTGCCTCAAAAACCAAACGTGGGAAAAGACTGCTTGCGGGAAGAAAACATAGTTCCTTGAAACAAGGCACACAAGAGCACCTGAGCTGCTCCTAAGGACCTGGAAAGCTGGTCTTGTGACAAGTTGCAGTAAGCATATGGTGACTTATGGGAGCAAGGTCAATTTTTATCACCAGAGATTCTGACCCTGTGTGTAGGGGAAGGAGGTGAAGGGTATTTTTTTTAATCTTGAAACTACTGGGAGAATGCAGTAACTTTAATGATTATTTTCTTTGCCCACAGGAACTTTACTAACTTGACTTCCAGTAAATTCTACTAGTCTTCACCGTGTCCTATCTGAATTCTTGAAATGCTGCTCTTAAGTTACACTGACTTAAAAGAAAACCCAACCTCCCACTGTGACTTACTACTGTGTTCTGTAGCTATAAAGACAGAAGGTCTCCTCACCTAAGTGAAGAAGAATGTAGAAGTTTTAGTATTTTTCAAGCAATGATGTTCCAGCCCGCAACCTGTCATTTGCTATTGATTACAACTGTCCAAACAATAAATGGCCACAGCACCCTCTCCTTTGGAGCACCAAGAGAAGTATGAAAGCTTTGCTTTTGTCAGGTTAGTACTACTGTCCCTTCCAAGGCAAGTATTCGGGAAACTTGCAGGTGACAGCAAACAAAATGAGGTGGGTTTTTTCTCTGTATCCTGCGATAAGAAAAAGGCCATGCTTCTATTTTTTTATTTATTAGGCTTGAGTGGTTTTATTGTGTGATGTCCTTGCCTAAGGCTACCATGGATACTAGAGGTTTCTATAGGTTCAGAACGTCTCTGCTGCATCATGAAGGAAAAATTTACCAAGTGCTATGAAACACAAAGACATCAACTCTGGCTCAGGATGTCCTTGAGTGCAAATCACTGGAAGTTAGTAGATTATGTTAGTGACGTAGTGATATATGTTGCCAGCTTCTTCTATGTTCTCCTTTGCATCCATTACTGGCCTCAGCTGGAGACAGAGTATTGGGTTTGAGGGATCTGTTGTCTGACTTGGTAGAGACACTTCTGCCTTCTGATGCTTTTCTGACTGTTTCTGATTTAAATTAGACATGCAGAAGGCAGAAATGAAGGCCTATTTTGTCTGTCTTATTGCAGCAGGCTAGAACTTTTTCGGGGCTTGTGTCAGACTCAGTGACATTGGTTTAACATGCTTACCAATCTCCATTTTTCCAAATACGCATGTATGAGTATAAAGGCCATCATATTTAAACAAAGCTCTTATTCATGAGCTTTCACCTGTGCACCAATGGGTAAACATGGGTGATAAATTGCCAAATCCTAGTGACATCCTGTATAGCTCTGACTTGAAAACTTCTCCAGTGGTCCTGCATAAGAGCTCTGAAATGAGCCATAGATGATAGCCACAGCATATCTATCCTGCATCCTGTCACACAGTCTCAGTTTGAAGAACTGCAGGGCACAGATCACGTGGAAAGTTGTTTCTGAGGTTCATTATTTCCTCTGTCAGAAATGAGCAATGTGGTTATTATCTGAATTTGTCAAACACTAGTTTCTAGCCACTGGATCTGATTTTACTTTTGCTGCTTGGAAGAAAGACCCATCTCCTATCAGAAATGCGTTCTCATGAAGACATCGGTAGGTCTGATCAGATGGTCTTTCGACCATCTCTTTAGTGAACCAAAGAGGAGTTATGGATCTGTGATGGAAAGTAATGACGCCCTTTCAGGTTACTGGGTACAGCTCAGCAGCTGAGCTGCAGCAATGAGTTGTGCTCCTGCTCTGAGCTTGCTGCAAGCAGAGAGGATGCATGCAAGTATAAGTCACTCTGAACTGTATATTATTTGACATTTGGAACAGCCAAAGAGGTCACCTTCTCTAACCCAGTCAATGAGCAGTAACTTTTTAAGCTGTGGCAACCTTCTTGCTTTGGATGTATGTCTTGAGCTCTGAGCTGATTTACCGCACTGTGCACATTCAGTGTCTCATCACAAAGCCTGAGGGACTGAAGGGGCCATGGAGACAGATTTCTTTTCTTCTTTTTAAGTTGCGTCAAAGTGAACACACAAAGTGAAGGGCAGTGAGTGGTTTACACACTGTTGTGTAGGTCCTGGCCACAATTCCAGTTGGAAAGCAAGCCAGAAGATTTGTACTACTGGGACCACTTGGGACATTTATTCAGGGCTTGGGGAGAAATTCTAAGTGTTCCCCACAGTATGACTTTTTTCAGTCCTTCAAAAGAGGTGATTTAAAATTTGCTGTGTAATTAAATTAGTATAACTAGCAGCAATTTTCTCCTGCTTGCAATTTAGCTCATATTAAATTTCTCTCTATAATTTTTGTTTCTATGATCTTGGGAATCTTGTATTTAATTGACTAATTTAGATAGATCAAGAGATAACATTTTTCTGGGAGTAGGCACCCAAAGGTGCCAAACTTCTCATGTTGAATCATTGTATCAGCCCAGGGCCAGGGTAGTGAGGATAAGGAAATAGTCCTTCCTGCAGAGTTTATCAAGAGCATTTTGTGATTAGGATAGTTAATTATTCAGGTTAAATACTGCTTGAAATTCTTGTGAACGCAGATTTTATATACATAGAAAAGCTACATGTAAAAAGGTTATAAAACTACAGCAATTTTCCAGTCAGGTAGTTCACTGGTTTGCAGTGGGTCGTTTTTTTTTTTGGAGCCTGACCTGATCCAAAGCCTATGGAAGTCCGTGGAAAAACTGCAAGGAGACTCCTGGCCTTAAGTCAAGGAATTAAGTTGTATGCCTTAGTGCCATTGGATATTATTGGACTAAAGAGCTTATTAAGATTAAAAATCGGATTAGGCATTACCATGAATGAATGTAAAGAGGTTACACAGCTGGGATAAAGCCGCAAAGCTTTATTCTGCCTTTCAGGGAAATGGTTCCAGCCTCGAACCAAGAAAAAAAAGTATCATAGCATTACACATAATGAGGTGCATCTTGTATCTTTCAAAAAGAAACTGGCACTGAAAATAGGATATGGAAGTAAAATCATCCTATTTTTTTCCAAGAAGCAGTTCTTGCTAATCAGTGAAATGAAAATGTCTCATCTACTTCCATTTTCCTTCCTTTGTGCTTTAGATTTTTTTTTTTTTTTTGACATTTACTTTAACAAATAAGCTTTTGG
>VXBJ01001798.1:175367-200149 GCA_013400055.1 Nycticryphes semicollaris | reverse complement strand
AGAGGAGAGGATACTTGGGTCAGTGGAAGCAGATGGAGGAGATAAAAGGCTCCTGAAGTGTATTGTTTGGCAGAAAAGAAAGGCAAAGCACACAGGAGGGAGGAGGCAGAAACAGGAGGAGAGAGGTGCGGGGAGGATGACAAAGAGAGCAAACAGACAGTTGTAGTGCCAGGAATCGTGATGGAGGCATGCAGATGATGTGGGGATCAGACACTCCATGCCTCAGCTCAATGAAGGGTTGCTGAGGACTGCTGTTTACTGCACAAATGCCCACACCAAGTTTTCATAGTGCATGGCAAGTGGGAGATTGTTGCTGCTGAATTTTTCTCTTTGATGGCAATACAGTCCTTCAGCAGCAGGAGGTCACTTGGGCTGTCTGGTACTTGCTGAAGACCAAGGGCAGGAACAGCCACCTTTCCCAGAGGGCTTGCTGGGTGCTAATGGGGGTGTGATTCTGAGACAATGGTCCCTACCTTTCTTTTCTTTCTTTTTTTTTTCTAACTTCCATGGATAAATAATAACTCCTGCCAGGTAACAGGGAGCAGAGATAGAAGCTTAGCTCAGATATTATTCTTCCATCCTACTAATGTGTTTTTTTCTCTTCACTGTATTTTTGTGTGTCTTGTTACCTGAATCTTACAGATGGCTGCTAAACAGAGCTACTTCTGTATTTAACTTTGATATTGTAATGACTGAGCGTAAATTCCACATGAAAAACAAACTTACTTTCTATATATCCCTACTGTATAGCTTCAGAGAGAGCAGTGAAGTCAATGGCCCAGTGCGACTGCTCTGTCTCCTGCAGGAACTACGCCTGATCCATACCAGATGTTCTCTGCAGGGGATTCTTGGATGCTTTCTGCAGTCCAATTACAAATGTCCTAAGTAACAGAGCTTTCCCAGTTCCCATGGGATATGAAGCCAGCTTTCCCAAGGAAAACATTTGTTAGAACTTCTTGATAACAGCTATGTAAAATTTTGATGTCTTGTTATGTTCAGATAGAGTTTCCTTGTTTTGTCCTGGCTAAAATTTGTCCTCCTTTGTTATTTGTACCTACAGCTACCTCTAGATGGGAATCACAACTCCATCTGGCTGTTTCAGGGGGTTGTGCACGCTGGAGCAAATTCCCTGCTGCCTGTGGAAACCTTACTCCTCCTTTCTTCATTTTTCTACTTGTATATTTCTTTTGCCTCTCTCCCTGTTCTACAATTGAACAAAATGCTTAACAGTTTATGAGCCTCTGTCCTCAAAATGTCTAGAACTGAATTCAGCTTTCTGGATGGGGGCACAACAGTGTTAAGCTCCTCTCAGGTTTCTCATAATGTAGCTCCTTATGGTACTATTTCTGTATAGGCAGCCTTAGCCCAAAATTTCTTCATTTGCTGACCATATTTCATTCCAAATTTAATTTCTGACTTGCTTTTCCCTTGCTCTTCTCTGGTACTAGTGCTTACCAGATCTTCTTCTAGCTTAAGATTTGTGTTTGAAAGGACTGTTCCCTAATGCCTCCATCTGTGTGTTCTTCATCCCAGCTGTCTATATGTGACCTGGCCATGTACTGACATTTTCAAGGCCTTTTGTGCTGCATCTCCTCTGTGAAGTTCAGTATCCACAGATTGGAGTAGCACACTGGCTTGGAGATCAGGATTATTATTAATTCATTAGTTCCCAGTGATGTACTTACAAAGTGCTTTGCATGGAAAGACCTTGATCCCAGCAAGAGTTTCTGGTAACACTGCAGTTGCTAAAGCCAAATCTAACACTACTTGTTGTTTCCCATGTGGTTGGCCTGCTGCTGTGTTTTCTTCCTTTACTTTTAGACCTGAAGCCAGCTCCCTTGGTGCAGACACATGCAAGCTTGCTGTGCCCACGCCAGCAGCTGCCTGGATAATAAGGTCGCTGTCTGGTGTACAGGTTTGAGCTGACTTCTATCCAACTAGCTTGTGAGATGAGAAAATGAGCTTGCCTTCTCTTCTCCTTGTGCCTAGAGAAACCAATGTGGGGTTTTGATGAAGGAATTGTGAATGCTCCCTGTAGATAGTTTGTGCCTTGTGCGGGTGCTTTTCTTATGTACCATGAAGGCTTGGAGCTCCTGCAAGTGCTCCTTCACCATCTGCCTTGTCCTGTTCGGCACAGTCCGCAGGGCAGAGCTCACCATACTTCTTTGGCAGGCAGCTCACAGAGTAGGGGCTTTGCTGCTCCACGCTCTCCATGTTCTTGAAGGAATCTTTCCTTCCTATGCAGTTTTCCTGTGCTCACCACTGTCCTGACCAAGATGTCAAGGTACCAAAAGCCTTCTTTGCTCCCAGTGACCACCTGACCAAAGTCATGTTCTTCACAGGGTAATGTATTTCATCTGTTTGTGTGGTATTCCTGGTCTGCCCAGCCATGGGAACACCCTGGTGTATGTTGCACAGGTGCTGGTGATTGTTATGCTCAGCCACTTCATTTACAGTCTCAGAAATGTGAGAGGCCCTCAGAAAAATGTCAGAGACATACAAGTGTTTGGAAATGCCTGAAGGCAATGAGCCATCATAGTGAAAGTATCCACGTCACCCACTGGGAGCAGCAGGGGCCAAAAATCTCACCACAGTTATGCTAAACTTCAAGAAGGGGAACCACAAAAGAATGAGAGCACTTGTTAAAGATAAGCTAGTAGTTGTAACTGATGGAATTAAATCCTTTTGTGCTCCTGGCACAGATGATTTAGTCATCCCACTCCTTAGAGGTGGATTACAGTTGGTGCAGGGAAGCCTGGGAGCCATAAGCACTCCCTGCCTTGGGTAGTCAGGACAACCTCTGGATGTGCAGGTGCTCAACATCACAGGACTAAGCTGAGGCCAGCTTTAACAACCCTGGCAGCCTTATGGGGACTGTGAGCAAGATTTCAAATTTAAGCAGTCCAGTATGAAGAAATTCCAGTTGAGTACACTTAGAAGCATGTGATATTATAATTTTAATTGCATGACTTTCTGTTCTTTTTTTCAAATCTATCTAGATTTGCATCACAGTGGTGTGGTGATGCTGAAACAGCCTGTTGGCTGAAATAATCTGCCCACCCTGAGTGAAGCTCAACAAGTCATTCCTACGAGGCGTTACATAAATGCTTTCAAAATGCATACTCGTTATTCCTCAGATCTCTAATCTGAGGCCCTGGATCTTACTGTCTGAATGAGATCAGACTCCGAGAGAGTGAAACTCACTTAATGAGTACTCGTAGCTGCAACCACAAGCAATGACAGCTGTATTTTAAACGCCAGGGCATAGTGTTAAGTACTTAAAAAAATCAGGTACTGGAGACCTAAAGGTGATAAATATCCTTGACATTAATTTTTCTAATGCTTAAGATCCCATATACAAAATTGAAAAACCCCCCACAAATTGTATTGTTAGAGCATATTTTTAGCCCATACCATATTGATAAATAGGATAATGTGACAGTGGCTTGATACTGAATAAGGCACTGATTTGCAAACTGCTGGAGGATGGGAATCTTGCACTGAGCATCTTCAGATGTCCTGAAGAACACAACTTCTGAACAGTGAAGATTATTTTTTTTAATTGAAATACCTGAGGTGATATAGATATTATGGAGAAGGAAAAGCAAGACACATGCTTCTTAGTTATCCCAAGGTTCATGTTCCTTTTCCTGCAGAGATTTAGATTTATTTAACCGTCTCAGTAGATATAAAAATTGAAGTCAGTGAGGATGAGACTCATCTTTGAGGGCACTTTTGGTGTGCTATAGAATTTTCTAGGCTTTAGCTAAACCCAGCTATAAAATTAGTACTATTAAATAGCAGTAACTATGTGAAAAGATCTTTCTCTGGCTTTTAAAGCACTGGAAATAATTTATCAAAAGCCCCCCAGAATTACTCCTAGATAACTCATATTGTGTTTCACAGGATAGAGTATTCAAAGCTAAAAGACTTTCCATTAGACACTCAGTGATGAGGTGCAACAAAAAACTCCAACGATTCACAATATAGAACCCTTTCTAAGACTGAGACCTGGCAGTATGTACCAGGAGGCAATTAAACCTGACCAACTTGAAACCCCTATGAACGTTTAGAAAGTTTGGCAACAACAAGAAGCAAGAGGAGGTGGCCATTTGCAGCTCTATCTTGCAGTCATAGCAATGAGAAGGAGCTAAGTGGCGTTCATGTCTCTGTTATTTATTGCTATAGGGTAGAAACATGCTGACACTCGAGTTGCATAAAATGTCCTAAAAGCCATAACCGGCCAAAAGATTTCAGCCCCAAGGAAATCATGTGCACCATGTCTGGGAGAAGACACTAGTCATCACTCAGGGAAAAATTGCATCTCAGATGATGCTGCAGTTAGTCTTTATTGCCTATTGTTTGGAGATAAATAGCTGGTTTTCTCTCATGAGGAAGGGTGAGTTGCTTTCAGAGCTTTCCTAAGGAAAGGCTTTTGGAATGAAAAGCTGCCTTTCTCTGCCTTTCTCTGGATATTATTTTGTAAGCAGTAAGACTACATTCTTAGGATTTTAAAAACATTTTTTTTATTAGTTTGTATTGCTTTTGACTTGTTTTTTATAGTAAAAGAACAAAGAATAACATAATATAATGTATATAGACTGAAGTCCTTCAACAAGCTGCTTTAACACATTTGCTTTCTTGCACCATAGCCATCTCTCACTGCTTGAAAAATGAAAGTTTCAGGGGTTAGCGCTCATTAGAAAAACCTCAGAACCTCAGAAAACACAACTGTGAGGATGTTTTAAGACTCTTCTTCTAAGTCTCAAAATTCCTTACAAGTAAAGGAATGAATGCAATCCCTATTAATGAATAGAAATTATTTTTAAAATAACTAACAAACTGTGTTGACTCAAAACATCTTCTCACACAGCTCATTAACCAGGCATGACATCTGGGGTATGTGTGCATTCCCATTGGACTCCCCTAGGAAGGAGAATGGAGTAGTTCTCTGATGGGAGCTAGGGTTGTGGCAATCAGACGTAGAACTACACCAGGATCCTCTGCCGAAATGTTTCAGTCCCTGGACTAAGGAGAACTTTGCTTTTACCCCAGTATTTTCTGACAGAGGATCTCACTATCTTTAGACTCTTTTCCCAAGGCCCGAGATTAAAACCGAGGAAAAGAACCAATTCAAAAGTTCTCCTCTTGTTGTTCTCCTACTTGAAAATGGGAAAAACTCAATGATCATAGAGGCAGCCAGCTTTCAGGGTCCAAAACTGGATCCAAGTGGGTCTTTTCACAGATAGAAGAGGACAGACTGGGAAGGTGGAATAAGGATCACATGCTACAGGATGGTATAACAGGAGGGAAAGCACAAGAGCATTGACATAGGAACATTCACATTTAACCACAGAAGGAGAGGGGTAGCACATGAGCTTGAAAAAAAAAAAAAAAAGAAATTAGTCCCCTACAGTGAAAACTAAATAAAACATCATTTACATAAAGAACATTTAGGGAAAGAAGAAAAGCCTTAAAAGGTGAGAAATGTGGGAGGAATTGGGGTAAAGTGGAAAGGACAGACTGCCTCTGCCCAAGGAAATAGCTGCTTGCTGCAATTAGCTAAATGGTACATGACTCCTGTGTTGTGATTTTGTTGCAGTTCTGAACCGCTCATTAATTTACTGCTGTTTCTAATGGCAGGAGCGCTGAATAATAAAAGCTGTACTCTGGAGTGCCAACAGGAATTTCCTTTAGGTTTTGGTGCTGAAGCTATATTTTAAATGAAAACTGCTAGCTTTTATTTCTGGAATAACAGTAACAGATAACTATAGTACAGCCATGAATTTATAGCAATGCTTTATGCGTGGGGATTGATCTTTTAGGCAGGATTTGCTTTCCTCTCCACAACAACTCTTTGCTCACGTGAACGTGTGCAGCATAGGAAAGATAAGCTGGGGACAGGCAGCTCTTATTCAACGAAGCTTGTCAAGCTGAATATAGTGATTGAAAATGCCATCTCCTCTTATGGATATTATGTAAATACAACAAATCTTGCCTCCAACAAAACAAAAGCCCTTCCTTAATGCCAGGGCAGCAGGGAATCTCAGTGCCTTCTCCAAGCATTTAAGTGGCTATGAGAGCCTGCCCACTCACCAGCACTCAGGCTGTCGGAGACGAGGAGACACAAATCGATGGGGTTAAGTGGATTTGTTCTGTGCTTGCCTACATATACATATCCTAACCTCCCCCTGCTTCCCCACCTAACCTTTCCCTGCTGTTTTCTCTCTCTGGGGAACCCCATTTACCTGCTTGTCCAGACAAGCTCCAGAGCTTGAAGTTGCAAGGGGGTGAAGAGAAAAGCCTTCCTGCTGGTGGCAGGGGGTGGGAAGGGAGACTTGCCCCACTCTAAATACAAGGAAGAGGGAGCAACTAATGCAATACCATCTTCTGCTAGATGAGGTGGGACTACTGGCACTGTCTGGTGACAGATCATAATGATTCTCCGTCTTCTTAACCCCCAGCAAACATGTCCTGGGGAGTGAATGCCTCATGTAAATATGTCTGGGCCTGGGGACAGTGCAGGTGTCCCACAGGGGCCTCCCATTGAAGGAGAGGAAACACAATGTCATTTGGAGTGCTGCTTCTTTGGAATTGCAGCCACTCAGGAGTGCAAAAGGAATGAATAGTAGGATTAATTCATTTATCTATTGATCTCAGACACACACGTTTTCATTTAATATTATCAGAACAGTGAGTCTCATAGCTCATATCTGGTGGGCAGTACAGCAGAGAATATATTTGCAAGCCTTTTTCCCCTGTTGCTGATGAGGTAAATCTTAGCAGCAGATTCCTTATGGTGAACGCCCGGGGAAAGGCCTCCTACATAAAAATAGCCCAGCGTCTGGACTGTTGGCTCTGAACCTGTTCTCTACAGACATAACTCTTAGCAACTAACTGGTGGTCCAGATAACATGGGGAGATGCCCTTGGAAATCCTATATAGAAAGCTGTCAGGGAGGGAAGGAATTGAAAAGAACGGGGTTGATATAATTAGTTCTGGACAAACATGCACACCCATACATACAGTATCTCAGCTAACCAAGTGAAAAGTTAACCACGGGACAAGTTCAAATACAGCCTCCCTGTATCTCCATAAACATGAAGATCTAAGACAGTGGGTGAAGACAGAATATGGTGCAGGGAGGCATTAAGACATTTTTCAGTAGTTTTAGCACATGGAACATGAGGTCTATTCAGGGTCCTGAACAACTTCTTTGCCAAATTAATCTGCAAAGGACTTTCTCATAACTAGCTCTTACAAAACCACCCTGCAGGTGGATGCAAGGGCCAAAAATAAGTGTCAAAGGTGATGAAGATCATGCTAGGATCTGTGGAGTCTCTAGGTGACACCAGTAGAGATGCTGGCACCTTAGATGATCCCAAACTGGGCCAGTTCGTGCAGTTCCAGATGGCTGAAAGCTTCCCATGGGCAAATCACTGTGATATCTGCAAAAGAGAGAGAATGAGAAATGGTTTCTGGTCATTTCAGTTCTTGGGTTTCTTCGATATTAATAGAAAGGCTGATTTACTCAGGAAACATTAAGAGATGGGAAAAGCAAGAAGCACAAGGCTCCACTTGAAGACTAAACGACCAGATGATCTCTTCAAATCTGGTACTACCTACCAGACCAAACCAGATCACTGTATTTTCTTCTGTGCCATCTTTCTCTGTGAGCAAGAGCAAACCAGCATTTCCTATAGTCTCTTCAGTGACCATATTAACTGATGGAAAAATTAATTCTTGTTATGTAGTTTCTCCTGTTCTTATAAACTGCATGTAGCCAAACTGTCATCTCCTTGAAGACACATTCAATCTTAAAGCAGGTGCTGAATAATTCGCTCTTCAACATTCAGGACCTGTAAGTCTTTGATAAGTGCAGTTGTTATTGATACCTGAGAAGTTTGAACTGGTGACAACTCATCCAGTGCGTGTTTCTCAATTCCAGACGGGTGTATAAGATTCTTAAAATTAGGATTCTGGTGACACACAAATACTTAACCAGCTGGGATTTAGTTCCTGTGATTTTTGTTATTAATAGCTTAGTATTTGGCATTTCTTTGAGAACCTCATTCTGCTGAAATTCTTTGCCAAAGTTTTAGCAGAAAACAAAGACAAACAAGCCTATTTGCAGCCAAATGAAAGTATTCAAAAACTGAAGCATGCCTAAAAAGCCTTTCAATCTTGTAGTGTATGTAAGCATAATCATGACCATGGCAGCTTGTGGAGGGACTATTAGCCTTCTCTGGTGATCCTGAGAGCTGCAGAGAGGCCCGGGAGCCAAGAAAGCTACCCCAGACAGTCCTCTTCCATGCTGAAGCATGACTGTGATTGCATTAAAGCAGGGCATGACAATGTCATCCTGCAGCACTTACCTGTGCCCAGTCCCTCCATGCCGGGGATGTCATCTCCAAATCTAGGGGAAAAAAGAACAGGCAAGGGATGAGTTGGGCCAGCAGCACCCAGGAAAGGGGAACTGGTAGAAGATGATATCACAGGAGCCCAGCTTAGTGGTGGGGACCCACTCGACTGGCATGGTTAGTCTTTTATTTCCAAAACGCCCTTACCCTTTTACTCCTTTTTTAGGAGGCTTGCTCTTGAACTGCCTTGTCTGTCTCTGCTTGAACTTGGGAGGCCCCTTGCGTGGTGTAGTGGGACCAGTTGGAGCATCTCCAGTGTTGAGGTTGGTGGCTGGGTTCTCACTCATGGCTGGGCTGCTGTGTGTGGCTGGCGCACACCTCTCTCAGATCCCTCAGTCTGCAAGATAATGGCAAGGACTGACGCAACGCTTCGCTTATCATTTCTAGGCATCAGTGGTCAGGTGACAGAATCACAGGAAGACAGGATTAAAAATAAAGATATTAGACATAAAGAAAGATTGGAATGCATACAAACTAAGCAGGATAGCACTGCCTTTCATCCAGCATGCCTGAATTGAAATGCCAAACAGAGGACACTCAAGCTAAGGACTGGTTCAGGATATGACTATGAGGAGCCACAAAGACACACTGTCTTAGGGTTTATAGAAATATCCTATTCTTGAGAATCATCTTACTGTACTTCACCTGTTCATATACTTGTGTCTCTGCAGTACCTTTTAGACACTGGTGAAGATGGGATACTGTACTAGATGGCCCTTATTCTGGGGGCAGCTGCAGTCAGGACGTCATGTTTGTCAATACCAACCTTAAGGGATATAGCACAGTAGCTTTAAAAGACTGTAAAGAAAGCTAAGGCAAAGCATGGGAGACTCTTTTAGACAGAAGTTGATTCCTCAGGATTTAGGAGAGCAAGGTCTGTCACTTTTCCCAGGATATGTCCGATTTGGTATTTTTGAGCATTATATTACAGGCATATATTACCTTCTGTGCACCACATTGCACAGGAGCCAAGTTCCACTTCCCAGAGGCTAAATAGTTATCAGGGAGCAATTATTGTGCGGGAGACATCTGCCTTAGATGGTAGAACTACTGCACTCAGAGCCCTTTGCTTCCTTCCCAGAGAAGACAGCAATAACTCTTACCAGTGCCCAAGGGGGAGCTTCCAGCCCTTCAGCAAATTTTGTGCTAATTAGTATGCTAGAATGATTTGACCAAGTGCATTTATGGAACATAAATAATTGCCAACTTTTCCTCTCCTCCTTGAAGTCACATTCTTCCCCATGACTATTACATAACTCATAACTCCCGTCTCCAGGTGTTCACCCCTGTGCAGCCAGGCTGATGGAATTGCTGATGGAATTATCTTCAGGATTTGCTAATCCCATTATGACACCATAATTCTCTGGCCTAATCCCCAACATCACCTGCAGTGACACTTTGGATTTTTAATCTCAGAACTACAAATGCAATCAAAGATGGATAATTTTCTTTTATTTAGTCTAAAGACAGTTCCTGTCTTTGACAGTCCTGAAATAGCCAGAGTGCTGGAAAGCAAAGCCTGAGATGCAAGGAGAAAAAATTTCCAAGCAATCCTCCCATGCCACTTCCACATCAATGCAAAATGAAGACCCATGTTTCTGTATCTGTGGTAGCCTGGGAATACTTCACTCCTGACTTCTTTCAATCTGTGCTGGCAGTAGGATGGATCCTAACGATAGCACCTAGAGGCATGCTAGTTCTTCTGTTGCTTGCGGTTGGGCTCCTGTCTCAGTTGTAATATCCCAAGCAGGAGGCTGGATGGGTTCCAGCAGCCCCAAATGGAGCAGCAGATGGTTGTGTCTGCAGCTGAAGTAGGCACAGATGCTATTCCCCTGCCTGCAACAGAACGCTTCCTAAGCACACACTGTGCCCACAAACACAGGGACCAGCTCAAATGGTACAAGTAACTTATTTGGCTGCCATCTCTGAAGCACCTGGACAATCTCCCAGGGCTTACAGCTTTATCCCCATGGCGTGGTGGCAGGACAGTCAAACACTCTCACCTTTATCTTTTGCAGAATGGGAATAGAAGTGCAGTGATCACTATGACCTGGACTGCACAGCTGGAAGGAATGACGAAACCTTTTGACTTAGAGATTTTTAAGGCCAAACTGACAGGTGAAGGCAGTTCAGCTCCAAACCAAAGAAAGAATTTGGTGCCTCACTGTTACTCAGGACTAGTGAGGAATTCAGATGGTACTGCCCTACAGCAAAAAGCTTTGCCCTGGAAAACTGCTCTGTGGCTTGTCTGCTATGCCCCAAACATAGTATTATGCCTCCACCTCAGGAGCAGTTCTCATCAGATAGTAGGGTGTCTGTCTCAGTGCTAGGTAGCCCTCTTGAACTAAGAGAGGCACCCATCCACTTCTAAGCACCTCAGTTCATCTGACATGCAGAGACACTTGCCACCCCTCTAAAGGGCTGCTCCTAAAAGTACGACAGTTTTCCAACCCTTTGGCTTGACATCCCAAACTTGTAAGAGGCAAGTCTCCAAGTAAGTTCCCAGCATGGTACCTTAACCACAAAAATGTCTTTTAGGTTCAACTCCTCTTAGTTCCCTGTGTCCACGCCATGCCCTTGGCTTCCACTCAATAGAGAAATAGCTAATGGGAAAATAGTCCTTGGAGTTTCTCTTTCGCAGAATCACAGAATCTTCATGGTTGGAAAGCACCTTTGAGATACTTTCCCACAAGTATCCTATGGGGGAAAGAGACCTTTCCCCCAGTCTGAAATAGTCATATCCACTTGCCAACTACTTGATACCTGAAATTTGGTAGGAAAAAGAATCTGCCCAAATCACACTACATCCTCTCTCACCTGCATGAATTCAAGAAAGGGCAATCAATGAAACTAAAAGAGGCAATTCTAACTTCTTTCTTACCAATCTCCCTACCTATTCTCCCACACATCACTGAAAGAAAGGTCAAAGAATGGAAACAACCTTAATGCCGCAGAGCACCTCCATCTCCCAGAAGGAATCAAGATGTCCTCCCACCAGTGAGTTGGTGGGACTCACCTGCTATCACACGCAGCTCTCCATTCATGCTGGAGAGGACCCTGCCGCACAGCGGGAGAGCTCCTCCAGTTCCCACACCTCAGGAACCAGCTGGCCCTCCGCACAGCCAGGTATAGATGTGTGGTGACAGCTGCAAAAGAAACACCCACAGCAGCTTCCCAGGGGAATTTCCCAGCCTTTCGCCTCCCCATACCTGGGTACTTGGATAGTCCTTGATACCACACCAAACAGATGGCTTGGCGAATGCTCAACGAGACTGGGTCTCCTCTCTCACTCTCTGCAAGTGCTATGCTGTCTCACCCCAGTGCTTCCTGGCCTGCCAGAGCTCTTCTGCTGCTGCCGTCACTGGGATGCAGCTCCTGGGGTAGAGCTGGTAGCTGTGGATGCAAAGGCTGTTGAGGAATAAGATGTTTTTCCGTGCACTTCCTCTGCCCCCTTCTCTGACAAAGTGTTACCTAATCGCCCCTGACAGCATTTCTGTTCAGTCCAGGGTTTAATCCTCTGAGCGAGAGCTTTACTTGCATCCAAATGCTAATTATACCTAATATACGGTAATGGACTTATCTCAGTTGCGTCAGATACCCCACCTCTGGGTTGCTGGCCAGGTTAATCATCCTTCTTTTACTTTTCTTTGAACTTAAAGAGGCTTGAATACTACTGACAAATGCTAACTCTTTAATCTGCCCCCTCCTTAATCTCTCATTCTCTATGGAAAATTTCCCTGACAGATAATGCAGATGCCTCACTTGACCTTCTTCGGACAGATTCAGTGTAGGATCTCATCTTCTCTGTCTGAAACCTTCAAAAATACAGACTTCTCTGTGTCCACTTGTCTTCATGGTGCCTCAGAGGTGTCAAACAGAACCCCCATGGGCCATGGCCCTCCACACAGTGATACACTGGGAGAAGGTGGCATCTGGGAGGAAATAGCCTTATTTTTACATTCCTTTTAGTGGGGTTCTTTCATGCTCAGCTTCTTCCATTCTTCATCAGGGAATATTGTATCCAATGTCATATGCCTGGGAAGAGTCTCACAGCTCCAGTCTCAGTTGCTTGAGCTGACTAATCATAATGATGGAAGAAGTCCACATGGGTTCAGCCCTTTCTGATACTGTCCTTTTACACAGGATCTCAGATCCTTCATTCTACCAACAGTTTTAAGACCAAGAACAAATGAAAGAGGATGCACTCTAAAAGACAGAAACTCATTTCAGTTAGAACTATATTCCCACAACTGCATCCCAGATGGGGATCATTGGAAAGACTATCCCAGTTGAAACATGGGATTCAGTAACACCGGAGGTACAGCATCACACGGTACAAACTACCCATCGATGTGCCCTGCCTGTGCGGCTGGGCATCGGGTCAGGAAACACCAGCTGCCTGTCCCGACCACTCCTCAGGATCCCCCCCGATGCTGCTCACACACAGGCTCAGCCGGTTGAGGACACAAGCCAAGTGGGTGGCTGGGAGCCCTGACCAAGGGGTGTCTGGCATAAGAAACCGAGTGGCCCCGTGAAGGGCAGAGTTGCTCCTCACACAGCCAGGGAACTTCAGGAGAAACCACTTGCTGCAGCACTTGCTAGTGGAAACAGAAAACAACCACCCAAGAACCACAACTCCCTCTCTTAGCTACTGGGTCTGTTCACACTCCACAAACACAAACATTGAGATTTTTCTCCCGTGGGGTTTTATCAGGACTTTGCTCTGGGTTTTGCAGCCAGTTCCTCTTTCACCCCCTTGCCAACCTCATTATTACTTTGAGCTCCTGGTAAATACTTACAGTGCCAAGGGCTCCTCTTGCAAATCATTCAACTCCCGTCCTCCAGCCTGTGTTGAAAGGGTCTCGAAGTGTCCTTTCTCCTCCAGATATACCCTGCCACCAGGTGACATCAGGCTGCCAATCATGGGCGGGCCTCCGCGTGGGCAGGGGGGGGACTGACGAACAGACATGTGGGCAGTGCTGTGAACCCGATGCTCTGAAGGCACAGCTCCAGCAAGACCTGGGGGAGCAGCAGAAACTCAACACTTTTCCTGAGGGGTGAGGTGCCCCTTTCTGCAAGAAGAGGTTGTGGCTTCCTTGGAGCTCCTGGGGGGAGATCTCTGGAAAAGCAAAGAGAAGTAAGGAAATCACCTGCCCTTTGAGCAATGCTGCTCTACATGAACACACACACACATGCCTGCACATACAGGATTGGTCCAAATCATCCCAGATCCCTCCCCTGTGCTGGTGAACTCATGGAGGGGCTTCCAGCAAACTCCTCAGCAGTGCCTCAGGGATCAAGAGACAACTGACAGAGCGGTGTACTTGATCAGTTGGGTGCTGAGAGGGCTGAGTCTGCTCAATGGAGCGGTAGGGAACACTGATGAGATGCTGTGCAGGGCCCTGATGGATATTTAGCTGCATCCAGCAGATGAGATGGCAGGGGAAGAAGGGGGAACTTTTTTGTTGCCCACTGGTGGCCAGGCCAGAGGCCTGTCACCTCTGAGACCCAAGGCACTGGCTGAAGGTAACAGATAGATCACATCTGGGTACTGGTAGCATTGATCCTGTGAGTGGCTGTCTGAGAAAGGGAAGAGCTGGTGCCTCAGCCCAAACTCCATCCCAACAAAGCTCCATGGATGGTAATACACACTGTTTTATCAGCTGCTGTGTATCTCCTATGCACTTTAATAGCCTATTGTGACTGTCTGGCAGATCAGCGTCAGACGTGGAAAAAATGGGCAGAGTCTCAGGATGAAAAGAGAAGGTCCAGGGCCCTACTCGAAGTTGCTGGAAGACCATCCTGAGCTGCAGCAGCACGTCAGTCATGGGCTGTAGACATCTGGCTTGAGGAATAACCACAAGGTTGACAATCCTCCAGGATCCATTGGCTCTAGTGAAGCACCACTCATTTACCTTTGTTGAACATCCAGCTCACATTTGGTTAGGGTTGGCAGGACCGAAAATGGTCCCAGGGAAAGGAGCTGGGCTAGGAACATCAGAGCAGCACAGGGGCAGAAGAAAAATGAGGTGCGGGTTTGTGTAGGGATAGATGGGCTTCAACTTTGGGTGAGGCTGGAGGAGGGGGTTTTGGGGCAACCATACCAGTCAGGGGTGTGACAGGGAAAGGACAAGATCTCTCTGACATGACAGATGCTGGCAGTGGGGACCAGTGTGGTGTTGAGTGAGCTGGCCTGTCAGATGGCTGAAGTTAGATGAGATAAATCCCTCAGCGAGACTCTTAGCTTACATTTAAAAAATCAATAAGGTCCTAGCCCTTGAGTGAGTACAGAGGAGCCAGGAAATAAATCCTAGATGCAGACAAGGGGCTTTCAATCTAGCAGAGAATCAGCAAACACACTTAGCGTTTCCACGTGCTTGGGGATGATCACACAGCTTTTGGAGGCTTGTGTGATAATTTCTGGGCACAGGAAGGAGGATGGGGGCAGCATGGTGCTGGCATCCTCTCTTCCCTGTGACGACTAGAGCTTGTACACAAATGCGCGGAGATTGATTGCACTCAGCAGCTCCTGACAGCAGAAGTGATTATTGTGGGCAGGGACCTGCTGCTGTGGATATAAAGAGGTGCAGCCTGCTGGCAGCAGAACCCACTCCCATCCCCGCTGCTCATTCCCATGCCTCCATCTGCTGCAGACAGGTTTCCGGGGGCTCCCCCTCCCCTTCTGCCGCCTTCTATGTAGGTAGAGTTGCTGGGGAAATCAGCTCTACAGCTCCCTACTCCTCTTTTATGAACCTTAAAAATTTACATTTTTTCAGGGTGTTTGTTTTTAAAACATCCCCTTTGTTTTCCCGTTTTTCCAATGAAATCTGGCTCATTTCTCTTTAACAAAAGTGGACATGCAGGAAACAAAATATCCATGGTGTCACCTGAAGCTATTTTTTGGCCACTGAGAAAACATGGCTGAAACTGCCTAAATGGCCCCACTTATCATGTTCTTTCTTATCTCCCATGATTATCAGGTCATTTCCCCTTTCATCCTCTCTCTCCGTCCATCTCCCTCACAAAATGGGTGGCATTTCCTTTGTGGGGATGCGGATGCACAGCTCTGCAAGCAACAGGCACCAGCTTTGTGTCAGTGCCTGGCTGCCATCCTGGACGGAAGATGAGTTCTGACCAGGGACCAGGTGGGACTGCCCTAGGAAAGCTTTTTGGGCCATATCAGATGCCACCAATAATGGCCAGAGCTGCACCAGGAGCCCGGGGGGGCAAGCAATAGCAGGACTGCAGTCCTTGTGGCCCCAAAGGAAAACCCATAAGCTTTTTTACCTCTGGCCAGATTATTCCCTATCCCAGGGAATCACATAAAAAAACATCTCCAAGGCTTCTGACCCTATTTATGAGCTGGTGTAGCCATGGTAACTGTTCTCATACCAGAAATAGCAGCTCACTTGAATGACAAAGAAAACACCAGTTTACAAGACACTGACTTTTCCAGGGGCTGACTGAGCTCATGGGACTGTGGGAGGAAATCCCAGCCAAGGCGCAGACTTGGGGATGCAGCAGATGATGGCTGTGCCTGGCATGGGCCACAATAACTGTTTTAAAATATATCTTTGCAAGTTTGTGCCAGGTGCTTGGGAGACTTTGTGCCCTACTGATAGAGTTTTATCACCTGCCACACAGACATGACTGGAAATGAGAAGGGAATTTTCCAGACATCTGTGGTTAAACCTTGGTTTCCCTCCTGCAGACAGGCAGCCTACCAAGTGCTTCAGATTCCCTGGCGAGAGAAGGACAGTGGTAGGACCTGGATTTGGAATTAGATTGTCTCTTGGTCGTGTAGAAGGTCAATGAGGTTGTCATGTCAACAGCATTTCGGTGAGAAACTCAGTGTACCAAAGTGCCTGCAAAAGAATATTTACATGCTGTAATCCTCCTTCTCCAATGCCCATCATATTCCTAAACTGTCAGTTGTTTGTACTAGTGAAAAAGGAGAAACCAATATAAAGGACTGATGAGATTTGCCTGGTGCAGATATTTAGCTGACTGAATGCATGCAAATCAGTCCATCAAAGAAGCAGAGAAGGCGGTGTCCTCGTGGAGATTTATTGTTCTTCCTTCAGGAAATCATGCATCACTACTCCAGTGTTCGGATTAATCTTCTGTAACGGGCTGCAATAAACTGGACTTTGGGAATCTGTGCCTGCTGCTGGTTAAAACAGTTATGTTGAGCATCTCTGAGCTGAGCTTGCAAAAGAACTTGGTTTTGATTCTCATTTCCACTCGTGCCCTGGAGGCTGCTCTGGCAATGGGGCAGAGATTGAAGAGGCTGAGGTCTGGTCTTCCACTGCAGGGACTCTAGAGAGAGATTTCCATGGTCAGTCTGGAGAAGAGAGTCCTTTGAGGAAACATAAATCAAACTGTAAAACAGCAGTGGCCCTGTCTGTGTTAGAAACTAGGCGGCACTGGGGACATGACTGAGTCTGCAAGCCAAATGGCCATTTCCAAGGCTTCCTCAGGAAAAATGAAGCCCCCGCTTTTCTTGTTTAGTTGAGGGTGCTTGATTTGTGCATGTCAGAAAATCATTAGAGGCCCCAGGCTTTCAGGCACCAATGCTTTAGGACGTGCTGGGGCTTTTTATAGCAGATGATATAAACCCCATGTAGCCTGTCATGCACTTCATTAGTTACCAGAGCGCTACATTTTCTTCTGAGTAGTGAGTCTGGCCTTTCTTGGAACAAATAACCAAGTCTTACCATCTAATACCACAAGACTGCTACATGAGTATGAGTTTATTAACTATGTTAACTTTTCCCTGGTTGGCATAAATAAGAGGAAAACCAGAATGCACCCTCTCTTTTTCAGATAATACTTTTCCCCCACAGATCTCAAAGCACAGAGCTAAATTTTCATCATCCCTGTTTGTAAATATGGAAACTGATGTGCAGAAAATTCATAGACCTGCAGATGAGATCCAGTTGTCCGGATATGTGCTGTGGGGACTGATGTGCTTGGCCACGCAGCACAAAAAGCTCCGTACTTTATAACTGCTTTGTGATTAATTGATAAAAGCATCTCCCTGCTCATTGCAGAGTTGTCCCATGAGAAAGCAGTAACATTAGTGAGCGTCCTTTCCCTGCATTATCTTTGCCTAATGTCTGTGTTCAGGCTGTTGGGAGTGCTGCAATGGGATTGAGTTTGTTAGATCATTTTAAAAAGCTTTCTCTCTTTCCTTCTTTCCTGTTTTCATACTGCCCACAATTAAAATATCTGTTTTTTCTTTTATAAGGTTATTCTTCTCCTGAATGCCATTTACAGAACATACTCAACATTAATATAATGAACCATGATACAGTATTTTTCCCTTTTTGTGATCAACCCTAGCTAGTTAATCTTGTTATCTAGGTTAGTGACAGAAAGCAGAGAATGTGGTTGCTCTTAAAAATATACCTGAATAACACAGTATTGTCTCAAGGGTTTTCCTTAGATTTTTCTTTTTCCATAATTGATTCCTTCTCTATGAATTATGTGCCATATACTGGTGAACGGTGATTAGATGATCCACTAACACTCACTAAAATGATCACACGTTAAACTAAACAGAGAAGTAAAACTGCCTTGTTAAAAAAAAAAAAAAAAAGAGAGAGACTGCAAGAGGGTGTTTTTATTTAAATGGAAATCAGATAATTCCAGAGCTTTATTCAGTTTAAAACAGTGAAGCAAGTGATTCAGTGTCACTCGGCTAAGAAGAAGCTGTACACAAGTCAGCTCCAGATGTCTTCTTTCCTGACAGCTTCTTTTCTCATCTTTTTTTCTGAACGATCAATTCTTTCTCCTTGGCAACCAGCAGCCCAATAAAGAAAGGCTCTTCTAAAACATTTTGGTAAAATATTTCTTTCTTCTTCTTAAGGGGACACATCTCTTCCTATGGCTTTCACACAATGCTACAGACACACTCCTCTTTCCTCCTCCTACCACATAAAAGCACCACTGTGCAATCTCATTCCGTTCAGCTCTTTGCCACCATTATTATGATTTTTTTCATGTAGCAGCTGAGGCTTTGAAACAGAAATGATTACTTCTGGGGAGCATCTCGCACTCTCCTTGGGAACATTCAACTAATGGGCAGAGAAGGCAGCTCTTCCTGCTCCATTATCTCATCTCTTGGGTGGCTGCTCACCTCCCAGACACACTGATGCTAGATGTTCTAGCAGCCATGCAATAGCAGATCCCTAGTGGAAATAACTGTGGAAGGGGAAAAGCCAGGGGATGAAAACGTGAATAATTTTTTATTATTATTACTTTCTCCTATTGTTGCTCAGGCATATTGCCATATACTAAGCCTTTTGTTATCCTCAGGATATTGCAAATGCGTAGGGTTTAATGTTTAATTTTTTTTTTTAATGGCCTTTCACTAGCAGATTCCAACCTTTCATTTCATTTACAGCCTCTACACTCTTGGTTTCCAGTGGAGGTACACACCTCTATAAAGTGAATTAGAGCCTCTTACTGGGAGGCCTTGAAGGATACTGCTGTGCCAAGAACCTGGAACTGCAGCCCACTTCTGGGGTCCAGTCTAGCATCACAAACATATCACAGGAACTCTTTAGGAGAGTTCGTGCACGCTGGGTGAATGCAAGGATAGTTCTGACAGTTTCATGTATGCAAAGATTTAGTTGTGGGGCCAATAGCTGATGGCATGCTTTGATTGTAATGGTGGAAGTTATTTCTAGAGAAAAGTGAAAATGAAAGGAGAAAGAGAATAAAAAAGGGGAAATGTTCCCCAGTGGCCAGCTGAGAAGGGCAAGGATGGAGTCCCATAGGAACATCCTCCCCTGACAACTGTCTGCAGTGCAGCGGGTGAGGACAACAAAAATGATGAGGAGGATGATTTCATGCTGTGCTTCCCCTCAGCATTATATACTTTTATTCAGGACCCACTTAAACTCCCTATTGGTTATTCTGGCTGTGTTAGCTCTGGGAGGAGAACACTCATCATGTGCAAATGTTGCACATTCATTGCTTGCTAAGCGTCTCTGAATATAGATTATTGGATAATATTTATTGAGAATTTAAATAGCTGTTAGCTGCTGTGTTGAGCACCACATTTGTTTTTTATATACTAAAGTCTACAAAGCAAGAGATAAAGAAGGAGAGGGAGGAGGGACAATTCTCACACCGGTGCTTTCCGTGAGAATCTGCCGCAATAACGCTGTGGGGGTTTGCAGATGCAGGGCCGTGAGAGCAATAATACGGGAACAGCACAAGTGCAATAAAGGAAAAATGTTGCCACAGAGACGCTGATAATTATTGCCTTGTGGCTTCAGGGGGAGGTTATGGAGCTGCAAGCAGCACCCCCTGAGCACTGCTAAGGCTAAAGCATCAAGGCACGTAAGGCACCTAAGAGATAGTGGGAGCCTGGACGTAGCCTGACCAAGGTCTCTTAACCCAAGGCAGGGTGCAGCTGGCATGGGAGATTTTCTAAGGCCAGCAGAGGAGGAGAAGATGGCACAGCTCTCCTAATTTAGTCCCAGCTTCAGCTTTGGCTGTTTTGGAGGAAAGTCACAATTCAAGGAGGAGTGCTTGGATAAATACCTCCTAACACCCCGCCTGATGATCAGCTTAGGGCTGAGATTTGATTACACTTGCTGAGACTTGACCTTACATAACCACATGTTTTCTGAGAGGTCCTAAAATAATCCAGTCCTCTTTCAAATCCAGCTCTGGTGTGTGACCTCTTGGATACCACCCCCTGCAAAGCACTGGCTCCTGGCAAAACGTCCACTGATGGATGGAGAGCAGAAGCTGCTTTCCTTCATGCTGGGGTCTGGAGTGCAGGGGGTGCAGAGAAGACACCCCTGCCCAACTGTGGCAGGGACCTTCACTTCACCCTCTCACTCTACCCCTTCCACCTGCTTAGCTCTCCCTCTCCTTTTCTGGGCTGCTCTGTCCATCCTCAGCCTTTCTCAGGCTAGCCTCTGGAGGAACCTGGATCTGTTTTGCCGCTACTCTCTCATCCCCAACAAAATAATTTTCCTCTCTCTGTCTTGCTGTTTCCCTTGCTCCCCCACAGGAGTTGAGTCTTCTGGAAGTGACATGTGAAGTCTTTGTGCACCTTCAGGCTGGAGATGCGGGTTATAGGATTAGCACGTTAACCAGTCTGAAAGCTGCTTAAACAAACACTAAATCTCCAATCTTCTCTCCATCTTTCAGGGAAATCTTTTTTGGAGGAGCTGGAGAGATGGAGCACGCAGTCACGTTTTCTGGGGTCAGCTATTTGTCCAGCTGGGAGCCCTCAAGTCCTGTGGCTGGGTGGTTTGAAGGGATTGCCATGGGACCTGGGGGTGGGAAACCCATCTAAACCCTTACCAGGGGCTCTGTGTCTGCACCCCAAAATGCTTTCTTCCTCCTTGCTCTCCATGCTAAATATTGTCTCTCTTGCCTGGCATCACGTCTAGTCCCCGTACCTTTTCTCCCTTCCCACTTCATGGGCTGCACTCTCCCTTGCAGCGCTTTAAGAGGAGTGAGTGGCACCAAGTAGGAAGAAGATGGACACCATGTGTGCTGGGCATAGCAGAATCAACCTTAGTATGCTGCCTTTTAAAGCAAATCCTGGGACACCTCGTGCCTGCGATTTATTCACATGCTTCACAGCCTGCATCCTCCTGTTTAACTCGCTTAACTGGGAGGCAGAGGAGGCAGTGCTGGGTTTACCAAGGAGTTGGGTGGCACCTCGTGACACAGCAAATGCCCGCTCATAGCAGGGAAAGGCCTCGTGTCTGAGCTCTCTGACTTGTCACCTTCCCCCAAGCTCATCACCTCGTGACTGCCTCAGGCCCAGATTACCTCCCCTATCTCTGGAGGAGAAAGCATCTCTGTATCACAGTGAAGGACACCACCTGGGGACATCCACCTGGGGGACACTCATGGCCAAACCGATGCTTATCTTACAGGTGTTGACGTGAATTTGATGCGCCACAAGGATGTCTTTGCAGTGTATGGCCTGTAGTCTTCCCAGAGACTGGAAAAAGCTTGAGGGAGAGGAAAAGCCCATGTCAATGACAGGATATGGCAACATTATTCATTAGACACCAATGTGAGTTAGTAATATTATGTATTGAGGTCAGTGCAAATGCAAATGAGTAGCTCGAAACAAACCACTTTATAAGAGCAGTAGAAAAAAAAATACGCTATTACTTATTACTCTTATTTATTTATTTATTCCATATATCTTATTATACTACTTATTACTCTTACAGTTACAAAAATGGATTCACTGCCTGGACTAAAATCTCTATTTTTCCCTGCCAGAGCTTCCAGCCTGGGAAATTTCAGCTCCAAACTAGAAAGTTTTGGAATTAAAGAGTAGGTGAAAATAAAAGATTCTATCAGGTGATGGTTTTGTGAATTAGTTGCTTCTAAGGGCTATAAAATAGTTTGTTTCCTCAAATGCAGCCTCTTCTGCAGAACATGGAGATGACATTTAGTAGCATGCAGCAGCAACGTACTGCCAATCTAGAAAATTCAAATCCAGAAATGCTCTACAGCTTACAATAGCAATCCAAAAGCAAATTAAAAAAAAAAAAAAGCCATGCCTAGTTTTTAAAAAAATTAGAATTTTTAAGAAGTCTTAAGATTTCTTGGGGCCAATAAAATGCTTCAGAAGACATACAACTGTTGAGAGTAAAGGCTGTGTGGCTGAAGGATATGTATTCAAAAATTTGCACAAGATTCTGGCTATTTACTTGAAATAAGTTTAGATAGTAGTGATTGATCACACATATTAATGTTGTCATCTAATTGTGATCAGTGGGGGAAAAGTAAATAAGACCTAGTAATAATATTATTTTAAGTAGAACATACAGTTTTCCAACTAAGGATACATTTGAAATGTTCCTGTTTCCCTTGCAATAAAGCAGTTCCACTGTGGCTGCTGTTCTTGCCTCCTTCTGTCACAGACATAAGAATTGGCTGGGGTTGGACAACGCCTGCCAAGAGATGATCTTCGTTGCATGGGATCAGTTTGTCAGAGACGAAATAGGGATTTGCCTCCAGTAATACCTCCAGCATGTCTTCATGCTCCAAAGCGGTTCAAAACATGCATTTCTTCCAGCAGATCAGTGACGTGGTTCCCCAGCGGGATGTTGGATACGCTGACCCAAAGGATGGTGCTGGGCTTCTAAGCTCCCATCTGCTCGGCATGGTGCATATCCAATGTCTGGAGCTCCTCCTCACGCCTCTTACCAGTAGGAAGATGAAGCACAGAGCAACAACGTGATTTGTCCGTGATTACATACTGGCTAATTTCTAATCTAGGAGGAAAATCTGTTTCTCTTGCAGAGAAAGGCAGAAGTGCCGATATAGGCTGAGTGTTACATACCTATGGTGGCATGCACGTTTGTGGGTATACTGGTCTTGATGTATGCTCACACAGGTTTAGAAATAGCGTGCAAACAGCTACGCAAACACACAGGCAGTCTGGCATTTATTTGCAACTTAAAAAAAAAAAGGGGAGAGAATGCTAAACCATACCATCCTCCAGCAAAAACAGTCATCATAATGCTAGAGTTATGACTACACTCCTGTCTCCGTACACAGCCACTAAACCCAAGGAAATCTCAAGCCAAGCCGTGAGCAAATGGCAACCTCAACCCACACACCCTCCCAGCCAAAAGGGTGTTCTGGTCTCCCAGTACAAACCAGGAAGTCTAAGGAAATCAGAGAGTTAGTCCGAACAGCAGGGGAACCAAGACAAGAAGCTGATGTACAGGATACAAGACGGTTTCCTCAAAACCCTCCCTAATTAACACATCTTCACACCTTTCCAGGCCAGGACTGTTCACATGAACAATTTGAGCCACCATAACATGGCACTGTCATTGAGAGAATTTGCTCGTTCCGTTCCCCGTCCCTATTGCACACAGCTCCTTCCCTTGTGCCAAGCACAAGGGTTTAGCAACATTTGGGCATCGTGAACAACAATTGAGAAACCTATCTGCATTTAAAACTCATAATTGCTTACATATCTTTCTCAGGTATGTATTAAACTCAGTGCTGTATTCAGCTCGGTTGGGCTGGCCCACAGGGAGGGTTAGCGTAGGAGTGAAAAACAGCAGTGGAGAATAAAATAATTTCTCCTGGTGGTGAAGCTAATTTGTGGAGGTTTAAAATGTTCCTCAGGCTACAGCCCTTGCTAAATGGAAATCCGCTGCCAGCCAGACATGCGCTCTGTTTGTCCCTTGAAACGCACGAGGTCAGAATCCAAGTGTCACCCTTAGCCTAAATGAAAGTAATGGAAGGAAAATCAGTCCCCCTCTTCTGACATCTACCCATCCCTGAAGGAGAGCCCCCTTCCTCACTTGTTTGCAACCTTTAAAAATTTGTGTGTGATGAATGTTTTCCAGGAGACATGTGGATCCAGGGCAGTGAATTTAAGCCCATTGACAATAGATTTGCTTTGCTAATTTTGCTTCTGCAAATACATTAAGAGCAGTCTATCAGCCATTGCAGATCCAGATTTGTTGGTTGCAAACCAACCATCTAATTCTTCACTGAGGATTGTGTGTGAAGGATTTGTGCAACAGAAGAACTAAACGGACACTCCCTGAGTGGAAGAGAAAGAGAAAATCTGCTGGTATTTCAGAGAGGAAGTGGGGTAAAATCTTTCTGATCATTTAAGCACCCCCGAGCTAGATCTTTGAAACTGCTTATGTGAAAATGGCTGAGAGTTGGGAACAATTAGCTGATTAGGTGCAGCAGGTAGCATGTATCAACCAGGAAAAATAAGGTTCATCAGACACGGGATCCCTAATATCCCCCCCATGTATGCAGGAATACACTCAGCCTGATTCCCGACTTATTATAATCGGTAGAAACCGGGGCCAGCTTTTGAAATCGACCTTAATTACACCAGGAAAATAAACAAAATAAAACCCGGGGCTGAAAAACAAAGACCCTCACCCACTCGCGAACAGGGCAGCAAACACCGAAAGCCCGGAGCCGCGCTCGGGGAGCCTTCCCGCCGCCCCGGCCGGCCTCCAGTCCAGCAGACAAAGCCCTGCGCACCTCTGCGCAAAAAGAGCGCAGCACCGGGCGGGCGGGCGCGCAGACAAAGCGGGGCAGGCAGCATGAGGAGCGCTGCAGCATGCGGGGCAGAGCAGGGTTCGCTCTGCGAGTGGGCTGGATTGGGCTGCTGCTGGTAACGGCGGCGGCTGGTGGTTTTTTTTTTTTGCGTGTGAGTGTTGGGTTGGGTTTTTTTTTTTTTTTTCCTCCTCTCTCTCTTCACCAACTTCCTTCCTGCTCCAACTGCCAAAGCTCGAAGCTGAGCGCTGAGAGCGGAGGAGGACCCCGGCCGCAGGCGCCTCTCAGCCGGTAAGTACGAGCCCGGGCGAGGGGAGGACG
>VXBJ01001798.1:71970-175247 GCA_013400055.1 Nycticryphes semicollaris | reverse complement strand
GCTTCCTCCCTGCCAAACCCGCATCCTGGAGATAAGCCCTCGATCAGGCAACGGTTTGAGGGAGTGAATTTTGATGCAGAGAGGGAGGGCAAGTAAAATGCTGACTCTGGACATCGCTCTTTGTGCCCAGTGGTCACGTGTCAGGGGGGCAAGAGGTACCCACCATCCACTATGTCTCCTGCCCCCTCCTGCTGCAGGTGTAAGGGCAGCCACCCACCCGGCACAAGCAGAGAGCAGCTGAGAGATGCTGGCACCCCTTGGCAGGGCGTGATTCCTCCTTTGCCTTCTGCAGCCACCTCTCTCTCTGGCTGAGGGTCCCTAGTGCTGCCCCTCTGTCTGCTGCTTTGTGGGTGCTGCTAGGCCTCAGAGGTGCAGGTGATGCACAACTGCAGGTTGGAGCTGCAGGGAATGGAGAATAACGTGGTGGGGCAGGGTACATATCACCCATATTTCTCCTCATGTAGAGCATTTATGGGGTTAATTTTCTCATTTTTAATGAGGCTTTCAGGCCATAAGGGGTCTCCATCTTATCCCAGCCCTTGGCCTGGGCAGTGACACAGGAGCTCGGGGATCCTGACGGTTGGGCAGTGACATGTTCCTTCTAAGGAAGAGCTGTTGCCTGAGCCCAGCAGTGTGTCTCAGCTTGCAAAGGGGACCAATCCCTCAGCTGGAATGAGTAGAGACAGGGGCAGCTGAGATGTGAGCTTTCCTCTTGGTCACCTTCTGCCTGGGAATTTGACAGGAAGGCAGGGTCAGGTCCACAACCTGAAGAGAAATGCCAGAACTGGGTCTGATCATTACCATCCTGAAGTGCATGTGACCCAGGGATTGTTCAGCCCAGACAGCCTGGCTGGTGCTGTTCCCTGCGGGTTCTTGCTGTTGGAAGAGCAGGTTGTCCTTTCCACCTCTCTGGGAGGTTTTCAGAGCCTAAAAGCACAACCCCACAAGTGAACTGCTTCCGTGGGCTGGCAGGGAAAGTCTCTGCAGTGTCTGTGATGCAGAGGGAAGCTCTGAGGGATGGGGAACAACCAGCTGGTGCAGCCCTGACTTTCTGTCTTTTTTTTTTTTTTTTGCATGTGGCCAGAGATCCTTCTCTCTGTCTCCTGGGTCTCTCCCTCTCCTGTGATAAACCACAAAATTCCCCCATGGTGGATGGGGGCTGTCAGGCAGCTCTGCTCTGTGGTCTCATGGTGGTGACAGATGCAGCCTGGTATCTTGAGAGAGCTCAGGAGAGTGGAAATGACTCAGATCTGCAGCTGTTTCCCAAGTGGAAGGCAAGACCTGGTGGTGGCTGCCACAGCTTGCCATGTCCTCTTCTTGTGAGGAGTGTGGGATGGCACTGAGGGCATTGCAAGACTTTGTAAGGTGACTGTTGCTGGAGCTGCAGAGCAGTGGGGCATGAGCAATTGTTACTTTCATGAGGGAGCTTCTGGTCTCTTTCCTCGTGAGGACAAGCTGAAGAGCCGTTCCCATGGGACGTAGGCCCTTCTCACTCCCAGGACGGAGCTTGAACTCGGCCAAGGTTATTCAGCTGCTGGGACATGCTTTCTTTCCTGTCCATTTGAGTTGGGATTCCCTTTTATTTTCCAACTGCCTGCTTTGCACTAGTTCCTGACTCACCACAAAATGCCATTGCAAAGTAGTCTTGCATCAGGGCCATTGCCCATTAGCATGCCCGACTGAGTCTTCTTGTTGTACTGCTTGGTTCTTCTTTGTCCCTTTGTTACATGCCAATATACCCCTCACTGATTTTTTTTTGTTTGTTTTTATTCCTCCACTGGAATTGCACTGGGAAGCCTGCATATTACTCAGTGCTGCCATATTCCACTTGCTGATTCACCCTGAACTGTTATGTATGGGTTTTTTTTTTTTTTTCCTTTCTGTTTTAATGAATGAGAAAACTGTCCTGCTAGGTCCCAATTTGACTTTTGGGAGCAGGGGCAAATGTTAAGGCCACAGCTGCAGAGAAGGATAAAAGCCTTGCTGGGGAAAATTGCAAATAAGCAGGCAAAAGGGAATTTTTTAGTAGGGACAGCCTCAAAGAATGAGTTAATACAAGGATAAGTGGAAATAAACTTCATGATCAGTGTAGTTCGACCAAACCTCCTTGCTGCCAAACAGCAAGGAATGCCTTGGCCACTTGCAACAACGAGCACTGCACCAGGGCACTGCTCTGTTCTTCAGCTTTTCTCTGAAGGGTGGGAAGGTGGTTAGGATCATGTTGCTGGCTCCACAAGGCAGGCAGCTGATGAAGGGGGCATAGCACTGCTCACCTCTCCTCTTCCCCCATCCCGTGCCCTGGCTGCTCATCAGTTCATGTCTCCCCATTCTGGCTCCCATTTGGGATGCCACCCAAGCAGCTTCGCTGCTCTCCTGTGTTCCGTGGCACATCTCAGCCATGCTGGCTGTGAGGCTGTGGGCGCCAGCCATCCTGCCTCTCCTTTCAGGGAAGCCCCACTAATGCAGCACAGGTATGCGTGGCTGCTCTGTAGCCGGGCTGGATGTGGTCACTGTCATGCTTCCTTCCTCAACGGGAAGGAGACCTGATTGATGCCTGCAGTAAGCTGTTCTGGGAGCAAGCACGGGGAATGCCAGCAGATAGACTGTAAGTGGGTGCATTTCCTTGAGGGCTTCGCTATCTTGCTAATGTAAAGGAGTTGCCGTCAGGTGTTTGATCTTTGTATGAAATGCTGCTTGACTGTGGCTTTTAACCCATTATGAGAGGGTGAATGAAACCTCTGGCCTTGGCTTTATTAGTGTCTCTCTGTGCCCCAGTGGCTCTTTGTGTGAGGCAGCTGGCGAGTGCTGGAGCCTTGTATGGTGGCTTGTAATTACAGGGTTGCCGGCCAGCAACTGTGCTGCAGAGTGGCTGTAAATCACTCTGGTATCAGCCTCTGCTCCTACACCTCCTCCTCGGGAGGGAAGAATGGTGTAGGTCTGCGTGTGCGCATGGTGCCTGCAGGGAGAGGAGCGGGGGCAGAGGGGGATTGTGTTGGAGCCAGAATATCAGCACAGCAGAGTCGAGATTGCAGCTGATCACTGTCGCCATTTGCCTGTAGCGATCCTGCTGCTTTTATCACTGGGCAGATGCCTGCCTGGTCTGGGGACTGAGGCACACTGTCCAGAGTGAGTGCCTCTGGGGACACTACCTCCCGCTGGAACAATCCTATTGACTGTCTCCTCCTTTGTTATCCAGACCAAGCGACCATGACTGAGAAGACCCAAGAACCTCATGTGGAGGAAGATGATGATGAGCTGGATGGGAAACTCAACTACAAACCTCCTCCCCAGAAAACACTGCAGGAGCTGCAAGAGTTGGACAAGGATGATGAAAGCCTCGCTAAGTATAAGAAGTCCCTGCTGGGAGATGGACCTGTGGTAGTAGGTAGGCTGAGGCATGCTGATAGGAAGGGACTGGGGATATATGTAGCAGCGGTGTGCTGTGGGGATGGGGCAAGGGTGGCCTCAAAGAAGAGGGAGCTTTTTTACCCAGGCACGTGCACTGCTTCTGTTGGAGAACTGGGGATGGACATGTGAAGAAATGCACAGAAAGGAGGCAGGGAAAATCCTCTGAGTGTTAGGTCTAAGATGACTAGGGAGTGCTGACATCAGAAAGGGACTTGTCAGAGGCGATGTGTGGGCCTTGGAGGACACCTGAAGGGTAAGAAACATGAGGGGACCAGCTGATGCTGAAAGGGGGCCTTACTGCTTAGAATGTTCTGAAGAGAGGAGTCTCCTGTAGTGGAAAGATCTCCTCCAGGTATTGGGATAGAGGCTGGAGGGATCCATGTCGAGGGACTGGGGTAGATGCGTGCTTCTGTTGTACTAAGAGAAGCTTGGCATTACTGTTTCATGAAATGCAGCTTCTGAGTGGGAAAGCGACTGTGTTTCTTCTGTGTCATTCCCCTCCCCCTGCATATAACTAACTTTGCAAGCTGACAGCTTCCCCCGTCTTCCCTGCTTGCAGACCCAACAGCTCCCAATGTGGTGGTTACTCGACTCACCCTTGTTTGTGACTCTGCTCCAGGACCGATCACTATGGACCTTACAGGTAGGCACAGACTCTGTCCTTGGACATGTGGGGGAACAAGCAAAGGACCTGGTATGCTTCAAATTGAAAAGGAGTTTGTCCTCGGGATGCTACAGTGAATTTTAGAGGAAGTCTGAGGGTGTCTTAGCCTTAATTTTTATACATGTATACTTTAAAATAAGAAAGAAAGAAGAAAAGGAGTCGTAACAGAAGAAAGTGTCGAGGGTCTCTTTCTTCATGTAGACTGTTCTAAGAGCTCCTGGCTTTCTCTCGCATTCTCTTCTTACTTCCTTTCACTGAGACCTCATGAGCACAAGGGGATGTGCACGCGTTTCGGTAATGGGCTGTTTTGAAACTTCAGAATCAAGCAATACTGCAGTTCCGGCTCCTGGGGACATGGGGAGAGAACCAGGCTTCACCTTATATGGGCTTCTCTGCAGAGAGAGGAAGCTGGGCCCAGAGGAGCAGAGAAGCTTCCTGTTCAACCAAACCACACAGTGCACTGCAGAAACTGGGCAGCCTTGCAAGCTGGGCAGGAGCTGCGAGACACGCTCCGCTTGCTCAAGCCATGGCTGGGCATGGGTCAAGCACGCACACACTTCTGCAGAGGCCTAACGATGAGTCTGCGCATAAATATCTTTGTGTATGTGTGCCTAGACTTGTGTATGTTTAGGCATTTTCATAGATGTGAACACGGGCACATCTGTGCATGTGCTCTCACAGTGCAATTGCTTATATGGACCTCTGCATACTCATTTTGCAGGTGTGCCATCCATCAAAGAAACATGTACCTCCAACACCAATCCCAGCCCCTTCCCATGTGGTCTCTTCTTGCTGTGACACCTCTAGTTAACGGCTTGATTCTCTCCTTACAGGTGACCTTGAAGCGCTCAAGAAAGAGATGTTCGTGTTAAAGGAAGGAGTGGAATACAGAGTTAAGATCCATTTCAGAGTGAGTAGTTTTCCTTCCTGTTACTTCCCATCAGTTGCCAAGGCCAATCACTGTAATAACTAGAGACAAGCATCATGCCTGCCCAAAAGCTGGGCCCTTGTAAAGCTCTCCTAGCATCAGGTGTTGTTCTACCCAAGAAGGGACCAGGTCTTTCTAAGGAATTGCTTCTGCTTGCTCACCCCTTGGAAGAAGTTGCTTTCTGTCCGCTCACAATAGCAAACAACAAGTGGTTTGGAAGCCAGATGGGTAGTTTAGGCTGAGTTTGGCTTGGCTTTTTAGCCATGAGAAAATCTTTAATTCACGCAAAGTAGGAAGAGATGTTGGCTTTCCATGAAGTACTGGTTCAATCTGTCTTGCTGGGCTCCACGTGTGCATAAAAGATTTAATACTGTAGCACTTGGCTGACAATGCCTGAGTTCTGTATCACAGTATACCCAAATGGTCTCATTTCTCCCCCTTTTCTATTAACCAGTGTTTCAGCCATTTCATCTGTTTCCAGCTGAAAATTAAACTTGGACACAACTGCAGTGTGGCATCCAGTGCTGAAGTGATAATCTCCATGCGTTTGTTGCAGCCAAAGCTGGGTTTAGCAGAGAAGGCGAAAAAGGATGGATAGTAGTTCTCCTGCAATGGTGAAGGGAAAGTGTTAATATTGTGGGTTCTGTAGGAAAGATTTCCCTTCTTCTCTGAGGCTCGTTTGCTGTCTCAGAGATAACTTTGTCCCCAGAGACACCTCCAGCTCTCCTTTTGTGCTATGAAATATTTCTATCTGTATCCGAACCCTGTTGACCCGAGACGCCTGGAGCCAGTCAAGTTTTTCTAACTCTCTCCCTCAGTCCCAAAGCTGGTAAGAGCTGGCACCATGTGAAATCTCCCCTGGGATGCAAAAGGATCTGCCCATCTTGTTTCCAGATTGAGCAGTGCTGTGAGGAGGCAGTGTATGCTGGAGGGGGACAGCAGGGAATACATCCAAGCTATTCATGGGAGATTTGAGGACAGATTATGAACAAAACTGTCCCTCTGTCTCTTGAGAAGAAACTTTCTGGCTCCCTGTGGAGCTTAGAGGGCAGCTGGGAGTTCTCACCTAATCTTGCTCACCTATTTGTGCTGGAGGGGTGACTCTAGTCACCCATCTCTGGTTTTCAGTATGGAAACTATTAACTGGGAATTCTCTGCCTTGCTTTGTCCTCATCATCCTGTCCTGGGAAGCTGACTGATATGCTCTAGTCAGCCTCAAAGTCAGGGAAAGGATGGGGAAGAGCACGAGATGCACAGATGGTGCTGTAGGTCTCCAGGTGCTTATGGAAAAATCATGTTAGGACTCACCACAGTGTGTTCCATGCTGAGCCCTTGAGAACAGTGTTGTAGGGAGCCAAGATGGATATGTCTCCGAGAAAAACAGCAGATAAAGAATCAAAAGCCTTCCTGTAACACTTACTTCTGGTCACTTCTTGCAGGTAAACAGGGATATTGTGTCGGGACTGAAATACGTGCAGCACACCTACCGGACAGGGGTGAAGGGTGAGTATGAGACCTTTGTGCCCTGCACACCAGTGCTCCTGTCACCGTGTTCTGTCTGCTTGAAGAAGTGTTCCTGCAGCTCTGGGCTGGGACAGAGCTTCCCTTAGGTCCAAGGGCCTCCCTGCAGCACCACATAGGAAGCGAGACTACTCAGCAGAGTACGTTAACCTGCACTCTGCATCACCCAGACCAACTGTTTCCTGTTCCTCTGTGAATTAAATACGAGCCAGCTCTGGTATCTGTATGCTACACCACTGTCTGCAGCAGCCAAGTCCCCAAAGGTGCTGTTTAGACAGTGCTTGCCACAGATTTCCTCTCCATGCAGAGCTCTTCACCTTCCCCCCTGCCTCCTGTAGAGTGGCTCAGCCTGTGTGGAGATTCTCAGTCCCTGAAAGCTCTTCCAGATGCATTTGGTAAAATTCAGAGCTACGCTACAAAGCTTGCTGCTGTCTGTGGAGCCCTGTATTTGCCCATGACCTCTCTTCTTTGTGCTGCCCTGCCTGGACAGGGCAGAGGAATGCCCTGTTTTGCATACACGGATCCTACATGCATTTTTGCATGCAACTGTCTCTAGGGCTCCAGTGTCCCATTCAGCACACTGAAGTGGTGTCTTCTCCCCAGAAAAACAGAAGTAGCAGGGGATCGAGAGACATCTTGAGCTATATGCTGATCGTACCCACTCCTTTCCAGCAGCACATAGATGTGAGAGGGTACAGGCTGAGTTGCCCATCCTTCTGCTTGTCTATGCATTTGTCCTTCTAGCTGTCATTGTGCTTCAGTAAGCCACTTTTCCCACTGATTCTGTTCCCCTGGCTGACACAGACCGTCCCTTTCTCTCCCTACTATCTCTTTTCTGTCTCTGATATGTGCTTATGCTCGTGGCTTCTTCTCTATCATTCCCCACCTGAGGGGCTTATACCTTGTGGATTGTTTTCTCCTAGTGGACAAAGCCACATTCATGGTTGGCAGCTATGGGCCACGGCCAGAGGAGTATGAGTTCCTGACACCTATTGAGGAGGCTCCTAAGGGTATGCTGGCTCGAGGCACCTACCACAACAAGTCCTTTTTCACGGATGATGACAAGCACGACCATCTCACCTGGGAGTGGAACCTGTCCATCAAGAAGGAATGGACAGAATGAGTTCACCCAGTTTGCCTTCCCCCTTCCCACCCCTTTGCCTCCTGCACCAGTCTCCAGCTGCTCCTTCCTGCCACCGTGGCTGGCCACAGCCCTGGCAGCCCCTCCTGTGGGAGCCGGGGCTTTGTGCCAGCCTTGGTTGACGTGCAGTCCTGCAGGTGGCCTTTGCTGCTGCTTCTGATACACTGAAAATAATGTTCCCGTTCTCACCACTGCCCCATCATGACATATAATGGGTTAAATTGGGAAGCATCTCTCCCCTCTCTCCCAGTACTTCCTCCTGCTGTCTCCATCTCTCCTGTACCAACTATGGTCCCGGAAGTGCCTTTTCTAGGAAACAAGATCACCTGGCAGGGCGGACTGGTCCCTGGGAAATCCCTATCTGAGTTATACTTGCCATGTACTCTGACTTATTGTAAATGGTTACTTGCCTCCTGTGGTGGTCTCCTGGTCTGTATCTGGTGCCCTACCCCATTAAAATCCATCCTTGTGCAGGCAAAACCAGTCAGGGGGAATGTAGCTAGATGCTGTAACAAGACTTCCGTGTCCCAAGAATAAAACCAATTTCTTTCTTCTTTTCTGCATGAGTGTCATATTCTTCTCTGGAGTATGTTTTTCAGTGAGGTGGATGTGGACAATGTGTGATAGGAAGGTTTAAGACCATGTTTCAAAGGGGAAATGATGCTCTTCAAAACATCAGCTTAACTATAGGCAAATTATTTTGGAGCTGCTTCCTCCTGGAGGTACACTAGTCCTTCTTTGAAGCCCAAAGTCTGGTCTGTGGTGGGAGTAGAGTCCAGGGGTAGTCAGCCCCCACCTTATCCTAGGTGGCAACTGAATGTGCCCAGGGAGTTATAATTTGGCCTTCTTATGATTAATGTTTATCATGGCATCTCTTCCCCATAGCCAGAGCCAACACAAGAGCTGCGTGTCCCAGTGGCTGCCCTGCTGGACAAGCACCAGGGAACATCAGTCTCTCTGGGACCCAGCACTCGGAGAGGTGTAGTGGCTCCTGCGTGGAGTGATGTTCTTACTCAGCTGGGGCACCTGGTCACACAAGTGCAGGTAGCTGAGATTTCTAGTGCTGTGGGTGAGGATGTGCTTGTGGCAGCGTTAGTGAGGCTCTCCAAGGCTGGTGCCTGTACAGCAGGCAGGGGCTCTCTCCTGGCCAGGCAGTTATCTCAGGAGCTGAAGGCTTCACCCTGGGCCAGCTGCTCCTTTCCCACTGCCCCAGGAGCTACTGTGGGCCCCTGCGGCAGCTGACGTGTCTTTCACCAAAGGGAGGACCACAGGGTGGTGTGGTGAAGAGAAGACAAGCTGTCACCATGGGCATCTCCGTCTTCCTGTGCCTCTTCGTTATGCTGCTTACTGGCCCCCCCCCAGCAGCATGTGCTAGAGATGGCAACTCTTCATCCCGTGGTAAGTGAGCTTTCCTCCTGGCTCAGGTCTGCTGTGGGGAGACCTCCTTACGCTGGGTCTTCTTATCCAGAGTGTGCTGCGCAAGTATGCTGAGCTTGCAGGAGAAGTGTGTGGGTGGGTATGTAGGGGGTGGGATACTTGTGTGTGTGTTGAGGGAGCCTCTTTGAGCTGCCTTTGTGACCAACCCTGGTGTCTCGTCTCCAGGCTCAGCTGACGCTGCAGAGAAGCCTGTCCTGTTGAGCAACATTGCAGATGCCAAAGCCTTCATCGGTGGTGCAGAGGTGGTGGTCATTGGATTCTTCCAGGTGTGTCCATAGCACCTCCCCTCTGCCAGCTGTGAGCCCTATCCCACCCTGACAGGACTGTGGGGCTTTATGTGGCATAAACACCTTCCAAAGGCAGCTTCTGTCCCCAAAAGTGCTGGGGCTGTGACAGGCATGGGGAGGGATTTGTTGACAGGCCACAATGAGAATGCCAGGAATTTAGTCTGTGTGTGGAAAGGGAGATGGAGCGAAGGAGGAAGGTGAAGGAGGTTACAAGAGTCCTGGAGGGGGAGAGAGGGAAATGCTGCAGGGGAAGCAAAACTGGAATGTGGGTGGCAGAGAAATAGCGCTGGCAAGAGGTAAGGGGGTATGACAGTTGTTTGCTTTAGTCAGCAAAGACAGAGCAAGGCACTGCCTGTGCAACGGGGCCAAGGAAGCTGGGTTGCAAGGAGCAGCACTGGTATGGATCCTCTGAAGTCCGAGAGGATTTGGGCTCAAGTTGCAATCTCCTCCCCAGGAGGGTTTAGGCATTGTCTCTCTGCCTTGCTGCTGAGTTCCACAGAGTTGATATCCTTGGGATATTTGCTTTTTGTGTCCAGATTCAGTTGAATTCAGCCAAAGGTATTAGAGTAACTGATGGGTGTGTGCCTCTTGCCCCCAAAATGGCATGAATATTTTTCCTTAGGAAAGAAGACAAAAATATTTATTGAGTTAGAGCATTCATAAAACAGAGGCCTCTAACAGGATCCTCATTGTTTTTAAGGTTCCCAAGTTGCACCTTTTCCCCCCTTTTCCTTGAGCTCCGCCCTGGGCTGCTGCTGCCCACACACTACCTCATAGCTTCTGTCAAGAGAAAATGTCATCCTTTCATTCTGCAAGCTCCTTCCCCATGCTGGAGGCTGAAGGGCAGCCTAGAGCGGGCTTGGTGTAGGATATTGGCACATCCTAGCCAGTGCAGAGAGAGGACTGATGTTGCTGCCTCTGCAGCACAGGCAGCAACAAGTGCCTGAGCACTGGAGGCTTCTGCCCCAGGGGCCTTGCTAAGCATTGATCACAGAGCAGCAGCCTTCTTGCCTTCAGCCTGCAGGCTGCAAACCAGCCCACCAACCTGCACACACGGAAGAAAAACTGTACAGAGCAGGCGTCTCCTTTCCCCAGGGGCAGCTGGTGGGCGTTGTGGCCGGGCTGTCCCCAGGGTGCAGATCCTCCTGCCCGGCTATGCCAAGGGACCGTGGCTTCTCGCGGGGTGAAACAACATGAGGGCATAACCGCTGGTGTCTTGTGCCACCACGGCCTCTCTCCCGCTGCAGGATTTCATTCATCAGAGTCGGCAGGACGTGGGGTCCTGTGGTGGGGAGGGATGGCTGTGCTGTCCTGCAGCGTGGGGACAGCCCCGGCTGCCAGGAGCTCAGGGCAGCTGCCAGCGACGTGTCGGGCATTCAGTGCCTGAAGCACAACAGGGCTGCATTTAAACAGTAGATAAAGACGTATGTGTGCCATGAGGGCTTGTCTTGGCCCTCTGCCCGAGAGTATATTCGTCCAAATAATGTCCATGTTCTCTGTTAGCCATAAATTATTTCTCTGCTGCAGCCTTTCAATTTGCTGCAGAACGCGGCTCGGCAAGCTCCCCTCATAATGAGCACGGCCTCCCTGACTGGGAACAGCATGCCATGATGGAAAAACAGCACACTGCTCCAGAAACCCTGTGTGTCTGCGAGAAAGGGCCATGCTTGGCCTGATTAAACCCCAGCTTTCCCAGGAATGCTCCAAAACTCAGTGAGGTTATTCCCACCCCAAGCTCTTAGTGCTCTCACCAGAGCCATGTCTATGTGCTGGCATTTCCAAAACAAGTCACAAGAGTTGTTTTTCTTTGAAGGCAAAAAGAATTTTGTTTTCCATTCTCTCTGGACTGAGCTGATGGTTCAAACCAAAAAGAAAAACAAACCAATTTCCAAGCAGAGACTGTGTCTGGAGAATTTAAATCCAATAAGTAGAAGCATCAAAAATACATCACTCAAAAGAAAAAAACTGGGAATAGGAATAGCAAGTAAGGCTTTACTACAGGCTAAGGCTGTAGCTAGTGCTCTCACTGCAGAAAAGAGAATGAACCCAAAATTACTGAGCAATTGCACACTTCTATCCTTCGATGTATCTGGATTAGCTACTTTTCAAAGGATATGTTCGAGACACCTTTTTAAAAGGAGTGAGGATCCTGCTAATGCAAGGCATTTTAAACATTGTAAACCCTTGAAGGTTTGCTTAGAAATTATGGTTTTATATATTTATTACACACACAGACACACATATACATTTATATGTACGTGTATATATATGTGTGTATCTATTTAAGCATGCTACATCCAGTCTCCGGGTTTCTACCTTCCCTTTTAAGATCTCTGGGGCTTCACATCGCCACCTGTGTTATCTGTGAGCGCTGGAGCAAGAAGGGAGGTTTGGGAGAACTGGAAGGCGCGATTCCCACGCTGCCATATCTACCTGCCACCTTGTGGCTCTCACACTGACGCCGGGTGCCTCCCCCAATTTTGGGAGGAGAGCCGGTTGGCGGGGCGAGGGTTGGGGCGGGGGAGCGGAATCTCTGCAGCATCCCTCCACGCAGCCAAGGTGCCAAGGGGAGAGACACCTTTTCTCCGGCACCTTCCCTCCCCCGGGTTCCCCTTTCCTTTGGCTACCCCCACCTCCCGGCTCCCTCCCCGCTCCCCCGGCGGGGCGGGAGGTGGGTCGCTTTCCCGGGCAGCTGGTAGGTGTCGCCCTCGCACCACCTCCGGGAGGGCAGTTGTGGCCGGGGAGCGGACGACACGGGAGGGGTGTCCGGGGGAGGCTCCGCTCCTCACTCCCCCGCCTTCACCTTCTCCCTCTCTCTCCGCAGGAACCGGAGAGCCCCGAAGCATCCCAGTTTCGCCTGGCGGCCGGCCGCATCCCGGAGGTGCCCTTCGGCCTCAGCAGCAGCCCCGCCGTCCTGTCCCACTACGGCGTGGAGGCCAACACCGTCGCGCTCTTCCGCAGGGTGCGTGGGCTTGGTGGGGGGGCGCCCGGCGGCACCGCCGCTGCTGTGGGACCCGGGGACCTACGCGTGGCTGCTCCCCGAGTAGGTTCGCTCCTGGTGCAAAAGGCTGTATCTACACAATTAACGTTGTGGTTTAGGGGTTCTCCTGCCCACCGGTTTTGGGTGGGGAGAGAGAGGCTCCAGGGCAAGTGCCTAAAAACTGCCTGCGGTCACGGTACAGAAGAAATGAAATCTCTGGGCATTGGCAGTAAATAAGTGTAATACTGCTCATTTCAGCTTAAAGCAAGCAAAAAAAAAAAAAAGGAAAAAAAAGGCTTTTTGACAGTCACTCTGCTTGTCGACTTAAAAAGGACGTCTCTAAAGCTTCCTGCCCCAAAGAGGTCTTTTGCTTTTCACTTGCAGAGTGCCCATCACTAAGACATACAACACGTATTACACCTGATAAGATTCTCCGTTTTAAGATCTCCCATGGATCTGGTTCAGCCCCTAGTACTTTGCAAAGAATGATGTCTGTGTTTCTGAGTGGCCTGCCTGAGTGTTATTTGGATGGGGTTTCCATGGTTTTGGAAAGGCTCCTGAGACACATGAAAAGCATCTAGAGGCTGTGTTACAATGGATCAACACAGCAGGCTTGATAGCAAATTTTGCCAAGTGTCACTTCAGGCAGGCAAAGCTGTCTCCCTGGGTGCACAACTTTTCCATCATGACTGAAACCAGACTCAGACTGGGTGTCTGCAGTTACAGATGCTCTGCCACCAACAGAAATCCCAAACACTCTTTTCTATCTCCTGTACTGTGGTTTGAAGAGTTATTCCCTAAATATGCTTTGGGCATGGGCCCATTAAAAATGCTACTTTGCAGTTTCTTTGGGAAGGATACTGTGCAAGATCAAATCTTTGTTGACTCCAGCTGTAAGTGCTGGTGCCTCACTGATTTTGAAGCTATGTTTGCTGAAATTTATGGAGATGATATCAGATATTGTGTCACCAGAGCTCTAAGCACACAGGGTGTGTGGGCAGGATGGGGACACACTAGGGGAACTAAATATGGCAGCTTGGCCAAGTTCTAGATCCAGGCTGTACAAAAGTTGGACAAAGCCAATTTGTTCCCCTTTCTTTCTCGTAATTTCCTGCACCATGTTTACCACTGGAATTATACAAATAATTCAAAGAGAGTGATCTAAGAGTGAGCAATAGGTATGCAGGTCTTTTTATTTAACTTTTTATTTGCTATGTGCAGATGTTGCAATTTGAAGCAACACCCATCTTAGTTTTGGTTCTTAGTCATGGTGGTTTTCTTCCCAAAATTTTGAAAAGCTCCTTTGTTTTTGTGCCGTGGCAGATAGTGAGGATGACTGCATTGGGAGGGTGCTTGATAAAAGAAAGTGTCTGGATTGTTGGAATTTGGATTATATTGGATATTCTTTGTTCACAGTCCAGTTTTTGGAGCTGAACTCTTGTTTAACAGGAAAAAACAACCAAGATACTAACACACTAGTAAGGTTCAAATGTGGTTGACAATGCACTTGTCTAATTGTCAGTTTTTCTTAAATTAAGTTATCCAGACACTTTATTTTTCCTTTTATTCTATGCTGAATACTGTGTGGGAGTAAGAGGCCAGAGATAAAAAGGAGAAGAAAAAAGAACTGAGACAGGAAGTTGGAATCAAATACCCATTTGAAGAATACAAAGATGCATGACCAGGACAGTAGTGAATCAGAGGAATAAATGCATTTTTCTTTGCTTTTGCAGAGCGTGAAACAATATAATGCGTAGAGGTTTGAAAGGTAATTACAGTAGTAGGAAAAGCTGCTGTCAACTAGTGAGGCTTATTTGCATATAGCGGAGGAAAACTGTTTTATTCACTTGAGGAATCTGGCCTGATAGATGTAAAAAGAACATAATTAACAGATGCTAATAGGCTGATTATACAGAATGATGAAGACATTTTGATCAGAGCTCCGACTATTAGATGCAGAAAGTTTCCCAGCCTTATTTTCTTGAAATAATAAATGTTGAGCTCAAATTTAGTATATTATTATCCCAAAATAGGTATCAGATGTTTCAGAAGCCCATGAAAGTCAAAGAAAGACTTTCTGTGGAGTCCAGGGTGCTTTGGATTGGTTCCCAAGGCCTGTCTGATCTCACCCACCCAGGTGTTGCACTGCCCTGATCCCATTTACTTGATTAGAGCTGCCCTTTCATTTTATGCAGGAGCAAATCTGTGAGAAGAATCAGACTGCACAGTCTGAAAAGCACCAGTTTGAATTGCCACACAAGGCGCTGTGGCCCCCTACCAGATCAAAGACCTTGCCAACGACCACAGAACAGCAAAAAGGGCTTCAGAGGTCTGCACACCACTGGAAAAACTAACACAACATCTTTCAGAGGTTGTACAGATGCAGAGAATAAAATCTGGGGTGTGCACATGGACCTTTCCTCAGCCCCAAGAACCTCATTCAACCTGTGTATCAAAGGCTTTCAAAGCTCAAACTTTGATCCTGTTATGTGCCAGATCCCAGCGTCCCCATGGCTCAACTCAGTCACGTCCTGCAGTGGTCCTGCACCGCAGATCTGCTCCTTTGGGTGGTTTAGCTATCATTCAATGGTGGCCTGCTTTTTCTCTGTTTACCAGGTCAAGCAAACTTCAATAAAATCACATCGTTTGGGCAAGGTTGTGGAGTGTGAGGAGATGTGTGGCAGGATGGATTTTCCTCTAAAGCTAAAATGTGCTGGGCTTGATTTTTTTTTTTCTGCTGTACTGGAAAAAGAATACTCTTTTTATTGGAGAGATTTCCTGCTTGCACAATGTTTCCAGGAAATCCATACAGGCCTATGCCAATGTTTATTAGTTGTAGAAGAAATAGAATAAGCAGATGAAGATTTTAAAAAGGGATGTAAAGCCAAAATCGATGTGAGGAGTTAGGCTATTTAATGATCTCTCCCCACAATGCCTACAATAGTTTATCAGATAATCCTCCCTGTCTCCAGTGCATCAGGAGCTGATATTGTAGAGATGTCTGGAGTCCTCAGTGATTTCCGTTATCCCATGAATTTGCCCTGTCTTTAGGAGACTGGAGGGGTGTGGAAGATCCTTATCTTGAAGTCCAGGCTGGTCTCTGTAGGTCTAACAGTTCTGGAACTCCACTAGTGGGAATTACTCGGTGAGAGGAAGGCAGTGTCCCAAGGGATGGGTGTCTTCATCAGTGACTACCACCAGTGCCTTTGGAGAAGATACTGGAGGAGAGGACAGCTGTGACTCTGGGTGTCTTTGCATGTCTTCAGGTAGACAATGACCGGAGGGATCTGGATATGAGCAGCAAAGATGTTGATGCTGAGAAGATGATTCGTTTCGTTCGGATGAATGAACTCCGCCTGGTGACAGAATACAACCCTGTGGTAATTACCAGCTCCCCATAGCCCTCACCCTGGTGCTTGGCCTCCTCCTCATGAACGTCCTCCGGCACAGAAGTTTGCAAGCCCAGATGTGTGTAAGGGTTGTGGCAACGGTGGGGATGGGGCTGGGGAAGCCATGCAACTCTTTGCTGCTACTCCATATGGGGAGTGGAAGCAGGTGCTGTGCTGTGTGGAGAGAGGAATGGAGACATGGCAGTTCCTTTACCCTTCCAATAAATTTGCGGTGTTGATAATGTCCTGGTTTGAGGTAGAGAGTTCCACTTCTCACCACTCCTGCTGGCAGTACTGCTTCCTCCCGTGGGCATTTGCCATGGTGTGCCATGCCTGCAGACCCTGCTCAGCCATGATTCCCTCTCTTTGGCTGAGAAGCTTTGAGAAGCATGGAAACTTGAGTGACCTACTCCAAGGAGGCAGGCTTTTCTTTATCACCCAGCACAAAGGGCTTGACATAAGGCTGGCTATTTGAAGCATACTTAAGAGCTGGGTGGAAACTTCCCAGGCAAAATTTTCCTCATCCCCTCCATCCAGAATTCATCAGTTCAACAACAACAAAAAAAATCAGAAATGGGATGCTTCCATGTTGGCAATCTTCACTAGCTCACCCACTTGACTGGTAGTCACTGGGTCTCAGTAACTGTCCCCTACAGAGGGTGACCAGGGATTTAGGCTCCCCTGAAATCTCAGCAGTTCACTGGGCTCATAGCTGTGGAGCCAGCAGGTCTTAGAAGCTTACATGGCCACAAGACTGAAACTTTATTATTGCTGATGGGATCTTTTGCGGAATTCTGAATAGCTGCAGCAGTGCTGACCAGGCTCAATTTAATCAAATGAGACTGGCCCAACCTGTTTCAAAGCTATACCTTTTCAAACCAATGCTAAGGATCAGCTAAGAGGGCTGCCACATTCCCCAGCTCAGGTGCAGCTTGCCAGTTGAGAGAGCATTTTGTTTTGGAAGCACAACGTTTTGTTCCCAGAATGAAATACTGTAGAAATTTTTGGGTTTTATTTTCTTTTTTTCTTTCCTTTTAAACAAAGCAGATTTATATATATATATATTTAAATCTCGATAAGGGATGTGAAAAAAACATTTCAAAATCATGGAATATTTCTAGGGACAGAAAAGCTATATCCTGCCCCACTGTCCTTACAGCCCTTTGAGAACACCCAAGTCACGCCAGTGAGGATGTTGTGTTATCTTTATAGGTCCCAGGTCTTCTGAAACCTTAAAGCCTCCACTGCATCTTTTCGCATTTCATTAGATTGTGGTCCTTTTCTCACATTTCTGCTGGTGATTTGGGCTTTTGCTCCATGGTATCCTGTTTGGCACCCAGGCTGTCTCCCTGTCTGGGAAGTCCTGAGCTCTTCAGCTGGTCCCCTCCACCCTGATTGGCAGTTAGACTTGTTGTTCCAGTTTTTTTTTTTCCCCTGACACTGGAGTCCTGTCAAGGTGTTGCAATTAACAGTGCCTCCTGCAGTCCCTGGCCCGAAGCCTTCCCAGTTCCCTGGTTCCAGTATAGCTTGGTTTTTCATAAGTATTTATTCCCAGTGCATGTGCTGTTTACATCTAAGAATGCTGCAGAGGCTGGGGTCACGGGGATCACATGGAGCACTGCCAAGAGTTTCTCTCCCCATCCTGGGGCCCTTAGTGTTTCGCCAACATACTTTAGGCATTTTTAGGCAATGCTTACCCTGTGTGCTTTCCAGGAGAGTCAAATGTGACCCAGCCGTGTTGATGAGCTCTGCTGATGGCTCTTGCACAAGGTTGCGTGGACAGGCACACCTTTGTCTGGAGCTGCTGGAGGAACTGTGGCTCCAGTTCTGCCCACTCTCAGCCCAGTCTCGTTGTGGCCCTTGGTGCTGGCCGGCTTCACCCTTACCTTCAGCCCTTTCCTCTCCCGTGGGGTATTCTAATGCTCTGCAGCCTTGGTTTGCATGCCCTGTACTCTCTCCTGCCCCATCTGAGCATCACCAGAAAAGAGAAGGGATACAAAATGTCTGAGAAATATTAGGTTAACAGCAGGGTCCCACCTGCCAAAAATTAGATGCTCTGCAGTGCTATTGCCAACATGCACTCCCTGACCCCTTCCATATTACTCCTGGAACATGTGGAAACTTTCTTCTGCCACTGGTGGGGAGCTGCCCAGTCTGCGCCTCTGTGGTTTCGGTGGCAGAGGGGAGGCAGCAGGTCTGTCCCAGCTGCTGTTTAGTTTGAGGGAGAGGCTGCAGGAAGCGGGCAGGAGAAGGGAGATGATGAGTGAATGAGTGAGTAAGTGAGTGAGTGAGAGCCTGGAGATGGTGCAGCAGCTTCTTGGGCAATGACAGCCCTGTCTCCTCACAGAGGGACCTGTGTGTGCTGCCCACTTGGCCCTTGCTCGGGATGAGGGACAGCCAGGTCTTCTCCTACTGGAGGACCGCAGAGACAATTTTAACTCTCGGCACTCTGTAATGTCCAGGCCCTGGGGTTGCTGAAACTCATCCCCATGCTGCATACAGCTTAAGGCTAAAGAAAGGAAACAAGGAGAGACAACAACCCTAACACCACTGATCCTTCCCACTTTCATGCTTCTGTTTTGGATGGGTGTTGGACCTCAGTGATTCAGGGCACCCTTATGTTCAGTATTTTGCTGTCCTTCCCTCTTCATTTCCTTGCCCCTCTAGACTTCAGTTTGCTGTATCCAGGCAGTCCTCCTGCCTTGTAACTGATTGTCCTGAGGCAGGGCATTAACCCTTGTGGTCTTCAGACTCTCATATCAGGAATAAGCAAAACCAGGAGTTTAAAAGCTTCCACAAAGAACCCAGATTTAATCACTCTTACTTTAAAGAAAACTCTGTCCTGCTTGTGAGGCTGATTTGCAGAGAAATCTCAGCTGAGACATGAGGATTGATGTCCCTTTGGCAGTGCATCCAATGCAGATTGAGTGTTCTCAGTCTCCTTGTCTGTGTCTTTCTCTCTCTATCTGTGCTGACTGTGTTTTTGGCAGACAGCAATAGGTGTGATGCAGAGTGCGCTCCAGCTTCACCTCCTCCTGATCACAGACAAGATGTCCCCAAAACACCCTGAGCGAATGCGCAAATATCGGGCGGCAGCAGAGCTCTTCAAGGGAAAGGTGAGTCCAAACAGAGAGGGAGGGGAGCCATTAGCAAGAAAAAACAGGAAATCAGTGATTTCTTCCATGGATGGGGAAAGCATGATCTCCTCTGTGCATTAGGGGAGCAAAGGCCAAGTGGTAGGAAAAGAGGATTAGCTGGATGTTTAAATGGAGGGGTTAGATCTGTTCACCTTTTGCCAGTTTGTCTCCTTGTGGGGAAAATATGCACTGCATCTCTGGAAGTGTTCAAGGCCAGGCTGGATGGGGCTTTGAGCAACCTGTTCTAGTGGAAGTTGTTCCTGCCCACGCAAGGGGTGGGGAGGTCAGAACTAGGTGGTCTTTAAGGTCCCTTCCAACATAAATCATTCTATGATTCCATGATCCTGCTCCTCTGCTCCCTCAGTGGGACATCATGTACTTCCTTGCTTCTGGTCCAGTTTTGTTCCCTTGCAGTGGGAGAAGACAAACAGCTGCTGCACTTCAGTCTGACGATGGTTTCATTCCAGTGGTGTGAGAGGTGATTTTGTGTATACAGCTTGCAAGATGCCAAGGAGCATTATATAAGTGATCCGACAGCAATTAACGTCATGGTGCTTCTTAACCCTTAGCCTTCTGGGAGGATCTTGGGGAAATAGCTATTTTAAAGAAGTTGCAAATGGGTTTGTTGGATTTTCCACACTAAGGTGAAGAGATATAGGGGGTCTTTCAGAGAAATTTTACCTGAGTCCCACCCCTCTGTGGGCAGAGCTCCCCAGATAGTACATCTTCCCATGGCTGATTCTCTGCCAGCAGATGGATTACAGGGGAATTTGTGTCCAGGGAACAGAGAAAGGAACTGCCGAGCAAAGGAGAACTGGGAACAAAGGGAAGCATTTGGGGCAAGGAAGAACAGCAGATGGGAGGAGGAAGAAGATTACAGCAGCAGGGAAGGCTGAGTTCAGAGGCAGTGGAAGAGATCCTCCTTTGATAAGAGTGAAGCTTCTACTTGGGGTTTGAGAAGAATATCTGTGTGCATCTGTTTGCGGTACTGAAGGAGTAGATTAAATATCAACTACATCTTCATCTTCAAATGGAGGGGCCACCTCAGAACCAAGTCTGGAGACTTGTTTATTGCAGAACTACTTTAGACATTGTCATCTGTCCCACCCATTGTCCAGAGACCAGAAAGAAACCATGTGTCAAAGTCAAATGGTCTCTTCAAAAGTGTTTTACTTTGATGAATACATGGTGATGAAAAAACACTCATTCACCTGAAAAATTCCAGCAATCTCATGTGAGATGTGTGTTATAGTGATGCCATTACCACTGTCCTCCATGAGCAGCAGAGTCTGATACAGGTTTCCTCCAAGCAGCTAAGTCTTGTTACACAGCACATTGATGTTTAGCATCACTATTCTTTGCTGATCCAGCTGCAGCTAGTTCTCTCTTCATGTGACATGCCTAGATCTGAGACAATGTGAATATTTTTCCTAGAAATACTTCAAAAAACATTGCATAAAATGTACTGAAGTCCAGATAATTTATGAATTGCCAGGAAGCCAAATCTAACTTTTTTTTCCATTCATGCAGGCAAGTTTCCCACTGAATCAGTCTAGAGGTGTGCCAGAGTAAAATATAGAGATTAAAGATGTGGGATTTAACTAATTTTTTTCCATTTTACTGCATTGGTATGCAGAACCTGTAGATGAAGAGACTGCATGAAGGAATCTAACAAATTGCTTCTCCCAAAGGAGTAGCACTCTGAGTAGTAAACTCTGATGTGGACTGCCATCTTACAAAGCAGTAAGAGAGAGATAGGATCCCTCTATTTGTCTTAGATCTGGTTACTAAGGAGTAAGCAGAGCGATACGCTCACTTAGATTTTCTTCTCCATTAGTCATCCATGTAGAAAGACATGGATTAGTTTGGGTGTCAGAAGAAATCACTGCACAACACCATGGAAATCTCTGCTGGCTTGTTTTCCTAAGTGGAGTTACCTGTTGTCAGGACTACCAAGTTAACTAAGGATGACTTCAAAACATGTAAAGTAATGGGTAGATTTTGTCTTTTTGCGGCTCACAGGTTGTGAAAAAATGCAAGATTCTTGACTTGAATTTTATTCAGGTTTACCAGTGAATAATTCATAACCTGTGGGCTGGTGATGAAAGGCTTGTTTGTACTGTGGGTGAGCGCTGTCAGTGGCTTGAGCATGGAATCTTTGCTGTGTAGTGGAGAGGTGTTCAGACTCCCTGTGAGCATGTACCACTGTACCCAGTAGTGCTTCACAGTGACTGCAGAGTGCTGGAACAGACTGAGGAGACTCAGTGTGTGTTGCATCTTCTCCACAATGTCAGTGCAAAACACAAACAGAGCCTCAAGAGTATTCCCAAGCAGGAGAAGGGCTACCAATCCTTTCATACATTTCTGGTGCACTTTGAGGGAAGAGGAGTCACCAGTTGCTGGGAGAAGAGAAACTTGTTGCTTGAATTGATGAAGAGATGATGAAGAACTGCTGCTGCTGAGTAACTGACCCCAATGATCACAGAATCATTTAGGTTGGAAAAGACCCTTAAGATCATTAAGTCCAACCATTAATGGATCATGAGGAGGTGATTCATCTGCCAGATCCTGGATTATGGTCCCTTCATCTCTGGTTTATGATCTTTTCATTTTTGCCTGAGAGGTGGCTGAGATTTTCAGCTGGAGGATCCCTGAGGCTGTATGGTGAGAACCATTATTTGAAAACAGCTTGAACTGCACCCTGAGCAGCAGTGAGTGTCTGAAGGTGGTCTAGATTCCTCTACATTTTATCCTGGAACCTGGGGTCTATAAAATGCTGGAGAGGAAAGTGCAAATGTTAGATAATGCTAAGCCAGCAAGAGCTGACAATAATAAGAAGAAATATGGTACTTTTCTAGCAGACTTTAAGAAACAATTGTGGGTGGGTAACAGTGAACAGACAGAGCTCAGAGCACTGCAGCTGCAGGAGTGAATCCACCAACCTTCTTGGAAGGATCCTACTGCAATCAAATATGTACTTATTTGAGAAAGTACTGCCAAGAGTCCAGGCTTTCTACTGGAAAGGAAGTGTCAGGGCTTGTGTTGCTGAGTCAAACTAGCATCAACGTCTTCAGTTTTCTTTCCAAAGTAGCTGAGTGTAACATGACAATTACAGCTGGTGTACCTCATGAGTGTTTGCTCAGATTTCAAGAAGGTGATGCTGGGAGTAAGAAAAGCAGCTTTTTCTGCAACTGATATAACTGGTTTATGATGTTAAAATTATCTGAGTGGAGATGTTTGCGAAGTCCCTTTTAATTTATATGTAGACCCATTTAGAAATGGGTTCTGAGAAACTCCTGAGAATCCTTCAGGAGTTCTTCCATGGAAATGAAAGGATAATGCCCTTTCTCTTGCCGACAGTCATTCATACACTTTTTATTTTTCTTGTCAGACGTTGATGGCTCCAGAACTGGAAGAGATAATATTTAGCGTTGCCTCTTTTAGCTGTAAACAGGGAAACCTGTAAGTGCGGGCTGTCTACGTCACTTAACAGATATCTACAGTAAAATTGTTTATGTAGCTTGCTTTTTTTATAAATTCGTGAGTTTTATAAACTCATGTTTTCATTTTGCTTTGAGGTACTATGTAAGAAGTTACTCAAACTTCAGAATTTGATCTTTTTTTTACTTATACAGTCTCCTCAAAGAATGAAGGTTGCAGCTCTGTGAAATTCGAAGTCAAACACTGGACATGAGACTTGGTCATCCTTCCTGTTTGTCTTCCTCAGAGGAAAAACTAAGAAACAACAACTTGGTTTCTACCATTGCAGCACTATTTTCAATTAACTTTAATTCCTTGGGCAATATCATCATTCCCTATCTTAATATTTTCTGGGAACTCAATGTTCTAAAAGCACTGGGCTAGGAATCAAGTTGTCAAGACATCAAGACAGCACCAGTGTAGAAAATTTTCTGAAAGGGAGCTTATTGCAGGTGACAGTACACAGATGAAATCACACTGTGTTCCATGTTCTTGGTGCATCGTGTGGAGGGGAGAATTTGTGTTGGGAGTTCCTCATCCATGCACAAGATCCTTCACTGCCTGTAGCACCAGACCTCTGAAGGAAGAAGATTGCTACAAGATGAAACAATTCCAAGGATATTGTTTCAGAATGAAATAAACAGCTGTTTTACAGCAGAGTATAAAATAGAAAATGAAATTTCAGTTTTGGCTGGAACTACCTGGTTTCTAGCAGTGATGTGAGAGTTGGTGTTGTAAATAGGATTTGTTTTGGTGAATTATAGTTTTGGTAAGTTGTCTGAGCTAAGGCTTTAGGCTCTTTTCAGCACTGGTAGAGAAGGACAGGCATGTCCTTCCACCCCTTGTAAAATAAGTGGAATCAAGTGCCATTTATTCTACCATTTATTGTAGAGGTTGCCTAGAACACTGTCTGAGAAAAGACTTCAAGGTCTGGATGGCAGAAGTCAGGCAAGGTGAATCTTGTCTCATGGTCAATATAATTTTCTGTGGTCACTGCATTAATTCCTTATGATTAGAGCTGGCTGGGAATCTCTGGACAAAATAAATTCCTCATGAGAAAATGGCAGTGCCTCTGGGTTCCAGCTGAGAAGGCCAGGCTTTCAGTGCTTGTGGTCTCAGTACCAGTGCACCATATAGACTGCCTCACAGGTGTCACTTCGAAGCCACAGAGGCCTTAGCAGGACCCCTGAAGGGGATCCAGCATAGGATGTATGGCTTGTCCTTTCGCTGAAGGAGGATTTATCTCACATCACAGCACTTACCAGGAATGTGTAATTCTAAAATTCATATGATAGGCATTAAGGTGTCTTCTTTTGAGTGACAGTGGACAAATGCAATTGCTGTCTGTCCTATATTTTTGGAATATAAGAGGGGAAGGAAACTTTCACTGTACTTTGGCACCCTGTAATGACACCATAAGGCAAATGTGACTCATTAGAGAGATCCAAGTCAGGAACTGTGAATGATGATTTCTTAGCCTTTCTAGGAGGGGACAGTTGCATCTGTGTGTTTTAATTTTCTTCTGTAATGAAGGTGGTGTTTGGAGTTCTAAACCCCAGCCTTTTTATTCTTATATTTTTACTCTGTTCTTTGTATTCATTGATAAAATATGTACAGCTTTTTAGTTTTGGGAATTTTAACAAAGGCTGGAAGCTTGGTAAACTGAAGACTGTTAACTAACATTTATTTATATTACCTTTTTAAAATATTATTAATCTTTTTCAGAAGTGGAGGAGTTTTTATATAGAAAGTGACAAAATTTAACATCCTAAGCATTCTAAATGTGTTTTCTTTGATTAACTTCTTGTTTAACATTTGATTAAAAACCTGTTGTTGTCTAGGGAATCTTTCACAGAGAAACCCAAAAGCTGGTGAATGAACTAGTGAAAATGTGATACTGTTTCCTGTACCAACCCTCTGAAAGTGTTTCCCTCCAAACTGGCCTCTTGTTTCCAGTGTTCCAGTTGGAAGAAGAGCCCTAAAACATAAGTATTGCTGCTCCAGTTTAAAGCCTCTAAGATCAAGTCATTAGACCTGTGGCCCTTATATTTGTGCCCCTTATCTAGCGTGGCTCACTAGCATGTTGCCCTTGGGGCACAGTTGACTTTTGGAAGGGAAATTGCAAGTGGTAAATAAACCTTACACTAGGCTAACTATTCTTCCTTCCCATAGGCTGTTGCTTAGGAAAGTTTCCAGATACATTTGGGTTTTTTTAGAACATAAATTTAATAAAGAACTTGAGATTTACCAAGTTTATTTTTGGAGAAGAAAAAAGTTTTGAACTAACTTGAGTGTTCTTGATTGAAAAGAAAGAAAAACATGAGTCACAGCCTGGGAACTGGGCACATCATCTTCACATTGCATTACTTTTCTTTTTTTAAACTCTTCTTTTTTTCTTGCGTAAGTTAAGTTGTATCCATGCCGATAGGTACATTGAATATGTTAGGCCCAGTAGACTGCATAGGATAAAGAAAAGATGAAATGATGCATGTTAGCTTGATGTTTGTTTCATTAACTTGGGTGTCACCTGCCAAGGGATTCTGTTTAATCAAGTCACTGATTAAATTTTCAATTGCTGCAGTTATTTGCTTTTATAAAATTTATACATAATGTTTTTATTTAGTATTAACAGATAAATTAAAAAAGATTTTTGAGATAGGTATATAATTTATTGATAATCTTTCAGATTCCACCATTTTCAATTTATACCAATTCCAACTGCACCTGTAAGATCTGAGATGAAACTTACTCTAAAAATAAAATAATGGAGTTGGTCACCAATTCTGATAAACCCATACTATCGAATTATCCCAGCAGAATTCTAATACTTGGCTTGATTTTTCTCTCCAAGACTGTTTGAGAGCCCAAAAAACTGTAGGTCATTCTCATCCTTACTTATTAATTGTTTGGCTTCTCTCCTCAAACAACTCTCAACTGAGCTGGGTTGTATGGACATCAGTGTCTTGCCAACAACTCCTGCTTCCCAAATGATTGCATCTTCATTTCTATTCACTACAGCTCGCTTCAATACATCCTTTGTATTTGGTACTCATGTTCTTATCCTTCCAGGCTTCTGCTGCCCTATACTTTACTCCCACATTCTTGCAATTGGTAGGTTTTCTTGAAGTCTTCATAAAAATATCACTGCTGATCTCCATATGATCACTGTTTGGGGATCTGTATTCTCTCTTAGTTTCTGTTTTGCTCACCTTTACTCTCTTATTTCCATCACAGATTCTCTTCATCCTGTTAGACAGCAATTTGAAGAGCAATGAGCGAATAGTATCATTCTTCAAACTGAAGAAGTCCCAGCTGCCAGCTCTGGCTTTATTCCACGCACCAGATGAGGAGCAGGATGTGTTGAGTCTGAATGAAGTCTCCGTAGAGCGTATACAGGATTTCTGTAATCGTTTCTTACAAAGAATGCAGAAGGTAAAGCGGTACTCCTATACCATCTACAGGAAGTGGGAATCTTGTAGGATGATGCTATTTCTCACAAGGCTCTTGAAGAAGGTGACTTCAGTTCCCTGAACTCCTCTCCATCCATGCCACCTTCTCTTTCATTTTTGTTTGCACCTGAATTTCAGAAAAGCATTATATCTAGAGCAGAGCAGAGATGAATGTCTTTGCAGAGTCTCTTTCTTCATTGACTTCTACCTTCTAGTCTACAACAAGAAAACTTCACTGACCTCTGCAGATGTATGAAGGTCTTGGTGAAGCATCTATTTTCTGGGAACAGCAGCCAGGCAGACAAAGTGAAGGGTGTTTTTGGACGCTGAGAATGGGAGTGTTGGATGGCAGCACATGAGAGGATCAGAGAGACAGTGGCATGGATAGGAAGGAAATTGATCAAGAAGGCCACAGAACAGAGTACACAGACAATGGCTCAGGGTTCTACCAGAGGTCTCTGCTCAGAGAGAGACAATTTAATCTCCATGTTTATTCGGTGTTAAGAGTTCTCTCTCTGTGAAAGCTCATCTTCCTGTAGCACAGAGGCTTTGTGCGTCAGGACCCCATGTTGTGCAACTGCAATGGGATAGGCAGGGCAGTGTCATAAACAGCAGAGGGAGGTGTTTAAGTTGGCTTATTTCCTTTTATCACTGTGCTGAGAAACCAATCAATGACAAATCTGATTTCATGCCTCTAATATGTTTTAGAAAGAAGACGAACCCAAGAAGAATGAGGAGCTCTGATTCTTTCTCAGCCAACAGGATGAGTGTCCCCAGAGTCATCTATTTCTGATGTATGAAGAGTTCACTGAGCCCCACAGCTCAGGAATTCCTGCAATAGTAGGATTAAGGGACCAAGTCAGTCACAGATTTCCATCTCCATGCTATGTACATATATGCTATCTGTTCTCTCTAGGAATCTCTTCTCCCTTCTCATTTGTTGGCTCCAGCTCTCTTTTCTCAGTACTCCGGGAGCTCTGGTATTGCCCTACACTGCCCTTCCATGTCACGTCTGATGGAGCAAAGTGTGACATAGCAAAATGGCAATATCAGAGATAAAGCTTAGAGTTCCCAGAAATCTGTTTCCCTCATTCTTTTTGCTTTTGATGCCATGCTGGGATCCACTGACACTCTCCTGACATTAGGAACAGATTGGGTGCTTGTTGTCACATGAACTTTTCCATTTATTTTACTAAATAAAGCAGAAAGTACATAGCCTGAATTTTTATGCAAATATGTGATTTCCCCCCCACCCCACCCTGTCTTTCACTTAAGGACAAAGCCTGTGCATTTCACAGAATCACAGAATGATATGGGGTTGGAAGGGACCTCTGGAGATCATCTAGTCCAACACCCCTGCCAAAGCAAGTCCTTCTAGAGTAGGTTGCACAGGAACTTGTCCAGGCGGGTTTTGAATATCTCCAGAGACAGAGACTGCACCACCTCTCTGGGTAGCCTGTTCCAGTGCTCTGCCAGCCTCAAAGTGAAGAAGTTCCTCCTCATGTTGAGAGAGTAAGCTCAAAAATCTCCTTTCTCTGAATTTAGCCAGGCTTACAATGCCTAACCAATCAGACTGGTTGCTAAGAATCATTCCTCATGGAACTGGACCTATAATCAACAGATATTTCCGCCAGGATGAGAAACTTCTGTGACTGTTTAGGATCAGAACAGTACTGGGTACAGCAGGTCTGAGCTGGTGCTGCAAAAATGAATGAGCCTAAAATGCAGATTGAGGCTAAGAGGAATGAAGCTGTGGCAGAAGAGCAGTAGTAAGTTGCAATGCAAGGTAGGGGATTTCTCCACACTGCATTGAAGGAAAGGCTAATGTCTGTGCATTGACCTCAGATATCCTTCAGAGGTCCCAATGCTGGTGTACAGGGGATGGGGACTTTGCAGGTGTGGTGTATGAGCCATTCCTGTCCTGCTGTACTAGATGCATGCAGTAGGCTTGCCTCATGCTTGGCTCAGCATCCTTTGGCATAAAGTATGGATGCTTCTGTCAAACAGTGACTGCATTGTCTCTCAGGGCTTGAGAGACTTGGCTTGGGAGTGGGAGCCTAAGAGGCATAGAGCTGAGAAACCACAACCCTTTCTCCGAGATTAGCTCAAGGCAAAGTTCTGGGAATAGAAATAAATTGTTCTGGGGGATGAGGCAAACACAGCTTCCCACCACAGAGGGAAAAGTCAGGAGCTGGAAGGGATGCAAAATAACTGCCAGCCACCATGATGAGGGCTGCAGCAGGGGAGCCCTGAGCACAATAGAGAGTCAGGTTCCAGCCCTGTGTCAGCTCTTTCCTCTTACATATGGATCAAGCTGATGTCTTTCATGTCCCTAAGGCTCCGTCTCCCATGCAGCTGGAAGCTGGAGTTACCTCCTTTGGTGCTCTACCCTCCCTTCTCTACTTACCTAAAGCAAATCCAATTTGGTAAGAACTGGTGTAGAGAATCAAAATTGCTGCACATTTCCAAGGAAAACAGGTATGACCAGTATTCCCTCATGCCCTCACCATTGGTAGGGCCAGGGAAGAGAACTCTGTATCAGATGACCTCTTGAATGAGCATGTGTCTAGTGGCAATATATATGCCTGAATCCTGCTGGATGCTCTTGTGGCTTTTGCACATTGAAGAGCTGCAAAAGTACAGGAAAGATGCTGAAAGCAGGATGCTGAACCCCAAAGAGAGAGGAAAGGTCCAAGGTGTCAGAATGCGTAGCTGCTTTTGGCTGGTGGCTCAGCCCCTGGGTGCAGGCAGGGTTTGCCGTTCTGGATTGGAAGAACTTGAATGAAGCCTCAACTTTGGTATTGGAGATCCCTGTGCAATATGCAAGGCTTGTCAGGCCTGCGTGTGTCCTGTGTGAGGGGCATGGTGGAAGGAAAAGCAGTTAACTCTGATCCTGGGGCTGTGTGAAGGTGTGAGCACAGGGCTCAACCCCGCTGAAGCACTGTGGAGTCACAGGGTCTCATCCCAGACTCTGTCACACACTACAGCTATAAGGATCAGAGATGGCTTACCTCACACTGGCCCAGAGCTCAGACAGAGTAAACACACACCTGCCGTCCAATATCCCTGTGTCAGTGGTGTGTGATGATTTTGAACTTCTGGTTTTATACCAGTCCTAGAACATACAGGGCTCTATCTCCTAGCAAATATCCTGCTTGCTTTCCCTCAAAGGGAAATTTTCTCCTTTTTATGGCTATAGCTCATTCCTCCCTAGGAAGGGTTGTACTACTTACTCTGCAGTAAGGTAAAGTGGGAAGGTGTTCTGCGGACACATCTGCGAGGAGCCTTGGCATTGTAGATGTTTGCAGTGTCACGCACCTTTGTGGTCCAGACCAAACAGTGTGAGGGGCACCAGCTTGCTACATGGGTGTCTGAGGTTCATGTCTTGGCCCTGTGGGGACACAACAGTTGCAGGAATTGGGCACAGCGACGTGACTCTTCCGTAGTGCTGGAGGGAAACAAAACAGGACATGAATGAAGCTCTGGTTCTGCAAACAGGCCTAGGAGTAAAAGCAATACCACCACCACCACCCCTCCCCCCCCAGTGTCTGTGTTCACTGTGTACACAGCTAATTATAGGGACAACTTTTCAGGAGCTTCATTATGTACACTGGGGAGTTTAATTTCCTCTGCACCTTCCAGAGCTCTGTACCTAACCAACAACTTCAGGAGCCACACGGCAACCACAGGAACACAGGAAAAGATGCCTTGTCCTCCTCCAGCTTCTCTACAGTACTCTGGCAGCACAGACAGCTCTGGTGAGCTTCAGTCAGGATGCCCTAGCCACAGATAGCAGTGGTGGTGGAGCCAGGGGTCTGCCTTAATCCCTTTGCTCAAAGGGTTCTGCAATGCAGCTTTGGTGGGCTTAACCACTGCCATGGGCATCCAGGGTAGAAACCAGAGGCAGAATCTTCTGGAGGGGCAATCTCTTGTTGTTTGTTTTATTTTGGGTTTTGTTCCCCATTGTGTTATCTCTGATTTGAATTTGTGGCATACTCAGCCCAGATGTTTTGAGCGTCTGGATGAGACTCGGGAACTGACAGAGGGAGGGATGAGAGGGTTCCCTTTCCTCTCAGTGTTGTGGAGACACCATGGTGCGAGAGCCTCTACTCTGCAGCAGTGGCTGAACTCAAGGGACATTCATCACTAAGACAGCATCTGACAGAAAAGCAAGGCTGTGGAGGTGTGTGAGAACTGCTGTATTTACCCCAGGGAGCAGCTAATTGGATTGCACAGTGGGAGATACAACTTTATATTCATCCTTGGTGAGAAAGGATTTGAACACTTCTAAAACAGAATATTACAAAGACCTGGAGGCTCAGCAAGGGGACTGACATTTTTATGTTTCCCCTCCCCGAACTGCTGCATGTAGCATAAAAAAAGTAAATGTTCCTTAGAGGTGAGTGCTGGGTCCCAGGAGTGGTCCCCACATACCCTACCCAGCCAGAAACCAGCTGCTAGGCCCTAGTGGCACCTTTCAGCTCTCTTGGGCAGTTCCCTTTGGTACTTGTAAGTGCCCTGGAGATGCAGAGATTTATGTTCCAGCCCTTTGCTTGGCATTTCCTACTTGTTGGCAGGGTGTTTTCCCATGCAGTGTTCAGCTTTAATCAGTACCTCTCCTGGGTACACACATCCTTCAGGGGCCTGACTCTGGGTTGCTACAAGGCAACAAGAGACTTGAGGGATGAGTTGGTGCAGAGAGTTGCTGCTCTTCTGTCCTGAGGTCCATAGGGCAAGGCTCAGCTCTCGTTGCTTTTAGTCCCCTCTTTGCCGTACAGCTGATAGAGTTTCCGTGCTGATACAGCATGAAGGGATGAGACACCTCTCAAGGCATGCAGCCCCAGTGCCTTACGTGTGCAGAGGACAGCCATCAGCGCAAAAAGGCTGCCTGGCTTGCTCCTCAGTCAAGACCGGACCTTTCTTCTGGGGACCATGCGAGGCACCAGGGCCCTGCCAACTTTGAATAAAAATTTTAAAAATCTCTCTGTCATATCCCAGAATAGTTGTCGCGGGATGAACTTTATGGTGCTCAAGTCAGATCCCATCTTGCACAGGAGTCCAGCACTGAGCCAGGCCTGAGTTTCCATGAGGGAGAGGAGATACTGAAGATTTTGCTTAAGATAGGGTAGGAACTGTTGTCATCTTTATGAAATAGAGGAGGAAAGGCACGGTTGTCTGACACCTCTGTTCAACTGGAAGAAAGCTGAATCAATAAATCTGGGCAGCAACAGTAGAAGCAAACCCTCTCTTGCAGGTGGACAGACCACAGGGCTTAGTCAGCCTGCACTTCCACACAGGATGGCTTCCACTCAGTACCACCAATGGCAGCCCATTGGCTGGAGAGGAGGTGGGGGCAGTTGACACAGGAGGGGAATATGTTGTCTGAAGGATGCGACTGGGGAAGTGGTTTGCAGGAGCTTGAAGGAGGAGGGCAGGGACAAGCCAGAGGCTGGTCTGGAAGGAGGAAAGGACTTGCCCAGGGGTGATGTGGCCAGGGCCAGGCAAGGGTCAGTGAGGGAAGGTGCTGGGTCAGTACCGCAGGGAACTGATAATGATGGAGAGGAGAACACAGAAATGTTTTTTCTGGGGTGGTGAATCAAGTACCTCTTTGACCCATTTTGGCTCAGTCACTAAGGAAACTTCAGAGGAATATTCTAAGTGGAAAAACCTGCAAAGCCACAAGATGCACATTGAAGAAGAAAGTACTTGTTCTCCCCTTTGAATTTCTCCCTTCTCTGCTAATGTACCTACAAATCCAGGCAGGCAAGGCTAATCCCATGGGCTGCAAAGCAGCACATTTCTCCAGGTTAGAGGAAAGGCCCATAGGTAACTGCCTCCCTGCCCACACCAGGCCTCCACGTAGAGCAGCTGTGCAGAGTTGCCTTCTGTGTCATGGCTGCAACCAGCACTGTGTCTTCTTCTGCGTGTGCTCAGCAGGACACAAGCCTTTGAATTCTCCACTTATCACAGCAGCACCTGGAGCCCCCCACATGCTGTCCATGCACAGGGTGAAAAGTCAGACCCATCCACTTTGCAGTCCAAACTCATGGGCTGTGTGTGCACTCCAGGTTTCTCCCTGTCCTCGTGTTACAGTATATACCCCTCGTGTTTCCCACCTCCTTTTCTTTGTAGGACAGAGTCCACATTTCAATATCTTGGCTTTTGTGTGACTCCATGCCACACATGTCACGTGGTTTGTACGACGTCTACATCACCAGCATTATTTCTTGTCTTTTATCTAGCAGCTGAGGTGTTGGTAGCATTGCTATCTATAACCTTCTTGGACAGGACTGATATAGCATGCCATTGCTTCCATAGCTACCAGAAGACACAGTTAGCACATTTGCAGTCCACTTCTGGTTTCTTGATCTGTGGGCAACTACAAAGAAATGTCAAATCCTTGAGTCTGCTAATCAGCTCTCAGGGGAGTAGGGTAGGATCTTTCAGCTTTTCTGGTTTTTGTTTTGTAGCTATTAATCACTGGAATCAATGGAATAACCACACCAAGAAAAATTCTTCATCGGTTTTCTTGTCTACTGAATAATACAGGGCTGTATGCCCAAAAGATTGTGCTTTAAAACAAAGATGTGATACTTCGGTTATGAATCTGTTGTGCTCTGAGCTATTTGGCATTTTGGAATTCAATGTGGGTGTTGACCCTAGGATATTTCATGACTTCCCATTGTAATCAGGACTTTATTTTCCTTGGCCAATTATTTCTGTTCTTTGGCTGAGAAACAGAAGAGACAGACAGTAACTTACCCCAGATTGTTGAGGAAGCCTGTGGGCAGAGCTGGAGAGAACCCAGATCTCCTGCATACAGATCTCCTGAGCTGTAGCCACATGGCCACAGTTTCTTTTCACCTTCCATCTCCCTGTGACTCCCAATAGCTATTTTTCAAGTTGAAATGGCAGGTTTTTTTACCATGAATCAAAGGCTGCCTTTGCTCTGGTTTGGCACAGCTGAAGCTGAACAGTTCTGGATCACTGCTTTCTCTTTCCATCTCTCCCTCTTTACCAGTGAGAACTTTTCTCCTGGAGCAACTGCCTAATCCTTGTGGAGGCCAATGGGAAATGTGCTCCCTTGCCATGTGGCTTTCCCAATGCAGTTGCAGTGCTCTCTCGGATCCTTGGGCATCCTGGATTTCAGGCCCCATCTTGTAGCAAAACTTTCAGGCTTTCTCCTCTGTTGAGATTCTGGCAGTAAAGAAAATATTTGATTGAGAGATATATTTGCATATTAAATATTTTTAAATATATTATTAAATAAACCCAGAAGTAATTATTTAAGTATTATTTTATTTAAACTATTTTATAAGGAACATATCTTTGCATATTAAGAAAAGATCTATGGCAGGTTAGAGGAAAATGTTAATGAGTCCCTGCTTGGTACATTTTCATTTTGGCAAGACAGTAACATTGCAAAAAGGAAGAGACTGTTAAAGTGAAAGGTAACCAGATTATGGTTATTTCTGATGTTATAACTGAGATAACGATAAACTTGTATCAAAGGATCAACCCCTTTTAAATGGTCATCAGTCTTCTTTTCACATATCTGTTGTGTCATCCAGAAGTCTGGATTCTCAGTCAATGCATCTTCCAAACTGCTTCCATCTTGGAGTTCCCCAGCATGGAAACATCAGGTATTTCTCTCGTGACTTGATAACTCACTGCCATTGCACAGAAATGCAAAACACTTCAGAAAGATGCAATTCTCCCAACAGAGAAGCAGGCAGGAGTAGGGTGACCTAAGAATCATTCCATTGGGGTTGTCCTCGGTATCTCAAACCAAGGTCTCATCTTTCTGCTCTGTTGTCTGTTAAGCAGCACGGGGAATTTCAAGGGTACAAAACACTCCACATGACCCCTCTCAGACTCCAGGATAGGGCTGGCTCTAACCGCACCCTCCTCCTCCCTGCTGGCTCCCTGTCTCTGTATGAGTGACAGGCCCATGACCCCTGCTATGATTTTATCTCTCTTTTTGCCCACCCCATACTCTGGAAGCAGCTCTGAGACAAGCATAACCTTGTTGGTCCCAAGGGAAGGTGCCTGCCATGTTTCACGTGCCCCAGGCACACTCTTTCTAAAAGAACAAATATCCCCCACAGAGGGAGAATGAAGAGAACTAGAGAACTCACCAGGCACCCTCCATCAGAGGGTGATATAGCAAGATTTTAACACCACAAGGGAGTGGATTAGCTGTTTTGGACTAGAGAATCTCTTCACCCACCGATTTCTCTTTGGTCTCTGAGTCCAGCAACTGGTATTTCAGTGGAGCTCTTGGCAGGTCTGGCTCTGTGATCTAGGACAATAAACCCCTCCTTTTAATAATAAAGATAACTGTATCCAGGATACTTAGAGCCTGAGAAACTGTTTTACCAGCATTTTATATGATAGGGTGGGATTATTTCTGTGACTGTTCCTATGGAAATGTGGTTTGTGTGTCTGCTTGTCCTGTTCCCTCTTCCAAATGCTCAGACACACCTGACAGAAGGGTTGAGATCTCAAAGGTATTATGGTGTTACTGGTTTTATAAGACCAGGTATTGGGCAGAGGAAAGTCCCCAAAACTGCATTGTTAGCTTTTTTGTGCCAGGGGTGCTGTGGTCCTGCTCATAACGTGCTCTTACACTCTTGCTGGCACCTTCAACCACCCCAAGATGAGCTGCTTGGGAGTTGCTCCTTGCTCATTGCCTTGAATGGCACGATGTTCTCTGACTCACCTCCATGCCCCCTTCTTGAAAATCCAGGCATGAATGTTTACTTTTATTTGGGCTTGGGTTAGCTGAACGTCTGTCTTTGTGCTGTGAATCCATCGAGTGTGCAAACCCAAAGCCCCTGAAGTGGTTGGCTTCTATTTCTAGCCATGATGATCAGCCAAAGGCTTGGCACTGGTTTGTTTATGTTTAATGTTTTAAATCTGTCTCTTCAAATTTTGCTGTGACAGACAGACATGCCATGGATGGGTGGCATGTGTGGGAGGGGGCTCCGTTTACAGATGAGCACCCTCCTCCCCTGCTTTTCCCTGACCCCCACCACCCACTTGGCGAATTCCCAGGGAGCTCGATCCCCCGGTCACTGCCAAAAACAGCAGAAGTTCCCACTAACAGCAAGGAGGAGGGAGCTGGGAGGAATGGCACAGTTGTCTGTCTCCAAATGCTCCCAAATGGAAAGTAGAGATGCCAGGGTGCTTACATGAGCCCCAGGATATCGAGACCTCAATTTGCTTCCTCACTGGTTACACAGCTGCTATTGGGGCTGCTTTGCTCTGTCATTTAGGCCTGGTTGTGCAGTCCCTCTGCCCTGCTCCCAGCAGCCAGGACTCCTTTCTGTGATGCTTCTCTGGCCATGGCATCCTCCTGCAGGCTCTTCCATGGGGCCTGGAGCAGTTGGGAGGTGGCCATATCTGTGGTGGAGGGGATAGACAGCCTGGAGAAGGGGAAGGGGCATGGTGTGTCATGGTGTGTCCCACTGTCTAAGTGGGGCAAAGATGGAAAGGAGAAGAAGAAGGATAGGTTGGAGGTAGCTGAGGCTGTTGGTGGACTGTGCTTTAGAGCTGCTGTTGTTCAGCTGCAAGGCTACAGCATGGTGGGCAGGTACCGAGTGAGGAGCCTGACCCCTCTTCTGTCTGGGGTTGCAGTTCAGCAACAAGCCAGGAGAAGACTTTTTCTTGGGAGCACCTTAAGGTCAACTTTGTGCCTCAGTGCTAAGTGTTGCATGGAGGAGGCAGAAACCTGACCAAAGTAATCCTGGGTGCTTCCTTTCAGGCAAGAGAGAAGGAGCTAAAGACAAGCTCTTGATTGTCACTCCAGACTTGCAGATCTCACCCTTCAGTGGCTGTACAGAGCTCCTCATAACACTCCTGTTGCAGTTTTACTGATGGTGACCCTCTCTGGAAGCACAAACCCACTGTGATAAATTATTTTCTTATGTTCTTACTATCTCACGATCTTCCCAGCTAGGGTATAATGACAGCAGATTTCTGTTTAGCAGCCCAGTGCCTGCAATAGTTGCTGGGGAACAGCAAAAGGTTATCATCATTAGAGCGATAGTGCAGAGGGGGACAGAGCGATCAGATAATGCAGAAGAGCTCCAGGGACTGAAAAGAGGGCAAACTTGACATCTGAGCCTTTGGGACCCCTGTATATCATCTGTCATCACCAAGCCCCAGGCTTGGGAAGGCCAGGCGGTGATAAGGGGGTCCTTGGCTGAGGAAGGTGCTCCTGCCAGACAGGCCTTTTCCCCTATGGAAGGGTGAGGACAGGCATATAACCACACACCTCTCCCTTCTGGGGCTTGTACAGCTCTTGGCATGAATAGGACCTTACTCCTAATGAGATTCCTGGGGAGCTGTAATGAAGCGACTGTTCTGACTACAGTCCTTACTGGAGTTAGTTGTTAATTTCAGGTGTACACTCAGGTTTAAAGATTGACAAGAGTCTTTGTAGGAGCTAGTGAGTATATTTTATTTACTGGGTAGTATCGGTATTTTATTTATTGTGTTCTCCAACAAGGTCACTAGTGAAATGACTGTCAAGACAGATGCCTAGCTCAAAATGCTGGTGACCTGCAGATGGTTGGTCAAGTAACACGGGTGAGGGCTTGTTCTACAAATGTGTACAGATGTTTGGTAAACAATAAATGCACAGCAGAGATTCTCAGACAATGTCTGCTTTAGGAAAATGTATGGTATTAAACAACGTTCTCATTAATCTGAGGATTAGCCAGGCATCAGTGTTGTAAATGCTTGTGTACCCATGATATGACTCGCGCAGTGTATTTTGCTGATGAATGTACAGCAACATTTTCCAGTGCAGGCAGGGTTGTAGGTGGGAGACAGTGGGAAGAGAAATTCCAAATAATACAACCCAGCTGGGTTCAGGAAGTATTGCAAACATACCCTATTACTAGAACGGAGGAGAAAAGACACCAGTTAAAGCACACAAAGGACTAAAGTGTCTTTGTTTGAAACAGTGTTTAAGGAAAGGTCCTGCTATGGAAAAAGCTCTATATAACTTCTAGGACTGATATATGCTGTAAGTAATTTTTGTGATTTTTGGCATCTGTATTGAGTCTTAAAATGCCATCCTTTATCATGTATGGAGAAAAAAAGGGGCAGATAGTTTAAGGACAGCAAACCCCAACCAACATTGGCCAAGCCAAGTGAGGGAGAATACTGAATCCAAGAATGTCAACTCCTGCCTAAAGCAGTGGTGCCTTGCTCTTTTTCTCATGCATGTATCCCAAGTTTCCTCCCTGTGTCTAGCTAAGCACTACGAGCCAAAGTGGAAAATGCTCTGAAAGAGGCTTCTTACAACACAGACCACTGCCAAAGCTGCAGAATGTTGTGAGATGGTTTAGGATGAAGACTTTTCCATATTGGGAACATAATAAAAAAATCTTCTTGTTACCTTTGGATACTGCACTTTATAGTAAATACTGTTGAAATATTGAAGGTCAATGTGAGACCCTATAGAAAGGGAAGGGGGGTTTATTTTAAGCCAGGCTGATTTTACTCACTCAGACTGGCAGTCTCCAACCACATATTCACAAGCACCAAGATACATTTTTTTATACCATTTTCTTGCAATCACACAGAATATTCAAGGCACAGGCTCTGGAATCCTCATCCTGTCTCCTGGGTTTCTCTTAGTTTGACCACCATATGCTCATTTTAGATGCATCTTTTGCATCCTTCAGGAACTGGCAGTGACTGTGGTCCTTTGTCTCTCCATCTCTTTCCAATTCTGAGTATTATTAGGTCTCCTTGTCTTTTGTCTCCTCATCTAGGTGTCTTACGGCTCAGTCTTGTTCTTTGTCCTAGCACCATCATCTCCAGTGGTTTGAATTTTTCCTTTTATTAAGTCTTAGGTGTACTCTGTCTTTTGTTTTAGGACATATCTTGTTTTTAAGTGTGCTTTGTTTTTCTCAGTCTGGATATCCAGAGGATCTGTGTGTCAATATATCAGGATCTTAGTGATCTGTTAATCTAGGTGCCACCAATATGTGCTTTTCTTGTATACTTCTTATGCCTTTCTTCCCAGTGCTTCCACACCCAGACCTCACCTTTGTTCTCTATGTATACTATTGTTATTATTTCTTTTATAATTTAAAGGAAATTATGACCACTAGTGACAAAGACATCTCTGGTAAAGTGATGATTTCTGGAGTCCAGTGCCATTTTAGGAAGAAGGAAAAACTAATTGAAAAGCAATAAAAATTGATCTGATATTTTTCTTTGTCCTTTGAAAATTCTTTCCTGCTTCATAGGAACACAAAATTTCTTTATAAAAATAACCAATTGTCAATTTTAATGCAAATCAAAAATAAATGTGTATCCAAAAAACATAATTGGTGTGTGAAATTCATTACTAAGGAAGGTCATCAAGTCAAATGACTTGGCTAGCATGTGATCTTAGGAACATTAATATAACTTGTAGTCATGTACAGGAAGATAAGAGTAATCAGATTTCATGCTTTAGGGAATAAGAATGTCTTTCTTCTTGCCACAAACAGCATTTCACAATTAGCTGGGTATCGTGCATTTACTGCCCTCCTGCCCCAAGCCTTCCTTTGAACTTTATCAGATACTGACAACAGAGGCCAAGACCAGGGGCTTGGTGTGCCACAGAGAAAGTTATTTACTTAGTACAGACAAAATTTATGATACTATAGATACTGAACCCAAGATAGGACAAAGAAACAGTAACAGTACAGAGATGCTTATAAATATTTCAGTGGCCTCCTGCATTCATGACAGACAGAACAGAAATCTTCCAGTCCAATTTTGGCTTCACAGGGACTTTGGATCTAAGATGGTATCTAAGTTTGTTGTTAAAGAAAGAGGTATTATTGTTATTTTTTATTTACCAGGATGAGAACAGTGAAACCACAGCTGCTTTCTTATCATTCGGCATGTCTGGACAGGATATAAGGCGAGTAAATCTCATCCCAAGGAATGAATTGGGTCAGGACATTTTTGCGCTTATGTGGTAAAGTGAGGGGCTTGGGGGTGGGGGTGGAAAAGGAAGAGAGATTTCTTCTCCCCTTTCCCATAAGAGTGCAACCAGGAAGCACACTCTGTTTTTATAGTCAGAGTTCAAACTTTTTGCTTGCTCAGTTTTTCATAGGATACTTTCAAGTACAAGCAATTCTATTTACTTATATGGGTTATTTAATCCCTACACAAAAACCTCTGCCAATTTTTTCAACATCCAAATAATATTAACATTATCTTCTCCCTTCCTTCCCAGATAGCAAGAGAAATCAGTGTATGTGGATATGTGGGGGTGGGTGGGGGTGAAGCCAGAGGAAGCAACAGAGTTAGCTGTTAGCTTTGAATACTTTGGTTGCTTTATTCAGTGCATTAAATAACCTTGGTCTGGCTTCTGCAAAAAAATTTAGTCTTCTGTGCTCTTGAACTTCCCGTTACCAGTAATCTTTTTTCATTGTTTCAGCCAAACACAGCTGTTCTGGGAAGTCCTGGCCAAACAGAGAGAGTCAGTCCTTAAGGTAACTCAGTGATATCCCATGGAGAGTGCTGAATCTTGGAGCTGAAAACTTGAGCCAGGCTTGCTTTTTGCAGCAAGCAGAAATGGAGAGCAATGAGTTCCTATTGAACTGTTCTGCTGACCCCAAATGCTCCTTTGTTCATACCCAGACTGAGATTTTTCCAGGACACTAGGCTTCATTTTGAAGTCTGGTGGATTACGAGGAGTAACTTGGAGGATCACAACTCCATAGACTGTGCCTCTGAAGTTGTGTCTGGCCACTAATCTCTGAATTGCACTAGTTTAAAGATTTTCCAGCAACAACAGAATACAGCTAAATAAAGCTGTATCTACCAACCAACCAGCCAAAAAACCCCACAGTTCACCAGTTACAGCCCTCTCCTTATAGCAGTGGCTAAAGTGGAGACAGGCCCATATTCTGTAGGACACCACAAGAGAAAGAAGATTTATCCTCTCACCCTCTGGATTTGGTCAGGGAGGCAGGATCTGAGCCTTTTCATGGTATTTAATTTCAGTCCTGCTCCTTGCCACTGGGATACTGAGCAACCAGTTGTCTCAGAGTCCAGAGTGACACCTCTCAGGTTGAATGTGCAGGTGTGCTCCACATCCATGGGCAGAAGAAAGCCATGGGAAGTCATCGTGTAGGATGGAATGGGGAGTTTCTAAAATGCACCCTGGCCCAAAATGTTGGAGAAAGCATGAAAGAAAATAGCTATCAGCTGTCACGGGAATCTTCCTCTCCAACAGGAGGCTGACATCTGTAAGCTTCAGATAGTGGTTGCAACAATACTTCTGAGACTGTATATAGATTCAGTTTATTAGAAGAACTGTCAATAGAACCAATATGTATTGTCACACTAGAAACTTTTATTTTTGCATAAAGCTGTAATGCTGGGGGCAAAATTATTCTCAGGGGAAAGGTGGAAACAGAGTTCAAAGACAGGTGTTTAAATATTTTTTGGAAGAAACCCTCCACTTATTTGTTATGAAATTACTCTTTCTGCTCACCCCACCAACTGAAATGGAAATGAATAATTTCAGTTATTTTGAAAAAAAACTGTTTGATTGCTGTGAAACTAGATTTGTCCTTTTTACATGCTCCCTCTTTCTTTTGATCTTTGGGACCTTTTAAATCTATTTTTGAAATGTTTAAATCTGTGTTTTTCCCAGGTTGAACTAGATTTTGAACTAGTTTTAGGGTTAATTTCGGGTGGCTGAGTGAGTTTGCTGCCAGAGCTAACACAGATTCAGATATGTATATCAAGTTCTTTAAATGTCTGAAACGTGTTCCATTTATTTTTATTTCACAGTCTTTTGACTAGCTCCTGTGTTTAAAAAAAACATCTCCCTTTCTAAAGCTTAGTGTCAGAATGCTAGTTTTCAGCACGATTTATTCCATGAGGTTGTTGACTTTAATTATATTCTGGATACTCAGACACTGTTACTTAGTGGCTCAATTATACTTACTTCTTGGATCAGTTCCTAGGTATTACTTAGGACTAAATGAAAAAGTAAAAATAAAGCCTTGTTTTCTCATGTGCTGTAGAACTAGTTGTTCCAAAAAGCACTTGTTTATCATGTTGAGAAATCGCTTCCTAAGCCATAGACCATGTGGTGGTTGACTAACTTACATCCTGAAACACAGGAGCAAGTTTGGAAAAGGCTGTCCAGATTGATAAATTCAGTTGCTTGATACTCTGGGTAACCTGGGTTTGGAAACCCTGCTCTCTCACAGAGGTGACAGGGTTTATTCCCTTGCTGAAGTGCTCAATGACTCTGCTGAAACCTTCCTGGTATGAGCTGGGCACTCAGTGAGGGACACATGAACATGGATTACGGCCCTAAAAGCACAAGGGATTAGGATCTTCTCCTAATCATGAGAGCTATGGGCTGTGAAACAGCCTCTGGAAGAGTACTGGAAACAAAACCTAATTGCTAGTCTGCTGTCCGGCTGGAGAAGCCTTGTGAACAATGCAGGAAAATAGAGAATTGGTGACTCCCACACGCTACGGTGAAAAGTTCTGTCATTTTGGGGGTGACTGCAAATCTCTTCAATGTATTGGTCCTCATCTATACCACTTCCCACATGAATTCTTCTTCAATGAACATGGGTGACCTGGGCCATACAGAGAACTCCTGATGAGGTCTCACTAGTATCTTATCCCATGCTGCTAACAGATGCCCATCTCTGCTGCTACAATATCACTAGATATCTCAGAACCAGTATTCTGTGATCACCTTTATGATTGTTGATTCATAGTTGCTCCTTTTGTTCCCTGTTTATTTTCAGTTTATGAGCTCTTAATATACAGCAGGATTCTTACTCCTAATCCCCAATGGAAGACCTTGCCTTTGTGCTATTGCATATTACCCTGTTCTGTTACAAGGCCATCCTTTTCTTCCTCTACGACCTCTCAAGCCTCCTCTCCACTGATGTGGCTTTCTTGCTTTGTGTTATCAATAGACTTCCTCAACAAGTATTTTCTTTTTAAGCCAGTCATTAACAGAATTATTCGGTAAAACTAGTCCCAAGAGAAATTAAACCAGTAATTTCTTAACATTTCTTTTTTACACTGCTCAAGCTTCCGCCCCATTTGTCTGGTTACTTACCATCTCACAAATTGGGCTTTAATGTCCATTTTCTCCACATTAACTAAAAACTTGCCAGGTGGCACTGGGGTCAAAGCTTTTCTGATATTTATATAGACGAGGATGACCAGATCTTCTCAGTCCTGATTTTTTCAGGGTTCAGCATGTCACAGGGCTGAATATTGAGCTGTCCCTGAAGGGTGGTAGAAGAGGGCAAGAAATGTCCTTCTCTTTGCACTGCTTTTCAAAGGTGGCTCATGATTATGTGCCCTATACTTGGTTAGTGAATAGCAGTGATGGATTTTCTTTCTCAGCCTGTTGAGCCACTGATTCTGCAGCTGGCCATTCCCTCCATCTCACCTCTGCTGAGCTCAGTCCTTCAGGCTGTGTCTACCGTTACTTAAGGACTGGACCTGCCAGCACCCATACTGAGCACATACCAGGTGTGGATCTCTGCTGGGTGAGGGAGCACTGCTGTGGGTTGCTATTTGCACAGGTTCAGCATCCCAGAGTGGTGAATGTCTGCTCTTGGCTTGGGTGCAGGCAGGGCCAGAAGCTCAGGAACCCAGTCCATCAAGCACGTGTCCTGGGTTGTCTAATGTGCTGTCCAGCACTGTTGTGGGTCTGGTGAGAACAGTGACGGTGCATCTCAGGTGGCTTGGGTTTATGTAAGACTGCTCTTTGCCTCATAGGATGTGCCACTTTTGGAGGTTTCAAAGCTGCCTCCAAAAGGAGACACCTCTGTTATGTGAGTTTTCAGACTGACAGTAGCCTGGAATTAGGAGGGGAGATCAGACAGTTGCAAAAGGAGCATGAAGGGAAATGGCAGAAGGTTCCTGGCCTCCTGCTTCCTGTGGAGTAACAAGTGCCCTGGCCAGCAGAATGTCTCTAGTTAGAGCATGGGGAATGAGAGGGTGGAAGATGTGCGTGTGTGGGGGTGTCTTGCTGCAAAGAGGGAGACTGGAGCTTGTCCTCAGACCTCTGCCCACTCACTGCTCCATGGCACTGAAAGGCAGACTGGATGTGGCTGCACCCCCGCTAGCCCCTGGTGTCTGCCCTGGCTTTTTCCTCTCTCTCTTGGCTCAGTTCCTTGAGGTTATTGGTTTCCTGGCTCTGGGCAGAAGGTGTTTTTGACGGAGAAGGTGGTAGCCTGGGTGTGGATTGAGAGTGGGAGACAGAAAAGGGGAGGAGTCACTGATCAATGCTAATAAATAAAAGGCCTCTCTTCTTCAGTCCAGGGTCCAGGACGCAGAAGAGCTGGCCCCTCAGACAAGAGCTGCAAGCTGGCGGGGAAGTGACGGCTTAGTGAGTATGTGGGGACCGCTTTGCTTTTCCTGGACGGCTGCTCCTTGTAAATGCCTTGCTTGGTGCTTCACAGCTGCAAAATATTAGCAGTGATTGCTATGGTATGTGTAACACTGTGATTCTCCACTCCAGGTCAGAGGGCTGCTTTTCCCCCCTTTATTTGGGGGACTGCAGAGATTTCCTTGGCATTTGCAGGCAATTCAGCTTATCTCCTCTTTCTGGATTTCTAACCACCAGATGCTGTGAGAAAGGAGGAGGATTGAGCTCACTGGGCTTCACGGTGTGTTATCTCTGGGGAAGCCCACTGACACTGGGGAGGGGAGATGTGTGCTAGAGAATTATGGAATGCAGGGGAAATAGAAAGGAGATGTACTTTTGCAAGGGAAAGTATTCCCTGAAAGAGATTTGTTGGTATAGGGCTGTGTAGCTGGTGTGTTCATTCATCCCTTGCAAAATGCATTGCCTCTGTGGTGAAAAATGAAACATTTGGGTTAAAGTAGTGTTTGTGGCTCTTCTGTGGTTGATGACAGGAGATAGTCTAGGCATTCCGGGATCAGTCCTCTAAAATGGGAGCAGAGTCTTCCAGGGAACAGAGGGCTCTGCCCTGTATGAAAATAGATAAATATAGAGGGTATGGCTGTAAAGTGTGTTGGAGTTTCCCGCTGTGCAACCTTACTTTCATTCCAGAGTACTCCCAGCATCTTCCTCTCTGTGCTCCACTGCTTTCCCATTGGGCTCTCTCCTCCATCCTCTCCCTCAGACCTCCTTTTCTTGGCAGCTCCCATGACTTCTCAGAGTGTACAAAACACTCAGGAAACCTATGAAACCCACATTCAATGTGAACTCCAAAACCATGGGCTTTAAGGAATGCAAGCAATCCCAGGGCAGAGAATTCCCTTAGAGAGACTGGAATGGCAGGGCTTGGAGAACAGCAGAAAAGTCTTATTTCTTCTCTGTACTTTGCATCTATAGCAGACTTCTGGCTTTTACTCCAGCGCAACCTCCTCACCTTAGGCTGAGCATTGAACAGGCAGGACATGGATGGTATGGGGGGCATTGATGATGCAGGACTGAGCTGCTCTCTGCATGGGGTGGGATAATGGGGAGAAAAAAGCTATTGTTTCTCCTCAGTCTGAAGTTGAATGCCCTGCTCAGTTTCTGTCCCAGAGACCACTGGCTTCAGGTACGGGCTATGAGTTTTGAATTGAAAGGATAAGTTGTAAGGCCCAGAGTAATCTTTTTTCACTGAAGTTTCACCCCACATTGGGAAAGTGTTAGGCTCTGGCTAGCTGTTCCAGTAGTTCTTGGCTGTGTCACCTACTGCATGGCTCCCTAGACAAGGCCCCTGCAGGTGACAGCAGTGACAACACCACACTGGTGTGGGGGAATGGTCTGCACCCAGCGTGCACTCAGTCTGCATCCTGTCAGTGAGAAATCCTGATGCCTGCATGTACCTGTGGACAAAACAGGCGCTCACCACAGCTTGGATCAGACATAACAATGATTAGTGTGCCCTAGGCTCATCCCCAAGTAGAGTGCATAGTCACAGCCCCACCACTGCCATGAGAGAGGGCTGATAGGCACTGGGTACCCACCTTCCCTCCCTGCCTTACCTTTAGCAAACTACTCCCCTTTGCTTTTCACCCAGCAGGGATGCCATCTCTGTAACTCCTTTCTTCTTTCAGTCCTTCATGCTGTACCACAAAGCTGGAGAGGGGAACAAATCCATCTTTTGTCCATCACTCCTGTCCATGACATTGGTCCCTGACAAGCTCTTTATGTGGTAGAAGGCAAGACTCCCATAGATGTCATCCCAACTGAAAAGCTTTGCATTGACATCTGACTTCCATGCCAGTCAGGCAAGGACTGTTGGACCAGAGAGAGAGCAGTCCTGAGAGATATGGTTACCTCTGCCTTCACTGAGATGTTGTCCTTTGGGCTGGAAGAGTAGTGTAGTGGCAGGTCCAGAGTGAGGACCTGCAGAGAAAGTGTTCTGAGTGCTGCTGTCATTTCAATGCAAAAATCATGATGCCTGCAGCAGAAAGGATCCTTCTAGGTTGGTGCTTGTCACTTCTGGAACAGTAAAGTAGGACAGGGGAAGGGGCAGTATAGTTGGATTCCTCCTCTGATCACCGGCCAGCTGGAGGGAGGGGGAGCTGAGTGGAGAGGCACTATTTGAAGCCTCAGTCTCCATGTTCCCGTCAGCAAAGCTGACAGAACCGTCTGGGCTGGGTGTATCCAGACAGAGGATGGCGAGGGCAAAGAGGGCAGATCAGAAGGAAAATTGGAAAGGCAAACATTTACATTTGGGATCAGCACACACCTCTCCCTCTGGGCCCCCAGCAGTCTCTGAAATTCCTTCCACTTGTGCAGTCCAGCTTTTCTGAGCATAGAGTGCTAGTGACATGCTTGCCAGTGAATTATGGCCCCCAGCCCTGAACGGGGAGAGGAAGGGGGCATGTCCCCTCCTTTCTGAAACCTGATTCAATCTGCTAATAGAGGATGTCTTGTAATGGCTCCATAAATTGTATGTACCAGTCAGCCATTGCCTTACCAGGCTCTTTCATGGGCTCCCTCCTGGCTCTGTTTTCATAATAAACATTCCACTGCTAATTTTGCAGGCAGCCCAGGCTCTCCAGCTGCCCTCAGAGCAAGACACAGCGAGAGAGACAGAGTGAGAGATTCCTCCCTGCACTGGCACAATGCGCACTCTCATCATCCTTATGCTCCTGGCTGTCTTGGTGATGGCTGCTACTTGCTATGGTAGGTTAACTTTTTTACTAGGTATAGTGATAGTTCCAAACCTGCAGACATCGTTAGGTGTATTCAGATGTTTTTTATTCAACTTTGTGTCTTCTTTTCCCTTAACTTGATCTTTTGCCTGCTTTGCTGCCCTTGTGTCAGATCCTCCTAGCCCTGCTCTGGAGCTTCTAGCTCCAGTCATCGTGATGCTTCAGCCCCTTCCTCTCTGTTCCAGCTCTCTCTCAGACTGGTCCTCTTTCTGCCCTTCTGTTGTCTGGACTACACTAAGAGTTCTTATTCTTAATTCACATATGTTAAGGGGGAGATTTCCCTTTCTCGCTTTGTAATATCAGCCCCCTTTACCTGTGAGGCACACAGTTCCATACTGATGGAATTAAGATGCTCTTTCATGCAAGAGTCAAGCATAACTCACTGCAGTAATCCACTCCCTTTGAAGGTAAAGAGATACCATATCTACTGTAGTGTCAGGAACATGAAGGTGAGAATCGCCCCCTGGAAGACCAAGCACAAGCCTTGAAGTCCTGGACAAGACATCGGGTAGCTCCATTATAAATTCCTGAACACCCTAAACTTCTCATATAAATGCTAGGTCACACCACTCATCCCTTTCTCTTCCTTTTAAACAAGTGCCTTAAAACCTGGCTTCTCTGATTTGTGTGTTCTATTGATCTGTGGTGTGTGAAAGACTGTGAATCCTGTCAATACAGTGTCCCACTGTCTTACCACATGTTTATTCTTTCTTTTCTCAGAGTCCCACGAGAGCATGGAATCTCATGAGTATCTCAGTAAGAGACTGATTTACTGTTTTCTTGAATTTGAATTGTGCTACAGACATCTCCAAGACCATTTCCTTGTACTTTATTGTAGGGATTAAACAGTCAGAACCACTCAGCCTGGGGAAATTAAATTTACTTGGTGATGGAGTTTCAGGATGAAAAGGGAGAAAGTTCAAAAAAGACTTCACATTTTTGGGCACAAGTACATACCACTCTTTCGCAAAGAATATAATGAGAATTGGAAAACAAAGAGTCATGAGCTTAGATCCCCTCTGCATGCACCTAAACCATGTTAAGTGACACTAGAAAAGGACATTGCTCAAAAAGCTCCAGCATGAGGATGGAAAGAGGTACTGCAGAATCCAGCAACATGATTTGTTTTCCCTCAAGGACAGTGAGAGCCTTACTCACAGCACCTTGAAAGAAGCAGGTGGGATGTATGGGTAGGAGGGATCCTTTGGCTGGAGGAGAGAGTTGGTGTCACAGGAAAGCATGAGAGCGTGGAGAGCTTCGCTATGGAAAAAGCAACATCCTGGAGAGGTTAGAAAACAGATGAATCAAAATTTAAAAGAAATTAGACCACCTTGGAGAAGGACTTCACAAAGCAGCTAGTCAGAATCACAAAGGGACATGTGGGACCCAATACCAAAGACATCCACAGACTCCTGAACTTTGCAATAGGACTGTGACATTTCTCAAAAAAGACAGAAGGGACCTTCAGGTACCTCAGTCCAAAACTGCCACACAGACTGCTCAGTGACTGCCTAACCTTGGAGGCAGATAGACTTACTCAGGCCCTCCCTGTTTTTACCTGTAAGTTCATGATTCTGCTAATTCTGCTGAGCATGCCCAGACCTCCCATGTTCTGTGCAGCTTGGCACCTACCTCTTGGCCAAGCTCCACTCACTCAGAGGGGCAGTGGCAGCAAAATCACGGTAGCTGTACCCTGGGTGATTTGAGTAACAGCAGAGCAAGAGCAGCGTGTGCATTTCCATACAGGCTGCACAAGCTGGAGTGGGGTGGACAGCAGGGAATATGAAAAGGTCTTGGGTTTCACTGTGCCTGGGTGGGGGGTGGACAAGGAGGCTGTTACAAATGTGGAAGGTAGCTTTCTTTTTGAAATCTGGACTTAAAAAAGTGTCTGCCTACTCTGAACAACCCCTTGCCTTCTCAGATCCCTTCCTCAACAGGCGAAGGGCCAATGGCTTCATACAAACTGACACCACCCTAGAGGGCATCTCTCGTGAGAGGTATGTTGTAGCCTCAGGACACTGAAGATGGGAGTGGGGAGAGGTCTCTCCTTACCAGGCACCTGCTGATTCCAGGGGAGGAAGCCATGGTGACTTCTGGGAAGCCTCAGTCCCTCTCTGTGTGAGGTGCCCCTGAAGTCCCCAGTACTGGAAGAAACTGGAACTCAGATAGCAGAGAGTGAGTCCTTGCATTTGAGGACATGTCACATGCTGACAGGGCTCTGTTTAATTTGTCTGAAGGAAACACCAACAGAAGGAGAAGGAATCAGTGTGGGATGGCCAGAAAGCAAGCTCAGTTTGAGGTCTTATTCTAGTCCTCAGCTCTCGTGAAGAATTTGCATGACCTTTTCTAAATCACTGGGCCATCTGGGGGCCTCCTTGCCTCATCTACGAAAAGCAGATACAGGCAGTTTCATGCCTCATGCAGGGCTTGTGATAATAAAGGATGAAGCACAGAAATCATCTCCTAGTAAGGCATCAAGGCAAACCTTCTCCACAGTACCAGGTGGCCCTTTTGCAGGATGTTTCAGGTCTTTGTTCCATGCCTGGCTTTGGGGAAGAGAAGAAGAACTGAAGGCAGCAAGCTCGGGGGGCTGTGGAGGCAGGGCTCTTCCTCAAGCTGAGGCAGAAACTATCTCTCTCTCCCCATCACCCTACTTAGCCCTGAAATAAAAGGTTACCTGGGGAGGCAAAATGTTCTTTATGTAGCCATGTTGCTCCCCTAGGTTTGGTGAACACAGAAGCTGGTATGCTAACTTCTTGGTAGCTGGATGATGGAATCAGGTGATGGACCTTTAATCCTGGTGGGGGATTGTGGGGCAGGAAAGGGTTGTAAATACATATTTAAGATGACAGCACTTATCACTCCTCTCTCCTACTTTTGCAGGATCAGGGGGCGTCATAAGGCACCCCAAGAACGTCAGAGGGAGATTTGCGAGGACTACTACCCCTGTGAACTGTACGCTTTTCACCATGGCTATGCTGCTGCTTACAAGCACTACTTTGGGAGGAGGAGGACTAAGTAAAGGACGACCTGTCCCCACCCTGGGGCCTGGTGCCCAGGGTATACTCCCCAAAAATGCAATGGCTCTGAAACATAGTCAGTTGCTTGTGTCCCTTTATGTTATCCTGCCTGCTGCTTCTCTCCCATGTAGCCATGGATTCCTACACTGTGTTAATTAGCGCTGAGCTGATGTAGCAGAGATCTGAGAGAGTTCAGCATATGGGTGTTTACTACACAATAAATTGCTGGTTTGATACTATCTTCTCATGAGTCACAGTATTTTGGCGGTGGGGGTGGTGTGCAGATTTCCACAAAGAATCTGAGTTTGTTTATCATCTAATCTGGTGCATATTACGAGAAGAAAAAGTCACTACCTTGCAGTCATATGAATTTGAAAGGAACTATAATGGCTTCTTTTAGACGTTACTGGCAAATTGCAGCTCCCAGTCCTAAGCCATCTGAAAATGGCGTGGTGTTTAGAAAGAAGGGTGAGATGCACTTTTTTGAAAATGAGTTCTAGAATATCTTTCCTCAGTTGGGAAAATAAAATTTGGAAGGCACCTGTTTAACCTTGAAAACAAAGTTAGGGCAACAGTTAGTGACAGAAAAAAAACTAGAAATTGCATCTTTTCTATCCAGCTACCCTCAGGTCCTGTTGTAGGGTGCTCCTGTAGAAATAAGTGTATGATCTCAACTCTACTCATATTTTCTTTTGTAATCCCCTTTCATGGATTTACATCCACTTGGAATGATTCTGGTAGTGCTAGAAAGATGCAGAAACCAAATGTGAAAAAGCGCTTCAGATGGTAAATAAAAAATCAAAGAAATCCAGTATCTGGGGTTAAGCCCAACTTCGTTCACCTAGAACAATTTTATTTTATTGGTCATGACTCATTCAAAATCAAGATGTGGCCTAACCTTGTGCACAGCTTGCTGAGCACCTCTTGGCCCATTGAGGAATGACAGTGACTGCTGTGGGGTTATCACCAGCACTGTTACTATGGCACCTTACAGAGACTGTCCCCAGGCCAAGAAACACCTGTGTTCACATGCCCAATAATTCAATACTGATGCAGGCTGGTCAGCAACCACAGCAGCTCAAAGATCCCTTGGTGTGGACTGTGTAGGACACATAACATCCTCTACCTCAGCTCAGCACAGCTGGTTTCAATATTCACATCTCCAGGCTTCCACAGGCACCTGCAAATTATAAAAGTGGGAAAAATTCATGGCATGCTATCAAAGGCTATGAGGTATAAAGTGTCAAACTGTTGACTATTCTGTGAAGTTAAGTCTAGAGCCAAATCTACCTGCAACATTAGAAACATTCATCTTCTTGCAAGATATGCTTCAAGGTTTTGCCAGCTTTGAAGATGAACTTCTGGAAAGAAATGGGATTTAATTCTTGAAAACACTTCTGACAGGAAACTCCACCCTGACAACTGCTGAAATTTTGTCCACAGGGAAAAGTGAGAGATAAATGAGTTTAAGGGGAAAAAAAAAAAGGCATACAGATTAGGTATATTTGCACCCACACTTGTTCTGCATGTTCCCAAGTAGGTGAATCTTATGATCACAAACCAGGGCAAAACTTTCGTATCCTAAAGTCAACAAGCCTGCAGTGTCTGGGTTTGGCTTGACACTGAGACATGACCAAAATGGAACGCACAGGGTTAGTGCTGTCTGAGCACTGTTGGAATCACCAGAAATATCTGGTGATTCCAACCTGCAGTTTACCAGTATAAATAATGAATAATACCAAAGATTTCTGTGGGAATTTGTTAGTGTAAGCAATAAACAAACATGTTGAAGAGCCTACATGCTGGTTAGAAAGCTTGGGAAAAGTTGGGAAAAGAAGTAAAACTGTTTGGATTAGTAGAATTATATATTTATATTATTTCACATTTTCTTTTGGAAGCATAAATTTCCTAGAATACCTATTATTTTTAGACATTTATTTATTTATAAACCGTTGCTCTTTAAGATACTTTTGCTCTAAGTTGTTACTATATATATTCAGTCTTTCCTGCACTGCAGAAGAGTTAGACTTTCTCTTTCTTTTTCTTTCTTTCTTTCTTTCTTTCTTTCTTTCTTTCTTTCTTTCTTTCTTTCTTTCTTTCTTTCTTTCTCTTTCTCTCTCTCTTTCTTTCTCTCTCTCTTTCTCCCTTTTTTTTTTTTTTAATCTTGAAATTTCGCTAGGATAAAAGACAATGTTTCTAGGGATTGGCACAATCCTTAATGGCTCTCACTGCTCTCGGGAGCCTATTAGGCTTTAATTTTGCAACCCTTGGATGTCTCCCAGCATGTGGGGCTGAGGAGGACTGGATGTACAGTGCAGGAAAATGTGAGACATGTGCTGTGTTTTGGGACATGGCTTTGGCAGCTTGGCTGGTAGGTTTGGGGAACATGGGATTATTGGCAGGTAGGCTGTAGAAGGGCCCATACAGGGCTCTTGACATATCACAGCCACTCAAGTCCTGAAGAATAAAATACTTTTGGTGTTTCAAGGTTTTTAGACAAGAGAAGCCAATCTAGTAGCCTTCATACTAGGTAGATTTCCAGGAAGAAAAAAGAAAGAGCCTCCCCAAACTAGCTGCCAAAGATCCCAACAGTATAAAAATTCTCTGCTCTGCAAAATGTTCTAGTGAAGCTGTCTGAAGTGAAAAATCTCCTGTGGGTTTTCCCTATGCAAACTGTTTAATGAGTTTCATTACCTTCAGGGAAATGGTTCACAGTGGAGTGGGGGAAAAGTATCACCATTGGATTCAGTCTCATTTGATTTTCCACATAAGAGAGTCCCTTCACACAAAAAGAGCTGCTCTACTTCAGGGTGTGCTGTCTTTTCCATGGCTTTCTGGTAAAAAGGAGAATGACTTTCATGTTTATAATAAAACTGATTTTTTTTATCCAGTTGTTTTTCTTCAACAGTCACATAAAAAAACTCCAGATAAAATCTTCTGGAAATGCCAAGAGTCCATTTTGATGGATGTCAAAATGGTTGCCAGGACCTGAAATCTCCTGGCCCAAAGGACGGGCTTTATTTTGGAGCTCAAACACAGGAGCACAAGCCAGAGCTCTGGTCTCTCCAGGCCATCACAGGATATAAACTGCCGCCTGAAAGCAAGCTCTGGAGAACTTCAGTAACCTCCAGGAAAGCTCTGAGTTTAGGGAGATTAGCGCAGCCAAAGAAGACATGAGGAGTCTGCTGGCACTGCTGATCGTGACTCTGGCCCTGGTAGCTCTCTGCTGTTGTGAGAAAGGTAAGGAGAAATCTTCCCGGGAAGGCTCCCAGGAATGCTGCTCAGCCCTGCAGTCTCCCTCAGCTTCACTTCGGTCCGGGAGAGAGGCAGAGCTTTGGGTGGAGGAGGTGCATTGCCAGTCATTGCACAACTTCAGATCTCTGTCTGAGAGAGAATCATGAATGAGAGAGGGCTCAAGGGTAGAGAGCTTCATCTCTTGCATTTAGCATTTAGGTGAACTGGTAAAGATATACTGGATGTTTGCTTTGAGTAAGAGGGCTGAGCTGCAGGCAGAGTTGTGTCAACCACAGGGAGAGGGATTTTATACCTGGAACGCTGCAGGATCACAGAGATAGGGATGGAGTCAAGACTACACCTGCTGAGAAATGTGGGATGTGGAGAACATCTGGAGGGAAAACAACTGCTATCAGTGGTTAAAAAACACGAAGGGAGTTGTGCCATTGAAATAAGTGCACATCCCATTTGGAGGTGATTTAGTCATGGTGATTTTCTGAACAGGAGACAGTACTGTAGGGTCAGCTCTATAGCTGATAGAGAGAGAAGGAGAGGAAGATCAGAAAAACAAGTGTTTTTACTCTGCAGCAGTAAAAGAGAAGCTCAGTAGGAGACGCCCTGTCTTTTCTTCTATTATCCCATTCAGAATTAAATTTAATTTAGTCCTCGGCATCAGATATGTCATGATGTAATACTGGCAAAATATATTTTGTTTGATCTATCAGTCTCTCTCTCCCTTTTTCACTCTTGAGTAGATACTTGCTTTTTTTTTTTTTAAAAAAAAATTATTATTCCAGATTGCTTAATGAGTAACTTCTAACTTATCTATTTTTTAAATCCAAGGAATGTATATGTAGCTTAAAAATAGAACTGGACATAACCCTTTTCACAAAAAGTTTTTGTTTAAGCACAGCTGTTTGGGTTTTTTTTTTTTTTTTTTTTGGTATCTAGAGTCCTCTTTCTGCCCACTTACACCAAATACCTGGTGACTTGGGTGGAACTGACAGTGTTGAAGAAAAATATGGTGAAATAGTGGAAGAAAAAAAGTGTGAAATAGGGCAGAATGGGAGAGCCAAAATTAGGAGACCTATCATTTCTCTTAGAGGATGCTTTCCTTATATGTTTGCAGGCAGCATTAAGGATTAAGGATTAAGATTAGGATTGAATACAGAAATATAGCATGTAGATTCCTTTGGGGAGGGCTGGTGATGCAGGTACCTCAACCCTGAGCCACAAAGCTGCAAGGGTAGAGTTTTAGTCCAATTTCCCTTCCCCAACAATAGTTTGTGATTTCTTCCTAGAGTAAAGGAAACCTTTCTTTCCAAAGGTAGAGGGGATGCTCATATATCTTCAGATTCTTTCGTAGTTTGGGGTTTTGCTCAAATGGTCCCCTAGTGCTAGCTGTCCCTGTCTTAGCAAGGGTGGGGAGGGAGAAAGAGGAAGGTCTTCCTCCATCTTCCACAGTGGATAAATGATTATTGTGCCTTTAAGATGAGTCAGAGGAAGTTGAAAATAAACAAATACAGACATAATGGGTGAATTTTGCTGTGGTGAAGTAGTCTATCCCTAAATGGTGGGTGTTAATAAAACTGGTTTTTTGGAAGAACAGACTTTCTGGGAAAGTGGGGGAGAGGGATTCAGCTAGAGTGAAGCAGATGAGAAAGGCTCACAAGCAAACTCCTCTCTGTCTGTCTGTCTTCCAGATCCCAAAGACCCCTCAGGATCTCCTAATGCTGACAGTGAGTATATCGTTGTGACTGATGCTTAGCACCATTCTGCTGCATCTACTTCCCTGCTTTCCTTTGATAGGTCCAAGGGGTGAACAACAACCATGCTGAGTCCTTCTTGCTGCTCCCTTTTTGCTCTCTCAGCACTGCAGTCCCTGAGACACAGCGGCACCTGTAGCAAGTATAGGGGCTGCCTTTCACAGCCATGGGAGCAGAAGACACCAGGGAGGTCAGCCTCTCTGCACTGGCCTGCATGTCCACAACCCTTAAGCAGCCCCCAGGCAAGACATGGATCCTGCAGGTTGTCAGCAGCTGGATGCATCTGCCCTCTGTGAAACAGGGTGATGTGAGTGGAGCAACGCAGCCATTCGCTCAGCTTCTCTGAGCTGGCTTCAGAGACCTATCCAAAGTGACTACTGCATCCCCAGGCTGTTAAGAGAGCAGAAGCTGCCCTAGTGGCCCCAGGCACCGGTCTTTTGGATCTACTGAACAGCCAGTCTGGTGTGCAGGGTCACTGAGCAGAAAGGTTTGGTGCCAGACAGCAACAAGCTGTGATGTCCCTGCCAAATCCCACAATCTGGAGAAGTTGAAAGCAAGTGCCTTCCTTGGCTGCTCCTGAGGGCTGCAGTCCCTCCTCTGTCAGGTCACCTGGGACACAGGGATTTGCACACCTTGGGATGTCCACAGCTTTTGCAGCAAGCTGATCCTGGCAGAAATCTGTATGGAAAAAAAACCCTTGTTTTTCCCCATCTTTCCTTTCTCACACCTTGAAGAATAACATTGCTGTTGAGGAGCATGAAAGCTGGTATTTCTCCCCTGAAGCAATGCAAATAGATTGGGGAAGAGAAAAAAAAAAAAAAAAAAAGGCAGACTGTTCAGGGAAAGGTGGTGATTTCCAAAAGCTCATTAATTGGCAGATTCTGAGCAGTCAGTGTTTTGAGCCAGAATAAATCCCATCTTGCTAGAGAGGGGGCATCTCTCACCTACCAAACATAAATATGATCAAACACCCTATGAACGATGAGGAAAGGGCACAAATGCTGCCATTTCCCCACAGACAGAGGTCTAGAAACTGTATTCCCACAGTGACAGTTTGCTCTACCTGCTATTTGTGGGATGCTCCACAGCACCCTAGTGTTTGCACAACCACAAATCCAAGGGAAAAAATAAACATCTGTGTTGACCCAATGTGCTAGCAGAGACCAGTGGCTACTGCTGTCATGGCAGAAACACCTCTCGTTCTCTACGTGGCTGAACACCAGGATCTTTGCACCTACTGGTGTATTTCTCCCTGGGTGCTGTTTACTCTCATTATATTATACCTTTCATCTTTTATGGGACTCTGCACATGGGAGCGTTTGTATTTCCACATGCTGCCTGTTGCTTATGGCTCATTACAGGAATTTTTAAGGTCTGGTGGCTGGTATTCCACCTCACTCAGTCTGAGTCAAAATATAGGAAGGAAGCCAAGCCTCTGAAGTTAAGCGGGCTAGGGAGAGAGGGTGTCATTCCCTTAATTTTCTCTTTATTCATATTTTATGCTGTCCTGACTTTGCTTTCTGCACACTTGCTGTGGAATCAGATCATTCTGTGTGATAAAGAAACTGACTTTATGACAGAAAAGGCCCTTACTCCATGCATATGGGCAGGTTGGAGTGAGGAGGGAGACCAGCTGGTGGGCTTTGAGTGGACAGTGGGGTGGGGAGAGATGAATGGGCAATTAGGATGGTTTGTGGCAGTCATCTGCTTGTGAAGAGAGTAGACTGTCCATTTTCAGAGTTTAGACTGGTCGCTGCTTTTCATAGAACCACCATCTCCATCTCTAACCTGTTGTGTTCTCTCTTAGCAGGCATCAAGATTACAAAGGAAGTTGCCAATGCCTTTGTGAAGAGGCAAAAGAGGTCCACCCTGTATGAACGGTAACAACTCATGGGTCAGGCTGTGAGCTGGACTCTGGACCTGTTCTGAATAGTGGGTGGGATGGCAACAGGACGTGACAATGCATTAATTCGTTGTACATCTATGTTATAATCTTCATGTGTTGAACCAAAAAAGGATGTAGGAGACACTTATTGATAGACTAATGGTTCTTTTTTCATAAATGTAATTTTGAGATCTCATAGATGGACTCTGTCTAGCCATTGGACAGCAGGGTGCAAGTTAGAAGCTGCTCTAACCTGCAGGGTCATCAAAGATATTTTCCAGGTTAATGGGCATCACAGAACCTTGGTCATTGCCTCTGTCTCCCTACAAAGGAAGCACAGCTCTGTTGCAGGGATGAGGCTAGATCAGAATAGTTGTTCTTTCGGAGTCTATAGATCCTACATATTTTTGTGCAGAAATCCTAGGCATAAAGACTTGGAGAAATCCTAGATATAAACATTTGGAGAAATCTGAGGTGATGCAAGAATGTTCTTCACAGATTTCCTGGAAGAGGCTGTTAAGCCACTGTCTCACGTAGGCCTGTGCAAAAAGAACTTTTATTCAATTCGTCTTTGGACTGGAAGGACAATGTTGGTTTTAGATAATAGAAGATTGGGAGGGCTTATCTGTGTAGGAGATCAGAGTATTGTAGCAGGGGAACTGGCTGATGTTGAAACCTGCAGTGATTAAAAACAAGATGAAAATCAGTAGCAGCAACTCTATTTTCTGCACTGACTACCCCCTTACAGGTGGGCCATCGTTAAAGTAGTATCTGCTCTAAGCATTAATCAGGAAGGACTGAGGTGGACAGACAGCCTTGTGTATTATTTGATCATGAGGTAAAGTTAGCCTGGAAATATGGATGCAACAAATGGAATTCAGGGGTGCTGCAGGGTATTTCCAATACAGAAATAAAGTAACAATTCATGAGGTACCGAATGGTGGGACTCCTGCAGAGGCATGTACAGTCTTCAGGAAAGATTAACCAAACCTACAAGAGGAGTTGAGAAGGGCATCCATAGTGTACAGCTGAGATCATGAGATTTGGGCTTGCTTAGGCTGGCAAAACAAAAGCTGAGTGAGGATAGTATTGCTGTCAACAAAAGAAGTGAGGATGATGAGCAGAAACTGCTTAAGCTAGAGGAAAATTGTGGCTAAAAGGAAAGTGAGCAGAAACTGGGTACAAATAAAGGTAAACAGGAAATAATAAAGATATAATAAAATTAAATAACAACAACATAGGCAAATAGGGTTGGGGACAAAAAAGCCCCCCACGTACCTGCTTCTGTGGTCTCCTTTGCTGAAAAAAACCTCATGAGCAATTGCTTTAAGCTGGATTTGATTCCAGCTTTTCCCAGCATTAATCAAGCAGTCCACCCCGTTCCAGTAGATGCTTAACTCTCCATGAGAAGTGCCCTGTTGGGGAACCTTGGGGAAGCGCTCTTCTCATGCCGGTGTCTGGGGTGTGAAACCTCTCCAGCTGCATTGACTGAATCTGCAGAATGGCATCTCTCTCTTTATCTACCCCAGGTACTTAGAGTATTACAAAAGTCCACTGGAGCAGATGCATGAACGTTGTGAAAACTACCCACCCTGTGACTATCTCTCTGACCAAATAGGATTTTCCATGGCCTACAACCGTTTCTTTGGGAGATATTAAGGATGGGACGATGACTTTGCTCATTTAGCTTGGGACCCTTCTGAACCGCACAGGAGAAAGAAGATTGTGGGTGGAAAGCAGGGAAGAAAAATATCTAGACTGGGGCCTTCTTAAGTAGTTCCCCTAACCAGCCAGAACAATAAAGCAATAATTATCCCACTTCTTTAGTTTTCATTAGCTTTCTTCTTTTCATTAAAAGTGTTTCTCTTCAGTTGTCTTCTGTGGTATTTTGAGCTTCACCAGCAACGACTGAGAAGACCTCCTTTTTATTTGAATCTCTATGACGCAGTAGGTGAAAAAACTGATTCCTCTCAAGAAAATCAATGTATGCCTTAGAAACATAACAAGACTTTTTGTCCTCTTCTACAAAATGTAGAAGGATTGTAGGACAATGTCACAACATATGGAAATGTAATGGATCTGGCCCTGAGGTACTCACTGGGAAGAAGGTGGAAGAGCTGCCTCTTGATACAATGGCTGGGAAAGTTCAGTATTTTTATGTGGAATAATCACCATAAACATGTACCAATGTAGGACCATTTTGTAAGGTTAGAAGTGTGGAAATACTACCATATAGCCAGAAATCCAGCTCCAGTACACTCATCTGATTATTCTGTCACAGCTTTTGCTTGTATATCAGTAATGGAAATATCTCTAAAGGTGCGTTTGAGGAGTCCTTTTAGAGGAGTCCTTCTTTTTGTGTGGTGCATTCAGTCATTGTCTGTAAAATGTAACTTGGCAATTTCTCGTTTTTGTTATGATTGGTTTCTGGTGAAACTGAATATACCCAAGCAGAATAATAATAATAAAAAAATCTGTTTCTCTCTAATGCTTTAGTGTTTATGCTTGAAACTAGAAGTGTCTAAACAGCTCCAAAAAACAAAGCAAAGAAGCAAAAAGAAAGCAATAAACTTTATGAAATGCACAAAAAGAAAATCAGTTCAAGGGTGAAATGAAGTTGGGTCAGCATTTGGTTTATTTGAGGCAGCTTGTATCTCTCTGATATATATACATAACTTAACCTCTTTCTCCTGCATTACTTCATTCTGTGTCTCTGTATGAATATTATACCTTAGCAACTTTCTGCATAGCCTCCCTTGATGCACTCTGTCAGCTTTCCTTCCCTGAGAGGTAGATGGCAGATCCCATTTCCAAGGTCAGGGACTGCTGAGCCTCAGGAGACTGAGAAGGCTTGAATCTCTCCGGCTGTGCATAAGCTGGTACAGCCAACCCCACCTGCTGATTGCAATAAATACTGCTTGTGTAAAGCACATTTTTGTGGTGCTTCTCTCTGTTCCTCTATACATCCTTTTATCTGCAGTTAAAGAGATGCCTGGAAGCTAAAGCCTGCTCTTATGAACCCTGAGGAGCAGGAACCAGGTGTCTGTGGTTTCCGTCTTCCCTCCTGTGCCTCAGTGTGAATCAGAAGTGATTACACTGAAATTCAGGTCATTATCCCAGTACGTGGTGATAGTGAGGGAGAGGAAGGCCAGGCTTTTCCTAATTCACCGAGTTCGGCATTTCTCCAAAAGACCTTGCCCTGAGGTAGGAATGTGGGATAAATCCATGGAGATGGATGCCAGTGTGAGCGTGAGCATCTCTTGTTTGGCAAGCTGCTGTGAGTTGCACTGGCTATGCTGACCTTGGCCAAGAAGACGACAGTTAACAAGTACCTCTGCTTGTCTTGGTCAAACACCTGGCACTGGTTCCGCTGTTGGCATAAACTGATGAGGCTTCTCTGCTCATAGTGAAACTCTCCTCTGAACGCCATCTAGTAAAAGTGTAATAAAATGTAATAAAAATGCTCATTGAAAGCAGTGAAAATTTTGCTGGGAAAAATACCGGAGAGATTAGTGAAATACTAATATCTGCTGCACTAACAAGGTAGGGGCTTTGCTGTTGTGTGGTTTTATTTGATAAAAGGAAAGTCAAGCTTCCTGTCTATATTTGCATGCTTGTGTCAGTTTTGTACTTTTTTCTCCCTTTCAGTAAATATTTTTTCTGAAGGTTGCACACAAATGCCTTGATCATGTCACCTACCCTGTGTCACCATATCTGTGTAAGAGTGGAAGTTATTATGGCCTTTGAGGATCTGAGTGCATCAATCAGATTACAAATTTACTGCTGGACTGGGGAAGCTCTATTTCCATCTGATCAATGCAGATTTAAGTACTATTATAGAACCTCTGCTGCCATCTTATGGACATTATATTTATCGCCACGTAATAATGACAGCTTTAAAAGCGATTGAAAATGCAAATTCAGCGGGCTTTCTTCCTCATTCACCTCATATTGCAGCATACACTAAGAGGTTGGAAGGGAAAAATAGGGACATAATCTGCAACTGGATTATATACAGTTGAATTGACATTCCAATGGGGTTGTTTATCCTGATTGTCAAGTTCCTGGGCTGGAGCCTTTCCAACTTTAGTTCTTTTTTATCTCTACACGAATAGCAGAGGAGATGCCTTTGAATAAATTCACAACCTCTTCCTTGGACTCACTTTTAGCAGTTGACATGCAGCCCAAGATGACGGAGCAGTTCCAAAAAAGAAAAGTAGATAGACTGCATTTATTAGTTTGCATAATCCTTTGTCATCATCTCGTATCACCAGTGGCTACAGATACTGTCAGCAGCATCAGCTGGTGCAGTGTTATGGATCACTCTGAAAGGAACTCAGACCTTTACGTCATCTCTCACCCTGTTTCAGCAATATTCAGCATTTAAATGCTGCCTGTCCACAGAATTCAAGCAGCTGCACAAACGTCCCTTTTCCCAGGGAATCACACCATGACTGCAAGTGCCCCCCTCCCCCAGCCTATCACTAACAGGCAATGGAAAAAGGACTTAACTTCTCTGTAGTAAGAATGAAGTTCTGACACCTCCTCTTGGCTCTTTTTCCATGCAGTGGAGTTGCCAGAGACCATAGGGGCTCTGTAGGTGAGTAACTTACTGACCTTTATTGGGAAAAGTGACTGGAAAGCAACTACTGGAGAGGGGTTAGTCTCAGTACAGAATCTGTGTTTACACACTCATTCTGAGTGTTTTTAATGTAAACAGTTCAAAAAGGTGCCACTCTGCGGTGGTGCATGGGTAGAATTGGCAGCACTTTGTTGGAAACCATAGGGACGTAAGGAGGAGACAGACAGTTACATTATCTCTGCTTCCAGATGGGATCCCAACCTACTCTGCAATCCTGCATGGGCTTTATCAGAGCTCTGCACTTTTTAAAAGGGCTTTTTAAGCTCCTGACCAAGGAGTGCTCTCCACTTCATCCTGCCACACCACTCCTCAGGAGGCAACTGCCTTAGACTGCCCTCAAGCTGGAGTCTTCTTCCTTTTTGCAAGAAGAACACTAGACACCTTGCAAACAAGAGAACTGTCAAGGCAAAGGACATACACCAGCTGCAGTTGGTGCAACCAGACCCTTTATTATGGATTGTGGGTACACTTCTACCAGTAAATTGTCTGTTTGTTTTGATGAACGACTTCTGAATTGCTGAAAGAATCTGGTGACTCTTTAGTTGAAGAATTGTCTCCAAAACCTGACTGCAAATTAAAAAACTGCAGATTTTTCCAGTTCAAGACACAAAAGGGAAAGAAACAGATGTAAACAACTTCTATTTGAGCTCAATGTTCTTCACAGTGTCTTGGGTGGACTCTAGGATGCCCGTGCTGCTAGCCAGCCTTCTGTTGCTGATCTCCTTCCAAAGGCTGGTAAGAGGGCATAAACACTGTTTTTTACTTGAAGTGGTGAAATTGCTCATTCCAGTGAAAGAACCTGTTTTCATCTGAAACATGCTGTTTAAAGAGTTTTGGGTTTGGCTTAATCTCTTCTGCTTTCAATTACTCTGTTGCATTTCTTACTTTTCTAATTTCCTTTAACTACTTGGGTGGAAATTTCCTCTTTTTTGGAGCCAGATGGTTTCCCAGGTTGTGTTTTGTGAGTAGACCTCATGTTTCTCTCCTTTTCCAGCCTGTCTTAGCCGAGGCTCTGACAAAGGCAGTATGTTGTTGGATGGGACAGTGACAATATTGCTCTATTCCTTGTGACTGCCTCTTAGCTTTCTGTTAAAGCAATTACTGTATCATGGAGAAACAAACTGAATCCCTGTACAGCTTATGGGACAGTATAACTTCAGAAGCTAAGAAAGGTACCAATTTGGTTATATGCCTAGGCTTAATATTCGAGATAAAGTGAGTATCTACTTGTAGGTCTCAACTAACTGTCAGCTGACTACAGTACTTGACTAGTCTACTAGGAGATCAAAAAGCTAAAAGAACAATGACATAACTCGCATCATTTCTTATGTCTTAATACATAAGTTTTTTTTATTAATTAGGAATGGTAGAAACAGACAATGGGACAGTGTGTTCAGGCTACACTGTCCCAAACACTTTGTTTTGCTTATTCTTTCCTTCTTCAAAACCACTTACCATGAGCAGAATATTGAAATAAATGGACTGTGAGTCTGTCCTGCAGGCTCCGTACCCTGTTCTGTCAGTGATGGTGAAACAAGACGAGAATAGGGAAAAAACCCAACTTGCCTCCATAGAGATACACAAAAAGTCCACACTTCTGATGTTAATCTTCATTTTCTTGTATGTTGCAGGCTGTGTGCCATGTCATGATGGATATGGCTCTGCATTCCTTTGATGACCAGTATCTGGGGTGCAGAGATCAGGTGATGGAAGAATTGGAGCGAGGAGACTATTTCCAAAAGGAAATAGCTGCTAACAAAGACTATTTGCGTCTCTGGAAGAAGGCTCAGGAGGCTTTGCTAAAGAGCCCTGTAGGTCTCCTGAGGGAGATGCATGAGAGCCATGCCATAGTTCTCATGGCTTACACCATGAACTCTTCCCTGCATTCTCAGCTGAACTGGGCCACATCTACAGCAGGAAGCTCTCCAGAGCACTACAGACACAACTTCAGTTTCAAATATTTTCACTTTTACTTAACAACTGCTATCCAAATAATGAAGCAGTGGGAGAGCACCAAGGAGAGCATGGGAAAACGTAAGTGCTACCGGGTGCACAGGGGTGTAAAAGACTTATATATCAAGGCTGTGGTGGGCAGCAGGGTGCGATTTGGTCGTTTCACCTCCACCTCCCGTCTCTGGAATGAAGCTCAGAAATTTGGGAACGAAACTTTGTTCACAGTGACCACTTGCCTGGGAGCAGCTGTGCAAGGCTTTTCTTACTACACATCTGAGAAGGAAGTTCTTATTCCCCCTTATGAGATATTTCTTGTCAAAAGCTTCTTTCGGACACAGCACGGTAACCGGCTGCATCTGCACTCTGTGGGGAGCTACAGCAAGTACCGCTGCCAGCTCGTGAAAGGTATTGTATACAGCCCTTCAGGCAGGGGGGGGCGTGCAGGACAGCCTGGTCTCAAGTAGTCCGAGCAGCCATCACCAGCTGCAGCTACACAGGGCCACATGCAGGGCCAAATCTGTAGCTTGCCCACCGTGTTCACCTACAGGAGCCACATGATTCAGTTTTCATCTGGTGGTTGTGAAACCTGGGAGCACCCTGCAGCTCACTACAGAGTAATCCATCTCATGTACAGCAGCTCTCAGGGGTTTTTGAAGCTTATATTTATCCCATTTGCCATTGCAAGGATGTCATAAGACACAAGTATTTGGGTCCCCAGAATTGGTGCTGCAGGGGCAGATGACATTTGCAGGCAGCTTGAATTCAGCTATTTTATTCTGGTGGCTTGCAAGGCTGCTAGACTTCAAGCCTCAAGCCAAAACTGTTGCTGCTTTAGTCGTGTTCTCTCTTCTGTGGCAGAAAGGAGGAAAAATACCCTTTGGCAAGGCACACTGTGAGTATCCTTTCTACAGAAATAACTGTTCTGTGCTGGAAGACGTCACTGGGCCTGTTGCACAGCCCTGCCCTTCTCTAAGTCCACCACCAATACAGGACTATTGTTTTTGTCTCTCTGAGAAATAATGCGACAGTCCAAACTTTGAGCATAAAAACATCATTCCAGAATGAGTGTCCATGCCTGGACTTAAGCCAAAGTAGTAGGTAGACTGGAGGAAACGCCTCATTTGGGCAAAGGCTGTGTTAGCAAGTGCAGGGAGCTTTAGGTGGCCAAATGAGATCTAAATGACTGCTCTCGTCTTTCTTTCAGCTTCAAGAAGCAAGAACAGTGGTTCCACTTCTGTCGTCTCTGCTGTTCTTCCTAGTGTAGTTGGAATTTTATTGTGCTTGGCCCACAACGACTGATTCTCTGCATCCAGACACATACACTTGAATAGCGAGCAAGAGGAATTCACAGGAAATCAGTATCTGGAGTTCCTGTTGTTACAGAAGGTTCAACCCTCCCTTTGCTTTCACCTGAGACTGGAACATTCAGCCTAGTTCATGAAAACAGGCAATCCCAAGACCCATTCATGTAGGAGGGCAGTTATCTGTGGCCTGTCTGAAGAGTAGGACAGTGACACCCTTCACTGCAGGTAGCTTTCCCCTTAAGCATTCAGGAAACACACACATGGACTTTGGACTCTTTACAGACCTCTTAGTACCTTTACTTTTAGTGAGAAAGAGCCTGTCTATGGCATGCAAAAGGCACCATGGTGGTAAAGTCAAGTAACTGTGCAGCCTTGCATGTCTCCTTTGACAGGGTGACAGGGGACAATTAAGTGTGGCTACAGCATGGCAGTCTTTCCCCACTGCACAACCCCATGCACCAGAGCCATAGCTCTCATCTCAAGCTGACTGTCTGCATCTCATACGTGCAGGACAGAAGCCCAAATCTGCCTTGAGACATGAACTTAGAGGATCACGAGACTTCTCAGGCCTGTCTTCAGCTTTCATGTTTAACTTTAACATTTCTTTTTAAAAACTTGGGCAAATGCTGTGTTCATAACAGTTCTCCAGTGGCTGATGAATACACACTGGTCATTTCACACTGAAATGAAGGGGAGCCTGTGGAGCATACTGCTATCTTCATGGGTGTTGGATGTGACTGACATACAATTACATGCCTTTCTACTTTTCTGGTCTGGAATGTGTAATGGAGATTGAATCAACATCACAAATTGTAATTGTAATTTCCAATTTAGCTTTTTCCCTCTTACTTTTATGTGTTCATTTAGCTTTTTAGGAGCCTTAGACATCCAACCTGGAACAGCTATGAAGTTGTCCCATCTTCAAAAAATAACAGTATGGAAATGATAAGAAACATTTTCTGCCTGCAATTCCCCTTTCCAACATGTCTTGCTTGCTTCTTTACCCCTGGTCCCTTACTGCCACTGCCACTAGCCCTGGACTGAGGCTACGATTGGAGAGATTACCTCACTGGTCCAAAGAGGCTCAACATGGTGATTTAACTTTACAGTGGAGTCATCAAATAATTGAACTGAAACTCACTGACACATTTTCAAATGACCCCAGCCTTCAGTCACTGCTGATCTTGGGAGGAAGCTGGAGTTGTGTATTCACCACCACCTGTTTGAAACAGTAAGCGACTAACCGCTGATCAGCTGGTTAGTCAAAAGTAAAGACAGCCAAAAGCACCCATGTGAACTGCTCACCTCTCGGAGCAGCTCCATGTAAGCTTGGGATTGCCATTCCCTTGGAAATGCCCTGGCAAGGAATGCAGAACTCAGGCACATGAGAAATATTAGTATTAGAAACGTAGGCACTTAAGGAATTTGGGTGTCTTCAGGTTTTAGCAGATTAAATGGAGGCGTTTGAAGATCAGCATCATGTGTATCAGGTTTAGGTGTCTGTAATGGCAAGGGTCATCATCTAATCATCTAAAATCTAGTAACATGGTCTGCGAAACTGAGCTACTGCCCATGAAATCCTGAGACAAACTTGTCTAGGAAGCTAAAACAGTTTTAATACAAAACTATTTTACTATTAGATTGGTTTATATACATATTTCATGTTACTTTCTTGTTGCTCTTGATTTACCAGTGATTTCAAATATAAGTTGTCAGAACTTGATTTTCACCCCTAAATGCTTACAGATGCTAGGCCCAGAATTCAAAACAAAATGAAAACATTAGAAGCAGTTGCTGCAGATACCTCTTGTACATGTGTTCAAAGATGTTTGAACTCTTTCCTGTATAAGAATTACAGGAATCAAGACGGATTTCTGCTACATCAGCACATTTATGTCTCTTTCTGGTTATCCGTGATCGCTAGGACACAGGCTTCAACTGTTTTAACAAAGGTCTGAAAACCTTCACAAGGTGGCTTCAGCACCCTGAAAGCTTCCTCTAAGTAGTCAGCTGCTATTTTCTGGCTTTTCTTTATGGATCTGTGTCCTTGTAGAATAGTCTGTAGGAAACCAAAAAGTGAAGTGGAGGAGGGTGGAGAATGAAGCCTGAACTGTTGTGATGTTTCACTCAAGGAGGAGCTGTCTTCTGTCGTACTTGGTGTTTCATATTGTTGTAGTATCTTCAAAATATCAGCATACTCCACAAGAAGTTCTGATACTTGGAGGGATAAGGCAGGTGAACTCAGTAACTGATGAACAGCAGACTCTACTGTGTCAGGCAAATTGCCGTGTTTCAACATCACGGCAACAAGTGTACCTGTGATGCTTTCTACCACCTCGTTGTAATTCTCATAAACTTCCTTTATGGCTGAGATCTTGTCCTGCAGGGAGGTGGTGGGATCAGCAATTTTATCGTACAGACTATGGCTGATGCTTTCCTGTAGATCTTTGTCTTTTGTTTCCACGGTGGCTTGCATCTCCTTCAAAGCACCAACCACGAGCTGCAGATTCTCTTTAATGCTGAAATGCTCTTTTACTGGCATGATGGGGAAGTTGGTGCCAAGTTGTGCCTTGAGGAGTCGGGATATTGTGTTGGTTGATGAGACATACATGTACACTAAGTCGTGCAAATTCTGGCAGGCCTCAATCAGCCTATCTTTATCACTCTTCAGACCAAGGCGGGCTAACATTTTCAGAGTGGAGTCTGACTCTAATAAGCAAAGAGAAGAAATCCAGAAGACACAGGGGAATAAAAGTGGATACATTTTCAGCTAGAACGTTATATTTCTGAAGGTGGTATTGCAAGGTATCAACCCACCCTCCCCCAAGACATTGCGGTTAGAAGAAAACACAGAAAAAGCTTTTTGTCAGCCTTTGCAGGGGTCTTACCGAGAAGGCCGGCAAAATATGGTGTAAACAGCTGCAAGTATCATTACTCTTATGGCTGCAGGAAGTAAGACCTTCAACATGAAATTTGAAAAGCAATGGAAGTTGTGCTGTAAGTGAATTATTCGTGCCTTTTGGTGTTGGTAAATTGGTGGGAGTCCTAGCAAATAATCTATTTTACGTCATCCTTAGAACTATAATCTTTCAGTTTGCATATTCTGATGGGTTTACACAGAATTAAGATCATATTCTGGGAATGGGGGGAACAGACACCGCAAAGTCAAATGCATCAGACGTCTACATTCAACAGACAAAGCAACTGAAGACTGAGTAATGCCATGTTCTATCAGGCTACAGTTTCCTGTGCAGTGACCCATATCTATCACTTCACAGAGCGAGTAGGTGTTGCAAGCATCCCTTGATACGTGGAAACACAAAACATTCTCCTGGCCTGGGCTCCCGTCTTGCTACCGTTTTGACTGCTAAAGCAGTTATGTCTTTCTGCTTGTGCCTGAGAAGGTCAATGGCAGGTACAGTCCTGAGACAGCATGCAGCTGAAGGATTTCTCCTGATGTTGGCTTTGCTTGTGTCAGAGCCCTGCAAAGCCGGACTGGTTGCAGCAGGCATGTTTCATCAGCTATTGCTGTGGTTAGAGGTGCAGTTAGCTGTGTTCAGGCAGTTGCAACTTCCCAGCCCACTGCATACTTTTCTCTCACTACTCAGCTCAGCCCTCTGCCTCTTCCTCCTTTCCCTTCCCATGGCAAAAGTGACCTGAAATTATGTGAAATGGCAAAACTGATTTTAGCCTCCACCGCTGTTCAGCCTGAGCTAGCTCTGGGGCTCTCTATCACTTCCACTCTGATGGCAACAGAAGGGAGGACCTGGGAAATTGCAGCAAGGAAGGGTGACAGACACTCCAGATGAAGTCCTTCACCCTAACTTAATAGGTTGGAAATAATAGCCATTAATCTTCCCTAAAGGCCTGGAGTAAACAAGGAGCAAAACTGCTTGTTTTTTGTTTAAATGATTTTCTGCCGTGTTCCAAACAATAGAATAGGGACTCCAGAAGAGAAGAATTTGCATCCACTGTAAACCCTTAAGACCTGAAATAATTTTTCAGCCTGTAAAATGTGACATAGAGGCAGTTGCCAGCCTGATTAATTCAATTCAGTCCAATACTGGAAGAAATATTTCAGGACTACGTGGCATTCTCAGTTAATAACAGCAGTCACAACTAATTGACTATTTGCAGAAATGTAATAGTTAAATTGTTAGTGTTCTCTCTCAGCTCATTTTCTCATGCCTACAGCTCTGAAAACAAAGGGGAGTTTGGTACTCTAGCTCTGGGTTGAATACAATAGCTCAGCTTTCAGGGGAAAACAAGCTGGCAGTTGCAGAGTACTCATTTTATGATTGATCTTTGATGCTCGTTTGAAAGTCTACAATTCTCTACTAAGGAAGCAGCATTCACGACCAGACCCCAGTAGGCAGCAGGTCCATGTTTCTAAGGATCAGAGCATGGAAGATTTTTATTTTGGACGAAGGCAGAAGTACAAGTTTGTCTTGATGGGACAGACAAAGCCTGTTTTCACTGTCTGTGATACCTGTTTTTCTATTTGTGTGGGACTGTTCAACTTTTCATCCATAATTTCCAGGTGTACAAAACCACTGATGGCAACAATTCATTATTTCAAGGAATAGCTGCAAGCAATAATGGGGCTTTTTAATACTTATAAACAATAGAAATTTATAAATCCCAGTACAAAAAGTAATCCTGTATCTGTAACATGGCCTAAGCACTGTCCATATTTTATGTCCTGAGAACAGCAAGTAGTACCATCCCCTTTCAGCCATGGCTGTAGGTACCTGTGATGGTACATTTGTCACAGGCAGAGAGATTCATGCTATGCCTATTCTCTCCAGGTACAGAAGGCCTAACAAATGGGACCTAACAAATGGGAACTAGCATGAAATAAACTGAAATGTGTTAAAATTGGAAGGAGGAAGAAAATTAAATTAATCTGGGTAAACATCACACAATAGAATTAATGACAAGCAGGCAGGCCACAGGACCCAGCTGAAGCCCAGCCTCTGGATCCCTAACTCATCACATGCTGCTGGAAACCACCAGAGGAACACAGGGGAAAGAGGATGGAGTCACAGTCCTGTACACATTCAGCTGATTGCAAGAGCACCCAGGGAAAATCAGGTAGGTAGTCTAAATGTTTAATTAGAAAAGCTTCTGGAGAAAGCCTCCCTGGAGTTGGAGAAATAGTCAGAAATGTGGAAATATATGTGGCCTGCCTAACTCTAGAAAGCAACTGTAAAAACTAGCAAAAGTCTTAATGCAAAGAGTAATTTTAGCATTAAGAAACAAAGTCTGGAGTAGTTATCGGCAGCTGAAATAATAATGCTTAAAGAATAGTTGCTAAAGGTCTCCTCCACACCTGTGTAGTATGTAAATTGTTTGTTTAGATGCTATTCCTCTCAGGACAGTTTGTCTTCTTGGTTTCTACAAATAAGGAAGACCAAATGACCTTTCAACAAAACCTCACTGGACTGGAAAGGTTCTAATATCACATTGAATCAGAGAGCAAGCCAGCAACATCCCTGAGGCAGGACTGATATGAATTCTTACCTTGTATTGACATGGCTTTACGTTTCCTGAAAATCACAAACCTTTACTGTAGATGTACTTTGCTCCCCCCCGCTTTGAAGGAAAACAAAGATGTGTTAATGAGTTTATTCTCTTGATAGAGCTACAAGGTAAGTGCCTGGAAGAAATGTATAGTACTGTGCAATGATGTTGTGGAAAAAATTCTTCTCAGACTAGATTGTATTTCAACACTGAGACTAAAAGTTGGCCAGGGGACTGTCGAAATCATTCTGTTTTTCTACAGTGATCTTGGAGGGGGGAGGGGGCGTGTTGAGTAAAATACAGCTGGGTCACTGTCAGATGATTTACTGTTAGCAGATAATGCAAGAATTACAAAGGACCAAAATGGCACAAAGGTATCTTTTAAGAAGAAAAAAAATCTAGCTAGACTCCAACACAAAACTATTTGTACCTATAACTGTGATATTTAAGCATCAACAGCAAGAAGTTTATCTTGGAAAGATGTGAAGCACCGCATAAAAGTGGCCCAGATTTGGAATAAGAGGGCTGAGAATGCAAAAGTACCAACAAAGAAATGAGTCATCCTAGTCATTCATAGTTTGCCCCTCCTCCAAAGTAAGACATATGCACTTAAGTGAAAATCATGCTAAAGAATTTTTACTTTGCAGCTGGTAATGGGTTAATATGAAGTGTCACAGAACTGATTACAGAAGCTTAGTGATGAAGAGTAACTCTATGCTCACTGTTAACTCAGTGACTTTTGGACTCTGCATATTGACAGGCAGGGGATGAAGAAAAATGTATTAAATATGTACTTTTACTGGCAAGTGGTGATGGCTCAGAGAATAATAATGGCCATAAGGGTTAGATACAAGAGTTTAGGGGGCTAAAAAAAAAGAAGAAGTTAAATTTCGTGCTCTGGTCTGTAGAGCAAGAAGGGAGGGACGTATTCTGCCTAGCCATGTCCTAGGAGCTTGGTGAGCACCTGCTGATATTAGCTCCACACAGGACACCCAGGGTATGGAGAAAGCGTGGCTCCACAAGCAGTGCTGTCCCTGCAAACTGGTGCATGGTGCTCCAAGGCAGTCTGCCATCACAGACGTCCAGCTGGAGCAGGTTCTTACACAGCACACTGAACATCACTGGGGGTATCTGCAGCTGTTTAATGTTCTCGCGTGAAAAAACAATGGGGAATCAATTACTACATTAGGGACGAGAATGATCAATGAGGGAACAGGAGCTAAATATCAGGGAAAGACACGTGGGAGATATGTTTAAGGTGATATAGGTTAGGGTGGGTTTATTACATATAATTTTATTATTCTCTATGAATTCCCAAGTGTGAGTTTACTAGAATAAGCACAGAGGGCTTATATAGTAACATTTTCTCTTTAATGTTGGGAAAAATAAGCTACACTGGCATAAAACACCCTTATGGTGATAGAGACTGTACCCACTCCACCAGTTATAGCTGTTTAAAAATCCCATGCCACTAATTGAAAAAAATAGGCTGATACAAAAGTGTGTCTAGAATAGGCCTTTCATTTCCACAGCTTATTTTAGATTTTGCTGATTAGATGAGATTGTTCTAGATTTTAGTAAACCAGTTCAGCTTCTAGCATCTTCAGTTTCCAAGGTGAAGAATGACCTATGTTCATTTTACCAGTCTGCTAGTTACATATTTTTTTAACTAATTTTGTTGCTCTGAGTATGTCCAATGTCTCATAAAGTCCTTTTCCAATAATTTGGTTAAAGAACCAAAGCAAGACTTAAGCTATGCCTTGGGATTTGACGTGCTGAGTATAAAAGAAGCAGTGAGCCTGAGATAAAGGATGCTTCACTGCTCTTTAAGGGGTAGGGTTCTGGGTGTTAAACAGAGTAAGAGATTTGTTTTCTCTCTTTAAGTAACCCATTTCTGAAGAATGGCGCTGAGCGACCTCCTTTACCCAGATAACCCCAAGAGAAGGCAAGAATTGATCCATCTGCACCAGGAATTACTTGACTGCATGTCCACAAATTTCCATGCAACAAATGAGCTGGCTGGAGTATTGAATGAACACCTGGGCTGTACCATTACCCACATTCATATGAGAGAGAGCAGCACCGTCAAGGAAAACTGTGACATTATGATTCAAGCGATGAGTGAGATCCAGCATCAGGTACAGAAGATTGATAGCGACATGAAGGAAAAGCTGGAGCCTGTGCTGTACCAGAAGCTCTATGACATCAAAGAGCCTGAGCTGGAGAAAATTGCAATAGCCCATAAAGTTTTTTCAATTGTTCTCGGAGAAGCGACTTCAACAGCTGGGATGGTTGCCATCAAACTACTTGGCTCCAATCTTATGACTCTCACTGTGAGCAAGCTCGTCAGTCTCCTTGCGCAGATTGGGGCATCTGTTCTCGGGGGAATCAGCATTACTGTTCTCGGGCTCGGCATTGAAATGATCCTCCATGCCATCCTGGGAGCTGTGGAGAGGAATCAGCTTCTGACCGCTGTGAGAAGCTACGAGAAGCACCTGGCTGAGTTTAAAGCAGCTTCAGAAAAGTACCAGCGTGCCATACGTGAAGTGACCTCTTTGGTGAGACAACAGGTTCAGTGAATGAAGCCAGAGTTCTCTCTTCTGGTGTGACAGCAACTGCAGCAGCTACGCCTGCAGAAACCTTTTTGATTCATTCTTGTAAATGAACTATTGATGCCTGTTTTTCTTATTAGTGGCAAGAAATGTGACAGTTGAGGGAATTGGCCTTAAAATACATTCATAGGGAATGGGCTTATAGGTGTTTCTGGGAGGCAACACTCCAAATACTTTGTACCTTTGCCTCACCTCTTTTCTGGAATTCACTATAGATAACCTTGAACTGTCATTCATCCTAGTGACAATAATATTCACTGCTGGAGCAGTGGTGGTGAAGTGGTGTGATTTTTCTCATTATGTTTTTCTATATCAAAGATGACAACACGATGTGAGAAAACAATGGCTTCTCTGGTTTCTAAACTCTTAGTGTGTTTTAGTGCTAAATCTGTTAGGCTGAATTCCCTCTTTGTTGAACTGCTTACAAAGACTAGCTGAAGCATATTTAACTGCTATTTCCTGCCCCATCCCTCCCTAAGGAGCCAGACAAAGATCTTCTTTAAATAAACTCTAATCCCAGTAGATTAGAAGGTAAGGGAAGCATGGGCCTAGAAGGAAACACACACAACCTTGTCCCACAACTGAGAGAAATCAGCTGTAGAGTTCCAGGCATGAATAACCTCTTATGCTCAGTAATGCCCCGTTCCTGCCAACCCACAAGTAAACATTTCTATGCAGAGTCACTGCTCTGTTGCTCGAAATGGGGTTATACACGCATACAAATGCCAGCAGGATTACAGCCCTATTAAGGCACTAAATTTATTTTCATGTGCTTTACCCAGTCCCACCAGTGTGGGACTGCCAAGAGCATGCTCAGTGTCTGCATTTCACAATGTGCTACCAAATGCCCTTATTTTTCAGTTTTTAAAAACAAAGCTGGAAGCAAGAACATGATTTGATGATTTGCAGTCTCCCGCTCTGATTTGCTGTGGCTTGCTTTTTTTGATCTTTGGAAAAAAAAAAAAAAAGCAATAAAAAACCGAATAAAAATGTAGCTGAATATTTTAAAGCCTTTCTTTCCTGTACTTGGTCTTTTTGTTTGAAAAAACAATCTTGAATCAAATAATTAAAAAAGATTAAAATCTTCATTATAGCTGCAATTTATAAATTCCTTTTAATATTCATGATAGACTAAACAGGTAGGATTGTGTATAGATTCCTTTTTTACTACCACCTTCCGTGTGGTACTTTTCATTAATATTCAATATTAGCAATATTACTTTATTATAACTAGATCGTGCCTGTAAAAGTAAAGAGATGGGTGAGATTACACCAGGGAAGCTCTCCTTTGGCTTCATAACCCTTCCTTTCTGGGTTTTGGTGGTTTGGTTTGGTTGTTTTCACTACTGTTGCCACTTTTAATCATCTTTTCTGACTCCTCTACGCTTTTGTACTCAAAATCCACTAGATGGCTCTCAAGCAGCTCTGCCAGCCGTCGGGGTGAAAGCCCAGGGTTCAGGAACACGGATGGGTGCCAGAGACTGACAAACGGGGATCAGCACAAGCCACAGTCTGGGCGATGTGGGTCAGGAGAGGCAATTCAAAGGGGGCAAAAAGCACTGCCTTGCTTCACAAGAGGTATTGCGGTGGGTGACACCGTGACCTGAGACACCATTTGTGAAGTATCTCCCTTTTCCCAACACAAGTGGCACAGTCTAGAGGTAGTTGTTTAGAGGCAAGAGACTGTCATTAAGGAGAACAGCAATATTTGTGTGTCAGAGAGGCAGAACGTCCTGGCTCCTACTGACTTTCTATGTGCAAATGTACATTTTAATTTAGGAAGAAAAAACACCAGCTCTGTATGTACCTTTGCAAGCTTGCCAATGACTGCTGTATGAGAATAGCATAGCCAAATAAACCCAAATCTGTCATACTTTTCAGGCAGTTTGTCCACATTTCCTTGAAAGCAAATTCCAAGCAGCATCAGGGGAAGCGGGACATGCAATGAGGAACATACAGATACACATTTTCTATTCACCTCTCAATAAATCCTTGTTCCTGGTGGACTTAAAGGAAAGCTGGCTTGCCCGCAACAGCAGGTGTGACAGGTGTCCTCACACTCATGAGATGATGGAAGACACTGAAGATGCTGGAGGCTGGTGGGTAGCAACCTCTCCCTCTGTTTATGAGATAGGAGGTTGTGAGCTCACAGAGGCTGGGCCAGCATCCCCATTCAGCCAGGAGAGCCGCCCATGACCTTATAGAGAAGTATGGCAACATACAACTGTAACAGGGTGGTTTTGGGGTAAAAAAACTGAACATCAACCTTGGGACCTTCCTAAACTCTTTTCCCCCCAACTCTAGCATTAAGAAAATCAATGGAATTTATTTGCATTATTGACAGGTATACACTTGAACTGAGTGCAGCATGCATTTAACTGGACAGATGCAGGGGAGAGCACCCTGTGGAGTGCTTGGGAACTCCTTGGGAACTAAAACTCTTTCCCACAAAATAATTCCTTCTCTCTATAGCCCTCTGACCGGTCTTATGCTTGTTCTACCAAAGATGATAGAACATCATAACCAGTCTGAGGTTAACCGGTCTGATGCTGCTTCTCTTCTAGACTCACTGTTGTTGCCTCTTGGTGTGACAGAGATACCAAAAGTGAGAGGACTATTGTCCTCCAAGTCAGCTGAGAGAAAGCAGTTAAGGTTGTGGCAGTACTGCTGTCCCCACTGAGCTCAGTACTGTCACGACAAAAGACCCCAAGGCCCTGAGACGAGCAGCCAATCTGCATAGCCTCCACTGTCCCCACCCTCCAGTGACATGTAACATGACAGGGATGTGCCTGGTCATAGCGTTCCCATTACACCCCTTCAAGCATTCTCCCTCTGCTCAGTCTGTTGTTGTGGACAAACGATTACGAATTAAAACCATATAATATGCATGTTCCAAATAAGAACAGCCCAAAGAAGAAAAGAAACCATAAATCAGGCAAAACCAGTCTAAGCTGTTTTCAAACCTGTTTAGAAACACTGGATGGTTGCAACCTGCAGCAAATTCTTTCTGGTAACGAGAAGAACACAAAAGAACAGGCCAAAGAGGCACAAGGTGGGGATGACTCCACTGTGTACATGCTGAACAAGACTCCCTGTGCATTGAGAGCTCCCAAAGCCCTGGCTCTGAGGATGCCCCTGGGCTGGCCACTTGCCAATTTGGACTTTGAGCAACCTGTGGCTCATGCTGGCAATAACGTGATGTGCAGGTTATAGTCTTGCTCTTACCCGCCCTGCAATGCTTCTTCATGAAGTTCTAAGTTTGCCAATTAAGTCTCCATTATTTCACTGGACTTCAATGAGGCATTACAGTCCCAACGTGTCCACCTGCACCTGCAAAGCCAGTCACCAGGTCCCTGCATGGGTTTCCCTGTTAGGGAAGACTGCAGGAAAAAACAAGTAACAGAGTAGATCCTGTGGTTCATTCTGGAACCAAACTAGTACTCCTGTTCTCACTGTATGGCCCGCGCTGCCTGATGAATGTCACCTAGCCACTTTTCTCTAGTAGTCCCCTAAAATAGCAGCTTGTACGAGCCTCTGGGATGCCAGCTGCACTCATAGGAAAGCCAAACCCAAACAGAAACGCATATAATATCCGAGTCCAACAGGAACTCCCATTCGCTCAGCTCTTTGCCTTTATTCTGGAGGCTTCTCACATGACCCTCAGCTCCACCTTGTTCCAGGATGGGGGTGGCGTTTAGTAGGCTCTTCCGAGGAGACGGCGGGGGGAACAGCGGCCGCACTGAAGCCCTTCCCTCCTGTCCCAACCGTTTTCCAACACTGGCTGTAGTGCTCCCCCACCTTAGAGGCGCCCTATTCCTCATATCCCTTCCTAACTGCGTCTTCTCCCCGCCGCCGAAACCGGCAGAGAGCCACCAATCCCTATTCCCGCGGCGCTGCCTGAGGGGCCGGACTCAACGGCCGTTCTCAACGGCCCACGCCGCTCACGTGATTCCAGGCGCGCGCGGTGCACTCCAGCCACGCCCCCCGCCTCACCCGCCGGCCCGACCATAGAGAAGCCTCCGCGCGGGGCAGGAAAAAGCGGAATCATAGAGTTGGGGCGGGGGCGTTCTCTAAGATCTCGCTTCCGGAGCGCGGTTCCGCGCGGCACGGCACGGCAGTCGCGCTTTACGGCGGCGCGCCACTCGGTCCCCGTTCAAGATGGCGGTGGGGCCGTGGCGGCAAGGAGCGAGGGGGTTATAGAGGCCGCTGCAGCGGGAGGGAGCCGGGCCGCCCCCGGCCGGGCGGAGGGGTGAGAGGAGCGGGATGTGGCGGGACAGGGCTGGGTGGGGAAGGTGAAGGGAAACGAGAAGGCGGCGGTTTGCGATACCGCCTTCTCTTCCTCCCTCCGTTGGGGGAGGAAGGGAGGCTTTCGTGTGCTTCATGGGAGACTTTCTGCCTCATTCTTTAGTGGCCGAAAAAATCATAAAATTTACGGTAGGGTTATTTTTTTCCTCGCCGGCTGTTAACTTTTTGTGTTAAAACTCTTTGCGTTGTGTCCTAAAAAGATTTGGGATCCAGGTTTCAGAATTCTTTTATTTTTCCCTTTGCCTTTTAAACGTTAGAAATCTGGGAAATGGCGGCATGCAAATGTAACTCCTGCTTCTGTTCTGAGGTTTGCACGGAAAGTGATGGTAGTGTCTTGCAATAAAAGTCGTGTAATCTTATAAATAGGAAATAAATTACTGGTGATCAGGAAGCATGCTCTTGCAAACATCAGGCCAACTGTGAGCATAGCCTGGTAGTATGAACCATGAGCAAAGCTCTGCAGATTTTTGCTAGTCAGTACATTGAACATGTTCTTTAATGTTCTGGGAGTTTGTTAGGAATCCCTTCTGCCAGGCCTTGAAGCACAAAATTAGACACCGTGCTTGAGTTTCCTTTTAGGGGGTAAGGGGAGGCATGTTATTTAGTGACTTGAAATCTTTTGTAATTAGGAAGCAAGATGCACATGTTGCTGCAGTGAAGCAGCAGAAAACTTTGACTGAACTTGTGAGCACTTTCAGTTGGGTTGTGACCTGCTTGGATGCAGCGTGGTGGCTAGAAAGTTGCGTCCCATGAAATTCCAACTTTCAGAGGGTGTTTTAGATTTGGGGGTGGAATCTGTTGAGTGCTGTGGCTTTTATTCTTTTTTTCTTTGGATGGTGTTTTGGCAAGGAAGTAGGGGCGGAGGTGGGAGATGGTAGCTGTGAGAGAGACAAAACGACTGTAGTTTGGACATTAATTTAGTCACCTGGAAGTTGAAGAAATGTTGAAAGACAGGATGACCTTTTCTGGTCATCATAACACAGCTTGAAATAATACTAATGGAGGTAGAGAGCATAAGGGCAATGGTACAGCAGGGGTGTATGGGGAGGAGAAGACAACATGGGTGTACGTACAGAACACTTGCTGATGGATAAAATGGCTGCTGGGGAGAGAAATCAAGGACAGGTTAAAAGTCTGAGGAAAGGAAGAAATTTGTGGGAAACATTTGAAATAGAAATGGAAAGCTGAAAATTGAAGAGCTTTTATGAGAGTAAAGGAAAAGCTAGAAAGACTGATATGTGTGTTTTTCCCACCCCTGTGCACTCTGTAGTGTAAGCAAGAAGGTTCTTGATTTGAGTCTTGGAATGATTAATGATCTAGTTGATGTTTAAAGTAGGTACTTACTGAAGTTGTAGTAGGTATGTACTTAATTAAATAGTAGTACTTAGTTAAAGCAGGGTGATTTTGATGTGAATGTCTGAGCTTGTAGTACCGTTTGAGAATGTCATGAGTGTTTGAGGGAGCAGCCTGCACATGTGGAGAGGAGGAATTAACATAATCAAGCTACTAGTGCATAGGACCTGAAACCATGTCATCTTTTCCAGGTCTCTCCCTCTTTTTAAAATTTCTTTTGTGAGGTGGAAGGAAAAAAGTCAAAATGGGGCGAAGATCTACATCATCCACCAAGAGTGGGAAGTTTATGAATCCCACGGATCAGGCCCGTAAGTATCCATAAAAACTGAGCAAATGGGAAAGGGGCGGTCCTAGGGAAGCAAATAAAAAGCTTTCTCTGCAAATAAAGTGCTGTCTTTTGAATCAGGACTGAGTTTCCTTAACTTGAAAAGTGTTATCTCGGTTCTGGCTGGTGTAAAAACTTCCTGAGAAGGCTGCTTGCTTGCATGCTCTTGTTTCTCTGCAGTATTTACCTCTTAGTTTTTTCTGTAGTTACCAGTGTTCAAAGGTCTTTGTACTTAACTGTTGGCTGAACTGTAGGCTGCTGCCTGAGACGTTGTTAATCTGTCTGAGGCCAGAATTTGAGGAACATATCAAATTTTGCAAATCTTGGTCTGGTTAGATGAGGGAGTCGTCTAAACGTGTTTTCCCTTTTGGTAATGTATCGGATGTTATCGGTGCTAAGCAAAGAAAATCCAGACTTCCATGGTGAATGTGCTTTATTTCAGATGTGTGTTCAAAGCTGACTTAAAGTCTGTTGTTGGCTCCGTTTCAGCTTTTAGGTAGCAATCCTTTCACGACTGCACACACATCACTATGACTTTTGCTGCCTGTGGTTCTTTTCTATATGGAAACAACCCTGCTTCTGGAGTCACAAAGAATGCCTTATTTCCTTTATTTTCTGTATAACACACGTGCAATAGAGTTCTGTTTCATCCTGTGTTTCACTCTCCCTGGGAAGATAAGTATAAAAGTTACAGTCTCCAAAAAACAAGTAAACTGTTGAGAAACAGCACTAATCTTGATGATGAAGGAGAAGTTCTTCATGGATTTGGTTGTCTCTTTCAAGTTGTTACTTTCTCTTTCCTCTCTCCTCTCTAGGGAAGGAAGCTCGGAAAAGGGAGCTAAAGAAGGTAAATAAAGAGATCAGAAATGTTTACTTGGCATTCTCTGTTCTGTATATCATGTCTGTGATTGTAATGGGCTGTGGTTAATGAGGAACCTACACATGTTTTGGTTGATATCCTAAGATTGCCTTTGGAAAATACTTGTTCAGATAAATAAGCAGTTTTAAGTAAAAATAGACAGAAATACTGTTTTGAGTAACTGTGTCTCATCTGCTGTTTTTTAACTTGTGGTGATTGCAGCTTTTCGAAACGTTATTGTAAGTACTTGGGAATTAAAAAACTCAACCAAACAACAAATAAATCTCCCAAGACTCACATACTTCTTAGTGTGGTTTACTGTATACCTTTTGTCGGTTTATCTTGTTGATTGTATGTATCCTAATTGGAGTGAATCAATTATAGAAGTGTTTGTAAATAGCAAGATAGTGGAATTATAATCCTAGAAGTTTTAATTACCATTGCTGCTGATTTTGTGCTATGGTTAATGTTTGCAGGGCATTTTGAGGCATTTTTTTTTTCTGGAAACTGGGAATATTGGGAGTATTTGTACAAATATTCTGTCTCTTTCTATTATGACACTTTTCGGATCTGCTTGATCTCTGATTTTCTTAGAACAAAAAGCAGCGAATGATGGTTCGAGCAGCTGTACTGAAGATGAAAGATCCAAAGCAGATTATCCGGGACATGGAAAAATTGGATGAGATGGGTGAGTGAGAGGTACCAGGTGTCGGACTCGGGCAATGGCTTATGTGGACACATAATTGTAAGAGACTACTGGTAGACTAAAATAGAATAGCCTTTTACCTTTCCTCTTAGAAGGAGAGATTCTATGAGTAATTGGGGATTGATTGTGATTTGAGGTGATGTGGTGCCATCGAAGATGACTGATAAAAAGGATGAGTAGTATGTGTGAGAATCACTTAGAGTTGAAAAGAGGGGATTGTCATAAGGCTGAAGGCTTCCTGAAGATAGGGATTGGAAGTTGTTTGCTTTGAAGTTGCTTGCTTTCTCACAGTTGTGCAGTAGAGTGATTTAGGATTTTCTTGGTGTTTTGTTTTTTTTTTTTTTTTTTTTTGTCTTGGATTAGAGTTTAACCCAGTACAGCAGCCACAACTTAATGAAAAAGTTCTAAAGGATAAACGCAAAAAACTCCGTGAGACTTTTGAGCGAATCTTGCGACTCTATGAGAAGGAGAATCCTGACATCTATAAAGAACTGCGCAAATTGGAAGTGGAGTACGAGCAAAAGAGATCACAACTCAGCCAGTATTTTGATGCTGTCAAGGTAATGCTTATTGTAGTTCAGATTTGCAACTGTGTGTACTATTTGTTTGCTTGTTTGCTGTGACAGTTACAAAGGAAGGGAACTTTATAAGAGACCAGTGTATATGTTATGTGGCCTGTATTATGTATGCATATTAATTGGCATGATATCTCTGGTTACAGCATTTTAGGGAGGACAGCATGGGGGTTATCAAGTCTGTATTTATCTCTGATACCGATTTCATTCAACAAGAAATTACAAGGGAAAATGAAGTTTATGTTGTAAATCAACAACATTTGAATTTTTTCTGTATGAAAAAGAGAGTGAGCCTGTGAGTGTGCAGTTGATATTTCTGTGAATTGCTGCTAAATCTGTTGCTGGAAATAATGAGAATCCTTGGGCATTCATTTTAAAGTGCTTTCTTTGATATTCTGCCCTACCGTGTTGGAGAACATAATGTTTTCCAAGTGCAAGTATCTGTAAGACTTTTTCTTTTTTTTCTTTTTGTCTTCATTCTTCTAGAATGCTCAGCATGTCGAAGTGGAAAGTATACCCTTACCAGATATGCCACACGCTCCCTCCAACATCCTCATACAGGACATTCCCCTTCCAGGGGCCCAGCCACCTTCTATACTCAAGAAGACATCAGCCTATGGGTAAGCGGATGAAGAAACTTGGGGGGAAAGTAAAAACAAAAGAGTACTTCTGTTACTGGGAAGGAGCAGTAGGTAAATGCAAAGGTAACATTGACTAGCAGAAATTGGGAATTTGTGTTGGAGTGAATTGTATTTTCTTTTAACCAAAACCTTTTTAATATTTTCCTACAACTGAACCAAGCTGGCCAACAGGATTAGTTCATACAATGAACGACACATTCAATACAAATCAGAAAGTTTGCAGTGTAGTTTCTCTCTCCTGTGATGGCAGCAGCCCAGTGAACTCTGCTCTGGTGCTGGACCCCTGAGCCTTTCCCTTCCTCCCAAAGCCACAGTGCTCTTGCTGTCCACTGCTGGGAGTGCACAGCTTCCTACTGGTGTAATTGGCTGAGTATAGTCCTTGTATATTTTATATTAGTATCAGGATCAATACTGGTGCTTTAGTATTATTGTTAATTTTTTAGCCTTATCATATTAAATGTGTTTATATTTCGACTATTGTGTTTCCTTGTTTTCCCCATTTTCCCTTTCTGGGTGGGGAGGGGTCATCAGGTGATAGAACAGTTGTCTAAACAACAATAAATTGTTCCGGGGGTTTTCTCAAACCGTAACAACTTGTTTAACAGGTTTCTCATTCTAGTACTTGCTCTTTCTATTTTGTTCTTAATAGCCTTCTGCTTTTATCAACCCTCTGGCTACCTCATGCTGTTTCTGTGGTGGGATTCAATCCTTGCTTTTTTTCCCCCTGGTCTTCAGTTGCCTACTCAGAAGCTTGCTTTTGTCCAATCTTCAGCAATCCTGTTTTTCTATGAGGTTGTAAACTGCTTTGGGGAAATCTATGCTTTATAAATATTCATGTTTCTTTTTAGAAGCTGTGTAAGCAGTGATGAGAGAAGGCTAAAGAATCCTATTAAGTGCATGTTTACTTTGTTTGTGTTCCTACATTTCTTGCTTACTTCCTTTATCTCCAGACCACCAGTTCGGTCCATTTCTGTACTTCCTCCTCCTGGGCTTGGTGTTCCACGTTTACCTCCAGGCAGGAAGCCTCCTGGTCCTCCTCCAGGGCCACCCCCACCTCAGGTCTTACAGATGTATGGCCGTAAAGTGGGTTTCACCTTGGAGATGGCTCCTCGAAGGCGAGAAGAGGAAATTGCTTACAGTTCTGAAGGAGGTGAGGACTTTGTTGTTACTCTCTGAGGTTTTCCTTGAACTCTCTGTTATAGAACAGTTAGTACTGCTGTGAATGTAGTGTGCCCTAGATAAGGTATTCTCTAGGCAACGTGTGTGTTAATACTGCTTGTAGACTCTTAAGTGATTGCACCTCTGAGGTGATTCTGGTTTATTTCATAATATCTGCAGTTATGTTATCAGCTATGTTTTTAAATGTTGAGGCTTCCAATTGCAACTTTCAGATATTTATTTTTATTAGGCTTCACAGATGGGATATTTTCCCGTATAGTCTTAACAGTGTTGAAACGTTGCACGTGTTATCCCTTATAAAAGCCTCAACTGCTCTCAGGGAAGCCTTCCGTTTTCAAAATAAAAAAAACCAACCCCAAAACCCAAACAATTACAAAAACTCCAACTGAACCAGAGTATGCTTTTGCCTGGGGTACATGGTTCCTCCGTTTCACGCAGTTACTGTATCATCCTTCGAAATTTTCATTAATGGCTTGATATGCTTTATTGCATTCCAGAAGGCATCAAAGTATTTCAATGGTGGGTGACTGCCGAATAGAAATGAACAAATGAGTTGCAGATAGAAGTTGCCTTCATGTGATTGCTGTGCATATTAACTAGCTGGTTAATAGGCAATCTTATAAATAAACTCTCCAAAATAATCTTTCAGAAGATGTGCTAAACGGTGAAGGCTTGACAACACGACCATGCTGTTGCTAGGGGGATTTTTCTAACTGTAGACATAGAAAATATTCTGACTTTCCCACCAGTGTATTTAGAGTTAATGCATTTCCTAATGCTTTGCTTCCTGCAGGACAGCGAGGACATGATGATGATATGTCCAGTACCAGCGAAGATGAAGGTTATCCTGAGGATATGGATCAAGACAAACACGATGAGAGTAGCGATGATAGTGACAGCGATAGGTCAGATGCAGACAGTGAAGGCGAGGACTTCCTGCATCGTGATAATGACAAGGAGAGGGAAGGTGGTGAAGAAAAGAAATCAGGTATGATGGAAAGTTATTTATGGGGGGGCTGGTTTTTTTTTTATTTTTTTTTTTTCTTCCCAAAAGACAAACACTACTTTATAGAGTTTGTGTGCTTTCCTGACTGGGAGGGAAAGTAAGTTGTTTAGCCAGCTAACTCTATTCTAACTCACCGAAATTCCGGCTGAAGAATTTTTATTAGTAAACAAGTCAAAAGGGAGCTATCTGGAAGTGAAGCACCTATTTTTAGATGGACCCGTTTTCTTAGCAGTTGAGTTAACTTAGTAAAGTCACAAGCCATTTTTCACCTGAAGCATTGAATTAGAAGGATGCCCTACAAAAATTAACCCTGAGTGTAAGATACACTTGTTCTTCAGTGACTTAAGCAACTAAGACAACTAAATTTTATGTTGGTAATGGTTTTGGATAACATTGTTTTTTCTTGATTGCTTGGTGGAGACCAGTTGATAGTAAATACTAGGTTAGCAAAGCTTTACATAACCAGTAACACCAATATTAACCCTTAATGTAAGGTGCATTATTATGTTAGAATGCCACGTTATCCATACCAGGTAGAAGACTTGGATATATCAGATTTTTCTTATTTTCTTCCCACTTCCTGCCACCTTTGTCCGTGCTTTGCATTCCCTAGGTCATAGTGTACGGTTTGCAGACATGCCTGGGAAGTCACGAAAAAAGAAAAAGAACATGAAAGAACTGACTCCACTTCAGGCCATGATGTTGCGAATGGCAGGTGAGTGAGATGGGTGTATTAAGTGGATGTACTACGCTTCCAGTGAAGGTTTCTCTGGCAAGCTTGCTTTTCTTGTATGGACTAAATATTTCACTGTGTAAGTTCTGCTAAAAATATGTGTTATAGTATTTCAGCTGCTAAGCTGTGGTTAGGTATTTGGTTTTTTAAAAACCTTTTTGGTCTAGTAGTGTGTGTGTTTTGCATAGCAGAGTTGAAGGTATAGTAGTAACCTATGGAATCTTTTTTTTGATGTTCTGGGATTTTTTTCATCTAAATTTTATCTTGCTTAATTTTTAAACAATTGCTGAAATGTTTAATATGAAATAATAATGCTGAATGTTTAAATAATAAATGCTGAAATGCTGAAATATGAACATCTTAGTGAAAAAGAAAAGGTGAAATTGTCTATGAGCTCACTTTGTAACCTGTGAGCATTTATGATCCCTAAAAATACCTTTGCAGAAATAAATTAACCAATAGTGAAGACTTTTCCAATTTCTTTGTTTTTAAAAAGACACCCCACTATCTTTCAAAGGTGCTAGACTTTCTTCGACGTGGGGATTATGTTTATTTTGAGGTTGTGTCCCTAATCCTCCTCTCCCCTCACAACCCGTAGATCCAAATGGCTGCAGTTCAGGTTGATAGCAGAAGTTTCAGCTCCCACAGGAGCACATTGCTCTTAGTGGCAGCACTCTATCTAGAACAGTGATTTTTTTATTATTATTTTTTTTTTCTTTGACAAAAAGATGTGGTCTGTTTTCTTTCCCTTGGGGAAGGTTTATCTTTTCTTCTTCTATTTATTTGCTTTATCTTTCTTTTTATTTTATTCTGTGGGTTCGCATTCTCTCCTCTCTGATATTCACAAAGATACTACCTGTGAACTGATTTTTATAATTATGTCTCCGTTTTCAGGTCAGGAAATCCCAGAAGAAGGGAGAGAAGTGGAGGAATATTCAGAAGAAGAGGAGGAGGAGGAAGAGGACTCAGAGTCTGAGGAGACATCACAACAACAACAACAGCAGCAACAACAACAGCTCAGCGAGGAAGCTCTTGCAGAGACTGGGTCATCTACTGCAACGTCCCAGGCACAACAGCAGCAACAGCCTCCACAGTCAGTTGCTCCCACTCAGATACAGGCACCTCCTATACCTGGGCCGCCTCCACTAGGACCACCTCCAGCCCCTCCACTGAGGCCCCCAGGCCCGCCCACTGGCCTTCCTCCTGGCCCTCCACCAGGTGAATACTCGATTTACTCTGGTTTGAAGGTTGCAGGCTCTTGGTACTACAGTCAGTTTATCAGTTTGGAAGTTTTAAAGCTGCAGAACGTATTGCAGGTGAGGAACAGGAGGCCACTGCGGTACTTGCTGAGACCTGTGCGAGCTCTTCAGTGGTCAGTCTGTTGTCGCTCTGCTGTGCATTTGAGGCATCGCGTTCATGTAGCTGTCAGGAACTGAGAGCTGTAGTCATCATCGGCTGTAGTCAGCCTGATGGACATTGGCTTCTGTTAGCACTGGCACTGCGAGGCAGCTGTGGAGCCAGTGTTGGAGTATGAAGAGCAAGGCTTGGTGCCATGTGCCTGTCTGGTGGTGGTGATTTGGTTGGTTGTTTTTTTTTTCTTTTTCTTTCTTGTGGTGTTCCCCTCAAACTCTACCCTGAACATGATGTGCTACAGAGGTTTGGGGGCTACTACCTAGTTATGGGCTTTGATGGGTTATTTTTGTTGGTGTTTTTAACAAGCTGCATTGTGAAGATTTCTGCTGTTCTTCCACCTGATTGTATTTCAATCTTGGTAGGGAAGAAAACTATCCTCAGATGAAATAAGTACCAGACTTGAATTTATGTCAATATTAGGCTGCCTGGAAAGTACTAATAATGGGGCCAGTCAATAACTTTTTTTTTCTTATAGTGTGTGGGTTTCCTGAGGGCATATGCTTGAGGGGCTTTTTTATTTAGATGTTTATTTTCTGTAAGGTAGTGGGCTTACACCAGGTAACAGTCTGTTACCCACTGTGAACTGGTTAACAGTAATAAGCTGTTTTGTGATTTATTTTTTTTTTTTAAGTCTATAAATCGATCTCTTTAGTTCTTATACTTACACTGCAAAGATCAATAGTTGGACTGTAGTGAGGAGCAGTATATAATAGGATTTTAATGTATTTTATTCTAGATGGATACATTAACAATGCAATTATTTATATTTTTTCCAAGGGGAGCAAGCAGAGAGCTAAAGTCTTTCCAGTATCTTCCCTGCAGTTTGATTCCTGATATCCCATAGAGGAAGAACCTCAAAAGAGTTGCTTTTCATAGGACAAAACTACTACTTTTCAGGCCAGAAGGGCCATCAAATGCCAGAGTGAAAAATTCTTTTACTTTTAGCTGTTTAAATTTTAACAACCTCAGATCAGTAGCTGTTGCTCTGCTATTGCCTCATTACATGCAGAAGAGCCCTTTAGAAGGTCTGTTTAATCTGGCAGCTGGGTAGCATCAGAACAGCTCTCAAGTGCCTGTTGAGGACCTTTAGTATTAGTTGATGGGATAGTTTTGGGGTTTTCTTAACCACGACCTAAGTATCTGTTCATTTGTGTGTGTGCTTTCAGGAGCTCCTCCGTTCCTGAGACCTCCTGGCTTACCAGGACTGCGGGGGCCTTTACCTCGACTTCTACCACCGGGCCCTCCACCCGGGCGACCACCTGGCCCTCCCCCAGGCCCCCCACCAGGTCTGCCCCCAGGTCCTCCTCCACGTGGGCCGCCTCCTCGCCTGCCCCCTCCTGCCCCACCAGGTAAAGCGTTCTGTTTGCTTCAGTGCCAAGTGTCTCCCAGCTTTATTTTCCCAGTTTCTGCTGTGATGACTAAGCTAGGAAGTGTAGGTGGTTACCAGTTTGCCTTTGTTCCTGTCTGTGTGGCTACTTGGGCTGTTTTTTTTTTCTATGTAATAACGGCAAGTAGTTTCATACTGCTGTGTGTGGTTTGGTAGCAAAAAAACCTGTCCTCAGAAAGGGAATTTCAGAATTTAAACTTCTGCTGGACTGTTTCTGTATAACACCTGGGTGCTGTAACAGGGCTCCGCTTAATGAGTTGGAGACGGGGATATTTATTCTTTTTCCGCCTGATCAGACGTTTCTGATGACTCTGAAGTTCCGGTGAGACGGATCACTAAGAAACGTTATTTTCAGATTATAACTTTAGAATTTGAAGGGGAACAATACAGGGGCTCCTGTAGCTTTCGAAATGTAAGGAGCAGCAGCATTTTCAACCCAGCATTTGGTGCAGGGCTGAAAACAGTTTTTATTTTCTAAAGCCAGTGTTGCTGCATCTTGTTGGGGTGGTTTTGTTTGGTTTTCTCCTTCTTGGATTCCTGAGCCTGTGCACTTTTTTGACTAATGATTTTAAGACTCCCAGGTGTGAAGTCAGCTCATGCTTTCTTTTCTTCTCACAGGTATCCCTCCTCCTCGCCCAGGCATGTTACGGCCACCTTTGGTGCCTCCCTTAGGACCTGCTCCACCTGGGCTCTTCCCACCAGCTCCCATTCCAAATCCTGGAGTACTGAGTGCCCCTCCCAGCTTGATTCAGCGCCCCAAGGCGGATGACACCAGTGCGGCCACCATAGAGAAGAAAGCTACGGCCACGATCAGTGCCAAGCCACAGATCACTAACCCCAAGGCAGAGATCACTCGCTTTGTGCCCACTGCCTTGCGAGTGCGCCGGGAGAATAAAGGGGCTTCTGCTGCCTCCCAGAGAAAACAGGATGATGAGCCTGCTCTCCCGTTAACCAAAGCTGCCCCTAAGGCCGGGTCATCTGCCCCGATCTCTGTACAGACAAAGGATGATGTGTATGAAGCCTTCATGAAAGAAATGGAAGGTCTCCTGTGACCTGTCGTAGTCCTAGTTAGCTTTCCTGCCCCTCGACACAGATCAGACCCCACCGTGGAGGGAGGAGAAGGAAAGGTCTTCCGGCAAGCAAGGAAAGGGCTCACATGACAGGGAATAGTTCCCTACCCACAGGTTAACTTGCCAGTACGCTCTGAGTAGAGACCGCTGCAGATGAGGTGTGGCTGGGGACCTCCTTTCAAAGATAGCATGTCCCCTTGGTGGAAGGAAACTACCATCAAGAAGGCGATGCTGATTTCCTCAAGTCCTCCCCCTTCCTTGGAGAGAGATACTCTGGAAAGGGGGAGTGTAGGAGTGGGGGGTAACTATGCTCTGCCTGAATCCTTGCACATCCTGAATGCTCTCGAAGGGTAGTGGAACAGGTATTTTAAGGAGCCAGAAAAATGTTAGCAGCATTTCATACGCATATGGTTGTCCAGTTCTTATTTTCTGGGGTTTTTTTCTGTAAATATTTTATAATCCCGTTTTTTAGTTGCAGTGAGATTCATCAATCATCTTTCTTCCAGGGTAGTCAGGGAAGTAACTTGCTGAGTATACTGTACACTGGAATTTTGCACCCTGTCCCCTTCACTGTCATCTTGATGGCTTTTCATCGACGGGGGAAACTTCATTTTGTCTTGTGAAAGACAATAAATGTTCAGTGTATCAAAATACTGGTTTCCTTGTGATCTGTCTAAAATTAGTACGTAGATGGAAAGGGAGGACATTCTTTGCTGGCCTTGAGGGACAGTAGAGACATTCTCAACATCTGAAAAGAAGGGCAATAGCAAAGTTATAAATAGCAAACACCTTTTTCTTTAGCTAACGTTCTGCTGTATTCTTGATTTTAAGTTCCTAAATGTGCCTTCTAGCCTTTGTTGTTTGCTAATAAAAACTTGTTGTGAAGTACTACTACTAATTACAAAGCGATTTCTTTTATATACCCTTATTGAAAGCTTTACATCATATCAAGCCTCAGGTACCCACTGGAAACATCTTGGCCAGGCTACCTTAAGTAAAAATCGGTAAACAATTTTAATTCTAAGAGCTTGACAGGTAATTTTAGTTGTGGAATATCTCCAATTTCAAATTCTATGACATCAGTGATTTTTAAAGTGCAGATTTTTGGTTTTTTTTTAAAGGACTTTCACATTTACAGCTTAAAGTGTTCTTTCTATTCTATTGCTTTGGCTTCATTGACTCTGCTGGCAGAGCCAAATACTCCAGTAACCCTTACAACATGCAAGACAAATCTTTATTCTCGTTCAAAAGGGGCTGCAAAGTCTCCTGGGATCTTGCAAACAACTCGGTTTTAAGACCAATGGGATCAGTTGTTGTGGGTAATAAGACTTTCCCAAAGGAGCTCCTGCTCCAGAGAGAGAATTGCATTTTTGAGATACTTATTATTTTTTTTTTTGTCTGGAATGCTGAATTGGAGTACAAAACTAATATTAGTGCTTAGCTATTTATGTAGCTGCCTTCATCCTGTAAAAAAAAAAAAAGAGCTGTGAACGTGATGGAGCATAGAAGAAAAAGAGAAAAACTCTCATTTGTCCCTGTTAAAGAGCTTGTAGTGAGTGTTCAGTGGTTCTAAGAGTGAAATACCTAACAATATATCAATTTCTGGGTGTGTGTATCCAGGCTTTGCTGGGTTTTTAGATTTTTTTACTGAAGAGTATTTATGTGAAGCTGCCAGACCAGTAGATCTATCAAGCAATACCTTTAGCTGGCTCTAAGCCTCACTTTTAGCTGAATATTCAGTATTTTGAGGTTAAATCTGTTTTAAGGACACATGAGTATTAACATCCCCAACTTACACTTGAAAACTTTGAGTCTGGATACAAAAAGGTTTTTACAATAGTTCTCTTCCTGGTTCTGGTGTTAATAGTAGTTGTCAGTAATATCTTAAATCTTTCTTGTATTTATGGGATGTTGTCTTTATATATAGATTTTTTTTAAAACGTCATTTTTGTCTATTCTTTAAGTGAAATGTGGGAATGGTGGGGTCTTACTTTTTTTTAAGGGGAAAAAGTAACATTGTGGTACCTATGACCTTTGGGTTAATAATGCTATTGACCCTTCCTTCCAGGAAGGAGCCTGAGGAGAAAAGGAACTGTGTTGCAGGCTGAGCACCTCCCTCCCTGTCACGTTCAAGGTTGAGAAAATCACCAGGATGCCAGGGAGGTGATATTAGTAACCTGCAGGAGTCTCTTGATTCATTCTGCTCCTCCAGTCTGGAATTTTTAGATTTTTTTTTTTTTTTTTAATGTTCCTTTGGCCATATCCTCACATGAGTGAGCCATCTTGTCTTCTCATGGGACAGAGTGAGCGCTTAACTGTTGCTGAACCTGTTACTCTGCAAACTGAGGCAAAAGGATTTGAATTTGCTAGATGTTGACATGGGTTAAAAATAAGGCTAGATCTAATGCAAAAGGAATGCACAAAATATTGGAAAGTTAATTTCCTCACCCTACCCTGGACGAAAAGGAAGTTGCAAAGGAGGTAGGTGGTAGTTTCCTACAACCTCTGAAATGGTTTGGGGAAAGGGAAGAGGGGGAGAAAGTGCTGCTGGAATGGGGGTTGAGACCACACGGAAAAGCCGGATTTGACAAGGAAATCAGCCTGGAGCTGCAAGGTTGTGGCTTTGGGTTTTTTCTTCTGGGACGAGTCAAAGGCCAGGATGCATTTCTGAGGTTCTAAATAAAACGATTTCTGAACCGGCAGCCACGGAGGCTCCCCCTGGTACCGGGAGGAGGCTGCGCACCTCAGGCAGGCGGGAACACCTTTCACCGTCAGGTGGGCTCCCGGAGCACGTCCCGGGCGGGAGAGGGGAGTGGCAGCGGGGGCTGCTTGGCCAAAGCGACCCATGACCGGAGGCAAGAAGGTTGGTCCTTTCCCGTACCCCACCCCGTAACCGGCACCGCCCCGTCTTCCCCTTTCCCCGCTGGTGGGCGGAGCCACGCGCGCGGCAGGGCCAGAAGCCGTCTTCTCCATTGGGTAGATTTGGATCCGCAGCGCCATTGGTGGGAGCGAGGGCGAGAGGGCCGCAGCCAATCGGAAAACGGGTCGGGGCGCACGGGGAAGCTATAAAAGGGAGGCCGGGGGGGCAAAACGTCACGACGCGTGTATCACGTCGATTTTTGGGCGGCGGTTGCGGAAGAGCGTGGTGGGGCTATGTCTGGTCGTGGGAAGCAGGGCGGGAAGGCGCGCGCCAAGGCCAAGTCGCGCTCGTCGCGGGCCGGTCTGCAGTTCCCCGTGGGCCGTGTTCACCGGCTGCTGCGGAAAGGCAACTACGCGGAGCGGGTGGGCGCCGGCGCCCCGGTGTACCTGGCGGCCGTGCTGGAGTACCTGACGGCCGAGATCCTGGAGCTGGCGGGCAACGCGGCCCGCGACAACAAGAAGACGCGCATCATCCCCCGCCACCTGCAGCTGGCCATCCGCAACGACGAGGAGCTCAACAAGCTGCTGGGCAAGGTGACGATCGCGCAGGGCGGGGTGCTGCCCAACATCCAGGCCGTGCTGCTGCCCAAGAAGACCGACAGCCACAAGGCTAAGAGCAAGTGAAGCAAGCCCTTGGAGTGCTCCCATCTCCAAAGTAACCCAAAGGCTCTTTTCAGAGCCACCCACTTCCTCAGAAAAGGAGCTGTAGATCCAAAAAAAAAAAAAAACCCAAACAAAAAACCTCCAGAAAACAAGCAAAATATGTTGTTTCTGTTAGAAATGAGCATTCCTGTGTTTTAATTAAAAAAACCTAAATTTGAAGTTTTAAGAATGTTGGATGTAAACATTGCAGAGTGATCTGTTAATTGCTAGTAAGTACACACTGAAAAAATGGGTTTATTCCATCTAAAAGTGGTCGTTTTACCCTGGGTGGCCCGAGGACGCCGGAGGTTACGGTGGGAGGGAACCCCCAGCTCTTCCCCCAATCCCTCCATCCCCATTCTGTTCCTGTATCGGCTCAGCCCCGGGTGAAGTCGAAGTAACTCACTGATGTCTTTGGAAAAAACCCTCCCCCTCCTTCCTTCCCTCTCCCTTTGACCTACAGACATTGTCATTATTTTTTTTTCCATAAGAATAGGCATTCTAAATTATTAATTTTTATTTCAGTTTTCTCATGGCTTTGTCTGAGCTGCTGTGCCCGGTGTCTGCTCGAATCCTCGCTGCATTTGAGAGCAATCAGTGATGTCTGGGTAGGCGACGTGAGGCAAAAAGAAGTGTTTCTGATTTTTTTACCTTATACGTAGTGCTGAACATAGAGTTAATGAAATTTAAAAAAAAAAAAAATCAGGGGCTATAGGTCAATAAACACATTTTAATAATTATCCCTTCACTAACAGAAATTATTTGAATCATAACATTGTACATTTTAGTTCCGCTGCCAGTTACAGTCACAAGCAGTGTAACATTCTACAGGCCTTCAGCAAAACAAAGGGTTGTAGGCAACAAGGAAAATACCAGAGAATACTTGTTTCAATTCTATGTGTTGTGATAAATTAAACATGTTTATTTCTAATTTCTTTTAAGTGCAGTGTTGGTAAAGTGCAGATGAAGATTGTTCACCTCTTGCCGGCCGCCAGTCATTTTAGCATAACAGATACATTAGTTGGATAAGTTAATTTTAATATCACTTCCAATGCAATAATCCGTCACTGGACAGTAAAGAAAACCCCAATTTTGAGTATTTCTGAATCTGCTGTGAAAGGGGAGTCCGAACTGATAACTTGGGAAAAGTTTTATTGTGCAGATGTATGGAAAGATCAGCTGCAGCAGTGTCTCCTTCGATAACGATGACTCAGATTTTCCCCAGTCAAACTGTATCCAAATTAAACCACGGCTCAATTAGAAAATGACAGGGCACTGATTATAGCTGTTAATCAAAACTGGCCACCTTAAGTTCACATGTAGCTCAATTTATTAGGAAAATAAAGATTTCTGTAGCAGAGCACTAGGGAACCATGTCTGCATTGTGCACACAGAGCAACACAGCACAAGCTGCTCTGCTGTCAAAAGTCATCTCCTTCTGGGGCACAAACAGCCCTTCACAAGACTTTAATCTGCTTCTCGCCTTGTTGCATGATGCACTAATATAATTTATTTTAGTTATTTTGAAAGGGGTAAAGGATTTTGTACAGGGAAGCTAATTTCTAATCCATATTCAGTGCTCGGGATGAGCCTGTGTTACTTCCTCCTCTTTGAAATCAATTTGCGATTAAAATATATATTCAAATCCCCTGTTTTCAGTTCAGATTAAGAGAAGACCCTTTAAAGAATACCAATTAATTACTTTGGAGATTTAGTTGTCCACGTCGCGGATTTTATTTAGAAGGAAAAACAAAAGTTTCTGTCTCCCGAGGTCTGTCCAGGTCCAGGACTCGGGGTTTATCGCCTCTTTTTTAACTCACCCTTTGCCTCTTTGAAGGGAAACTTCGCCCAGGGGAACAATAGTCTGTCTTTTCCACGCCACTGCCAAACGGGGGGGGTTCGGTGGCGGAAATTCTGATAAAAACGGGCTTTTTCGGCTCCTAAGAAACACAAAATGAGCGGGGAGAAGGGACCTTTCTGCCGTGCAGCGGGGCGGGCGCTGCAACGCACCAATCACCGCCCGGCTCCGCTCTATAAATACGAGGCCGCCGACTTGCTCCAGGCCCAGTGGTTTCCCCTGGTCCGTGGACGTCGGCTGCCACCATGTCGGAGACCGCGCCTGTTGCCGCTCCCGCGGTTACTGCTCCCGGAGCGAAAACCGCCGCCAAGAAGCCGAAGAAGGCGGCGGGCGGTTCCAAAGCCCGCAAACCCGCCGGCCCCAGCGTCACCGAGCTGATTACTAAGGCGGTCTCCGCCTCCCAGGAGCGCAAGGGGCTCTCCCTGGCCGCGCTCAAGAAGGCGCTGGCCGCCGGCGGCTACGATGTAGAGAAGAACAATAGTCGTATCAAGCTGGGGCTCAAGAGCCTCGTCAGCAAGGGCACCCTGGTGCAGACCAAGGGCACCGGCGCTTCCGGCTCTTTCAAGCTGAACAAGAAACCCGGTGAAACAAAAGAGAAGGCAACTAAGAAAAAGCCGGCGGCCAAGCCCAAGAAGCCAGCGGCCAAGAAGCCCGCCAGCGCCGCCAAGAAGCCCAAGAAAGCAACGGCTGTGAAGAAGAGCCCCAAGAAAGCCAAGAAACCAGCGGCAGCCGCGGCCAAGAAAGCAGCAAAGAGTCCCAAGAAAGCCGCCAAGACAGGCCGCCCCAAAAAGGCAGCCAAGAGCCCGGCTAAAGCGAAGGCGGTGAAGCCCAAAGCAGCCAAGCCCAAGGCGGCCAAGCCTAAAGCGGCCAAGGCGAAGAAGGCGGCGCCCAAAAAGAAGTAAAACGCTGGAGAAGAAATTACAGAGTTTACTCATTTAAATAAACCCAAAGGCTCTTTTAAGAGCCACCCACTTCTTCTCAAAAAGAGCTAGAACGCTATGGCAATCACAGCGGCAGGAAATGTAAATCTCGGTAAAGACTCGAGTTAGGGATTTGTACCGAAAGTTACTCTTTTCGAAACGGGCGCGCTCGGTACAGCCGGTCCGGGCATCCCAGGCATCCTTAAAGAGGAAATGTTTTCCTACGTGCAATTCGGGAGCCCGGCCCTCGCTCCGCCCCTTTGTTATTGACCGGCGCAGCCGACAGCGGCTGCAGGAAGGCGGGCGCAGGCGGCGGCTCCCGGCTGCGGTGCTCGGCGGAGTTTAAAAGTCCCGCGCTGAGCCGTGATTGGCCCCTTCCGTCACCCACCGGCCCCGCCCCTCCCCGTCAGGCCTCGCCCACGGCGGGCGGGGAGTCCTCCTTCCGGGCTGTTCGCTGCGTCGCGTCGGCCTCTCCTTCCCCTTTGCGGGGGCGGGGAACGAAATAGATGCGGGGTGGGCGAATGCGTGTGCCGCGCCCTGGACTCTCTTTTTGCCCCCACAGAGAGCAAGTTCCTCGGCAGCGTAGATTCGCCGGACAGAACTTGGCTTTCACACAGGCGCGGTGGGGCAGAAAGCGCTGTGACCCGCCAGACTGACATACTCTCCCAGCCCCCGCCCCAGCTTTATTCGCGTAACATTTATATATAGAGTTTTAAATCGCACACACACACACGTGTAACTCCGGTCATTGATGTTTTAAAGAAGAAAAAAAAATCTTTTGTAAAGAAATATCTTAGGGAAAGATCTTATTATTCAATCGATTAGGGTTACTTTAATGAAAAAAAAAAAAAGAAAACCGATGATTCTGGGTTTGGTTTTTTTTTTTTGGGGGGGGGACTAGGGAAAGACTGACTAGAACATACGGGAAAAACAGAAACCAACCTACAAAGGTTTGCTTTCGGAAACTTTAAAAACATATTCTTCCTTAGTCGCTCAAGTAGGAAGAAATTAAGTTTTTTTTTTTTTACGGGTACGGGACACGGAAAGCAAATTCCTAAAAGCAAACAGGATTTTCTGCTGGATCTACCAAGTAGAAGGAATTGCAACCCTTAGAAACGTATGGGAAAACAAGTTATCCCCCACAGAACTTCCAAGTTCTGAAGACATAGAGAAAAAAGAGCCAAATTACCTTTTTAACCATATTCTAGTCCAGAGTTAATACTCAGGGTTAAGTACAACTCTGGATGCCAAGTACAGGCTGGTAACCAAGAGCCCGTGACAGATTTTGATGTAACTGAAGAGAGTAACATTTAAGTGCAATATACTGACAAAACAAGCTACTCACCTACTTCAACAGAAACTTTAGTAATTCAGCCCTCTTACGTGAAAAAATAGGTGGCTCTTAAAAGAGCCTTTGGGTTAAGGGGTTAAAACCGACGCTGCGAGCCGCTCTACTTGGAGCTGGTGTACTTGGTGACGGCCTTGGTGCCCTCGGAGACGGCGTGCTTGGCCAGCTCGCCGGGCAGCAGGAGCCGCACGGCCGTCTGGATCTCCCGCGAGGTGATGGTGGAGCGCTTGTTGTAGTGCGCCAGGCGCGAGGCCTCGCCGGCGATGCGCTCGAAGATGTCGTTGACGAAGGAGTTCATGATGCCCATGGCCTTGGACGAGATGCCCGTGTCGGGGTGCACCTGCTTCAGCACCTTGTACAACACGTAGATGGAGTAGCTCTCCTTGCGGCTCTTCTTGCGCTTCTTGTCGCCCTTCTTCTGGGTCTTGGTGACCGCTTTCTTGGAGCCCTTCTTGGGCGCGGGGGCGGACTTAGCCGGCTCAGGCATGATGCAAAATCTCGGATAGCTCAGAAGCACCAGAGTACGCTGTAATGCGATTACTCCCCTATTTATAGGGGCCTTATGCAAATTTCTAGCCTCCGAAATCAGCACTCCTATTGGCTAAGAGCGATACTGACGTCAGTCCTCGTACGAACGGTTTGGTAATTGGTCCGTTTTAAATCCCACGCTCGCATTGGTTAATAATCCGAATCCTACCAGCCAATCCCAATGAGCCCTTTCAATCGCACAGTTGGGGGGCGAAGCTCGTCCTCTGCTGTCCGGCCTCTCCCCGCCCCTGGACTCACCTGGGCTCCCGCAGCTCGTCCGGCCTTTGACACAGTGTCGGTATCGGCAATTTGTCCAGGAAAAAAGCAAAAATAGAGAAAATTGCAATTAGTTTGCTGCACATATATATATATTTATTTTCCTTCAAAAAGGTATACCTGCATACATATACCTACATTTGTAACAGCAACAAGTGATCTGTAAAAGGTAGGATATGCACCCAGAAAAGCTACAGACATTCTGAAATACTGAGTTTTATTAGTATTGTGTTTGAAATTAATAATTCTGGCCCACAGAGCGGGGATTGTTTTTCAGGGCTTTAAATGAGATAGAAGCTCTGATTTAATGTGTAAATTGAAAAGAACGTGGAGTTCTTTGGGGTTGTAATAAATATTGGATAAATGTAAGTCAACAAGATGTTCCTGGTAATAAAGATGGTCTTAAGTTTGGCTGTTTTCTTCTTAAGTTGACTTAAATGTTCAAGAAGAAAAAACAATTGTTTAAACAGTCTAACATGATTAATGGTACTAAGAATTCTGATGGAGGTTTTTGGAGGTTTTTGTTTGGATTTTTTTTTTTATTATATAATAGGGGAAATATTCTTTAATAGCATGTTATCTTTTATGTTTAGAAAATGAGTAATCATGATTTTGTTTTATGTTAAAATTCCATGTGGGCACATTATAAATTGCAATGATAAATTCAGTCAGTTGTAAATGAGAGTGCTGTGATCCACTTTTAAAGGGATCAAGGCAATTTTTGGTTGAATGATGTTAGGACTGGATAACTTGTTATCATATACACAGTGCTGTGATGATACTATTTCCATTTGGAACCCTTAAGGACTATTCAAACTAGACTTTGTCGGTGTCAGAGGACATGGACAGCCTGGGCCCATACAAGAAATCTATCTGTCATGGGTAAATGTCACTTAAGGTGAGCGAGGCTGCTAAAATCACAACAACGTTAATTGTTCAAGGAGATTTGTAAGGACAGTGAGACAGATTCTGGGCAAGCACCACAAAGATGAATCACCTTACTGGGTTGGATTTGCTTCCACCTTTTTTCCTTTTACCCTACTGGGCAGAAGTCTGGATGCACAAAGATTTCCAGCCTACATCCAAAATAGAGCTGTCCGAAGAAAGGGAGCCATACGAGGAAAGAGTGGGACCTTTCTCCTTCCTGGTGAGTGAGGTTTGCTTGCAAGTGCTCCTGCAGTGCTCAGTGCCTAAACTGGGAGGCCAAAAGCAGCCATCCATATTGAGGAGAGAAGCTTCATGCTGTCTCTGTGATGCTGCAGCTCTCTAGTTTCCTGTTAAACTCTTCCAGCTCTGCTTCTGCTCATCAGGAACAGGGATGCGGTGAGTGCTCATCCATGTGCCCACAGCTGCCTTTAGCAGCTTGAGCAGCTTGGAGAAAATCTGGTGAGGCAAGAGAGAGCACTATTCTGAGAAGAAAAGCAGTTGCCTCTTTTTTTATGCAAAGCGGGAAGAGAAGTTAGAGTGGCCCATCTCTAACCATTTAACTCCTCATATATGCTGTGAACCGAATTACTTTCTTTTGGCATAAACATTACCTGGAAAAGCAGGGCACTGAGAACATCTCTGACAACTGCAGTTCTCTCCTGAAGATCTGTGGAAGTCTGTGACTTGACATGCCTTGCATGGCTATGACTTTGGGATAATGTGGTGTAGGATGTTCAGTTTTCTCTCCACAATAGCAGATGAAGGCTGTCATTCTTGTTACACTGCTCGGAAAAACAAAATAGAGTAATATAGAGCAATCTCAACAATGTAAATTGTATTGGCTCAGGAAGCAGAGGCATTAAAAACAAGACTCTCCCCCTTCCTTCCAATCAAACCCAGCCTCTGCTAATACCCCCCTCCCCATGTTAATCATTTGAAGTCTGTTGATCAGTTCCAACAAAAATGGCAGTTGATTCAGGTCTCAGTTCTAACAAGATTTGTAAAGATCAGCTATAAAGTAGAAAGAAATCCAATTTAGAGCTTCTGTTGAGGAAAGGTGGCTTCTGTGAACTGAACAACTACTGCTTGCTTTTAGCCTTCCAGCTTAAAAAAATCTGTTAAAAACAGACAAAAAACCAAACCCAAACCTAACAGCTGAATAATAACTGAAGGCCTGACATTTCTGGTGCAGTGTGGTTTTGTGTGCTGTCCCTTCACAAAGAGGTACAATTGGAGAATGCTACAGCCAAAATAATTGTGGAGGGGAATAAGAAGAGGGTAAGAAGTTGTTTATAATGGGAACTCAAGTTCTTGGAAAGAAGAGATTGTGGAAACCTTATCAACGATAGTAGAAGAGCTGAGTTTATTGCATTGTTTAGATGAGGTATATGCATAAGGAATCTAGACATTCATATTTCTCTCAATACTCTAAAAAAGCCCCACATGTTCCCTTAAGGGAATGGACACCAACTTGTTAATGTTCAGTCACTCATCATCCAACCCACTTCAACAGAAATGGAGTTTACAGTGACTGAGCAAGGTTTTGGAGTATCTAAAAGAAATAATCGTTCACAGTCAGGAAACCTAAGTCTGATGGGAGGGAATGCAGGAAAGGCTTCAAGAACAGCTCCAGAACAACTCAAGGACTTCAGACTTTGAAGGAGACACCAGCCTGTTGCATGTTACCAAACAGTATGAACTGTTGGATTCATTCTTTTTATCCTGGTTGGGGTATTTTCTCCAGGTGAAAATGTTGTGCTACAGGCTGGCAGCTTTCTCCTGTTCAGGTCACCACTCCAGCTGGAAGTTTCTAGGAAGCAATGGGAAGACGTAAAGGTAAATCTGCTGATAGTGTTTTGCCACTTTTGCTTCTGGGAGAGTTCTGCTGAGATATTTCTAGAAAAACACCCTTTGTTATTCTGAAATATCAAGTCAGAAAGAATATCCATTTCTGCCTGTGCTTATTGCCTAAATGGGCTTCAAGGGAAAAAATGGATTTTTTGAGTAATATCTTGGCCTTCTGCAGTATCCCACCTTCTGCAGCCTCTTCAACCAGAAATGCTGCAGCATTGCCTATCTGATGAGGGGAAGTCAGACACCTGTGCATTATCTGGGGCTCACAGAGTACAACTTGGCAATGCCAAAAACCTCCTGAAAAACAAAAACAAACAAAAAACCCCCAAACCCAACAACAAAACAAAACAAACACCAAAATAATCCAGATAATATTAACCAAAACAAAGAAACAGAGACAAAAGGACAGACTTTTAAGAGCAGTAAGATAAATGTTAGAGATTTGGATCAGTATCTGAACATCATTAAGTTTTAGTCTGGTGTGTTCCACTGTGGTCAGAGAAAAAAGGCCAAGGAGAAGTTCCATGAGAAGTTACAGAACAACTAGATCACAGCACATAGAAACAGGGTTTGTTACAAACACATTGATGATGAAGCACAGCTGTCTAGCGGTTCTGATTATTTTGGAATAATCTCTAAAGTGCGTGATGCACGTAAGAATCACATGTGAGAAATCTGGTTTTAAGGTTCTGCCATCTGGGACATCAAAATTGAAATATGAAACGTAATTTTATTAAATGCTGCGTACTTTGCCACCCAAATCTGCAAGTTTTCAAGCTTTGTAAATTGCTGACTGTCGCTATCACCTGAAGACTCATAAACAATTAGAGAAATAGTTAAGTATATAGGTACATAGGAGCATAAAATAAATGTACTGAAAACTCCACCAGATGACAGCAAAGGTGAAAGGTGGGAACTAAAATGCCGTTTGGAAACTTGAGATTTCTAAAGGTAATTGAGAGGAAGCAAGTAAGTAAAAAGATGTTTTCTTCTCTTCGAGAGCAGATGTAGCACTACAATTTATGTATTACATTTTATGTTATAAGTAACACTATGTGAAGTTAAAAAAAAAAGAAAAGTTCTTTGAGATATTATGTATCAATAAAGAGTAAGACCATAAGAAAGAGAAACACTTGCCAAATTTTTAAAAGAAACTGAAGCAATCCAGATTCTCTTTTTTCTTTTACGTGAGAAAGTTAACAAGAAAAAGAAACCAGTGCCTTCACCAGCACCTCAGTGCCATAAACACACACACAAAAAAAAGGCAGGTGATCATGCAGCAGGGGACCTGGGACAAACAATCGACGAACACCTGAAAAAAAAAGGACCGTGTTGTCTCGGTAGAACAAAAGAAAGATAAATTGGCGAATAGCGTTACTCAGCAATGGTTACAAAACAGTGGATTTAATCGAACAGCGAGAACACCACCCCACCCAACTCCCTCCCCGAGTACTATCCCCGGACGGGCCCTTTGTGGCAGCGCCGAGAAATGGCGGCGGCCCCGCGCGGGCGGGAAACGGCGCTCCCGGCCCCGCCGACCCCATTGGCTGGATTTTGCTGCAGACGCACCCCCGCGCGCGGCCACGCTTCCCCCATCCCCAACCGCCTCCCGGGAACCCTCCGGGCGCGACAGCCTCGGAGCCGGGCTGCTGAGACGTGCGCGGCGGGAAGGAGGGTGTCCCGCTCCCGGGGAACCGCTCCTCGACGTCCTCAGCCCCAGCCAGCAGCGGGCTCGGCTGCCTCCCGGGGCCGAGACCGGGAAGGTGCCGCCCACCCCCTGCCGGAGGGGGCGGTGGCGGCGGCAACATCTCTGCCCGCAGGAGGAAGGGCGGCGCAGAAGAGCCCGCCCTTGCCCTGCCCCTCGCAGTCCTCAAACAGGTCGGACCGCTGGCCATATATAGCGCCGCCGGGCGGCCTTCCCGCCACACAGTGCTGAGAGCGAGAAAAGCGCGAGTATGTCTGGCAGAGGCAAGGGCGGGAAGGGGCTCGGCAAAGGGGGCGCCAAGCGGCACCGCAAAGTGCTGCGCGACAACATCCAGGGCATCACCNCTCGGGGGGGGCTCTCTGGATGCGAGGGAAAAGTGTCCAGGTTTCGGAAGTTACGGGGTTCCATTTCCCCCACCCCCACACTCGCTCCTTCTTCCCCTCTTCGTCCTCCGTTCCTCCTTTTCCCGGCCCCGCTTCGAAGTGGGAATAGCGGCCAAGAAAACCGGGATGCCAGGGACAACCAGTGTAGCGGGAGCCGCTCCCCGGCCACCAGCTCCAGAGCAGCGCTCGCCACCGGGAAGCTCATGAGATGGCGGCGCCTTTCCCCCTCGGCCACGCGGGGACGGGACAAAGCCCGAGTGCGGGAATGAGAAGCAGCCGCTACAAGCGCCCGTAGCGCTCCAGGGGCTGCAGCGGAAAGAGCCTGCGAGCTCTCGGCTGAAACGCCTTCCCTTCCTCCCCTCGCTTTCCCCCGCTGAAAGGCTCCCCGGATACCTCCCTTGGACACATTGCCCCCGCAGCCCTGCCTCAGTGGCTCAAGAGCTGACGACGACACACGCGGGCAGTGGGGAGGGTGCGGGGGAATCTGTTGTGTCCCCCGCTGTCGCAGTTCTCATCCCACCACCACCCCGTTATCCCGCAGGAAATGCTGCCTGCAGCGCAGGCAACAGCGCTCGGTTCAAACACCAACCTCTGCCCCAAAACAGAGACACAGCTCTCTCGCGTGGCCACGTGGTGGCTCTTAAAAGAGCCTTTGGGTTTGGCGGCAGCAGGGCAGCAGCGGGAGCCTCAGGCGCGCTCGCCGCGGATGCGCCGTGCCAGCTGGATGTCCTTGGGCATGATGGTGACGCGCTTGGCGTGGATGGCGCAGAGGTTGGTGTCCTCGAAGAGCCCCACCAGGTAGGCCTCGCTGGCCTCCTGCAGCGCCATGACGGCCGAGCTCTGGAAGCGCAGGTCGGTCTTGAAGTCCTGCGCGATCTCCCGCACCAGCCGCTGGAAGGGCAGTTTGCGGATCAGCAGCTCCGTCGACTTCTGGTAGCGCCGGATCTCGCGCAGCGCCACCGTGCCGGGCCGGTACCGGTGCGGCTTCTTCACGCCGCCCGTGGCCGGCGCGCTCTTGCGGGCAGCCTTGGTGGCCAGCTGCTTGCGGGGCGCCTTCCCGCCCGTCGACTTACGCGCCGTCTGCTTTGTACGGGCCATTAGTACCCCTTCTCCAAACGACCAGTATCTCAACAGTAAACCACAAGAAAGTGTCGATCTCTATGTGAACAACTCCATTTTATATCCGAGCTCTGCTTCTTGATTGGCTGATGGAAAAGGTCGAGCTCATTGGACCAATTTGAAAATCCCGCTTTAACCCCCTCTGTACCGTGCAGTTGCACAATTCGCAGAGCGTCTCTTTGCGTGTTGCGTTTCTTCGGAAATAACTTTTCTTCTTTTTGTCGACTTGTGGTTGTTAATTGTGTTCTTCACTGCGTTCGTTTCTCATGCTATCCGTAAGAAACAGCCTGAGAGCTAAGTTGAGTAGAAACACAACACACATAAGTTTACAAAAAGAATTTTTTTAGTCTTTTTTTCTCATAAAGATTATCAATGCAAAAAGCACCTCACTTATATTTTGTTGCTCTAGTAGGTTTTGAGAAGTATTTTCTGAAAAATAAAGTAACTCACTTAAAATTCAAATGAATAAAAGTTATTGTGTGTATGTTTTCAGTTATAGCCATATAAATCGTCACATAAACCACTTCAGGCATAGACTCAGTAAATACTGTTATCAGTCACACAAGGCTCAGGTTAAAAAAAAAAAAACAAAACCACACCATAAAAACCCTCAAACTAAAGCCCAAATGTAAAATAGAGAGAAATAAAACTTTAAAAGACCTTCAGGCTTCCGTAATGGAAAAAATGCTCTCTGCCATTGGGAACAGCAAGGGCTCAGGGGGCCCTCAGCTACCGCCGGCCTTTCAGCGTGTGTGGATTTAACCAATTAAATTCTTAAATTCTTTTGACCAATGAAAAAGGAGAAGGCGGGGCCGCCATTCGCTTTAAATAAGAGCTCCCAAACTCCTGAAGCCTGTTGTCTGACTGGGAGCAGCCAGAAGGCGATATGGCTCGTACAAAGCAGACGGCGCGTAAGTCGACGGGCGGGAAGGCGCCCCGCAAGCAGCTGGCCACCAAGGCTGCCCGCAAGAGCGCGCCGGCCACGGGCGGCGGGAAGAAGCCGCACCGGTACCGGCCCGGCACGGTGGCGCTGCGCGAGATCCGGCGCTACCAGAAGTCGACGGAGCTGCTGATCCGCAAACTGCCCTTCCAGCGGCTGGTGCGGGAGATCGCGCAGGACTTCAAGACCGACCTGCGCTTCCAGAGCTCGGCCGTCATGGCGCTGCAGGAGGCCAGCGAGGCCTACCTGGTGGGGCTCTTCGAGGACACCAACCTCTGCGCCATCCACGCCAAGCGCGTCACCATCATGCCCAAGGACATCCAGCTGGCACGGCGCATCCGCGGCGAGCG
>VXBJ01001798.1:55558-71448 GCA_013400055.1 Nycticryphes semicollaris | reverse complement strand
AAGCGTGGGTGGCTCTGAAAAGAGCCTTTGTGTTCTAAAATCGTCACTTATCCTAGGAATCGAGTTTAGCCGCCGAAGCCGTAGAGGGTGCGTCCCTGGCGCTTGAGGGCGTAGACCACGTCCATGGCCGTCACCGTCTTCCTCTTGGCGTGCTCCGTGTAGGTGACGGCGTCACGGATCACGTTCTCCAGGAAGACCTTGAGCACACCGCGCGTCTCCTCGTAGATCAGCCCCGAGATGCGCTTGACGCCGCCGCGCCGAGCCAGGCGGCGGATGGCCGGCTTGGTGATGCCCTGGATGTTGTCGCGCAGCACTTTGCGGTGCCGCTTGGCGCCCCCTTTGCCGAGCCCCTTCCCGCCCTTGCCTCTGCCAGACATACTCGCGCTTTTCTCGCTCTCAGCACTGTGTGGCGGGAAGGCCGCCCGGCGGCGCTATATATGGCCAGCGGTCCGACCTGTTTGAGGACTGCGAGGGGCAGGGCAAGGGCGGGCTCTTCTGCGCCGCCCTTCCTCCTGCGGGCAGAGATGTTGCCGCCGCCACCGCCCCCTCCGGCAGGGGGTGGGCGGCACCTTCCCGGTCTCGGCCCCGGGAGGCAGCCGAGCCCGCTGCTGGCTGGGGCTGAGGACATCGAGGAGCGGTTCCCCGGGAGCGGGACACCCTCCTTCCCGCCGCGCACGTCTCAGCAGCCCGGCTCCGAGGCTGTCGCGCCCGGAGGGTTCCCGGGAGGCGGTTGGGGATGGGGGAAGCGTGGCCGCGCGCGGGGGTGCGTCTGCAGCAAAATCCAGCCAATGGGGTTGGCGGGGCCGGGAGCGCCGTTTCCCGCCCGCTCGGGGCCGCCTGCCCCCCCGCCTTTCCCCGTCCCCGTGCCGCCGCCATTTCACGGTGAGAAAGCGGATCGGGGAGCAGGACGGATCTGCTTGGTGGTCTTCTGGTTAGTCGGTGTTTTTTACTTGGGGGAGGTCGCTGTGGGGTTAACGTTCCCCTTGGCGTAGCCCGGTTCTTTTTAGGAATAGCTTTGGAACGTGCATTTCCCGCGGACTGGTTTAGCAGCTTTACCGTTTCAGGAAGAAATTACTGGGTTTCGCTCAGGGTCTGCGGGCACCGAGAATCCGCGGGAGTTGCGGAGGCACGATTCGTGTAGAAAGCCCGCAAACCTTGCGTGCGCACGCACACTCCCACCCCTCTTTTACTTTTTTTGTCTTTATTATGTCAGTATATATATATATAGGCTTATTTATTTATTTATTTATTTACTTTATTCTCTAAGCATCATCAAATAAATGCAATTGCAAGCATTCCCCGTTTACCATCTCTTTCTTGTCGGGAGTTTTCCCCTGGTTAGTTATATCTGTGTGCGATACGTGGGTTTTATTTTACGTGTTTGGTCACACATTTGCCATTTTGTTTGATCCTCCCCAGTTTTCCCTGTTTCCTAATGTGTCCCCATTACTATAACGCTTCCTGATCGTGAGAAGCTTTTACTTGGTAATTTCACAGCCTTTCCCTTTGAGCTGACACTGTTCAGTACTTATCCCTTCTCATCCCTTTTTCTTGAAAGAATTTTCATTTTCTGCTTTGGGAGGTGGTGGGTTTGGATTTATCTTTTTTCTTTTCTTTCCTTTCCTTTTCTTTCTCTCCTCCTTTCTCTCTCTCTCTTTCTCTCTCATTCTCTCCTTCTTGCTTTTCTTCTTTCTTTCTTGCTTTGCTTCCTCCCTGCTTTCTTTTGCCTTGCAATATATGTGTTATTTAGTTCAGTGTTTCCCACCATTTTGCTAAGTCTATTTTCATCTGTAGCTAGGCAGTGTTGTAGTGTTTATATCAGCCTTTATTAATATCACCTGATTTAGTTGTACAGAAATAGCAAAGACACATTTATCTTTGCACACCTACTTTAATGGAGTTATTGGCACAGATGTAGCTCCTCAGTTTATGTTAGAATCATTGTATCTTCACACACTATTTGTTAGTGTTTGAGGAAAAAAAAAAATTATTGATGTGCAGCCTGTTTTTTCTCCCATGTTTACAGGTTGCAGCATTGCTATGGTTTGAGAAACCCGCAACATTTTATTGTCTTCTAGCCAATTATGCTATCACCTGATGACCCCTACCCACCTGGGAAGGGGGATTGGGGAAAAGAATGAAATATGAGGGTTAAAACATAAATAGATTTATTAGGATTGAGACTAAATAATTGGCAATAATACGTAAGAACCAGTATTGATCCTGATAGTAATATAAAATGTGACAATAATAATAATAATATGATTATATATTATATACTACTACTAATAATAATATGAGCCAGCAGTGTGCCCAGGTGGCCAAGAAAGCCAATGGCATCCTGGCTTATATTAGAAATAGTGTGACCAACAGAAGTAGGGAGGTGATTGTCCCCCTGTACTTGGCACTGGTAAGGCCACACCTTAAGTACTGTGTCCAGTTCTGGGCACCTCAACACAAGAAAGATATTGAGGTGCTGGAGTGAGTACAGAGGAGGGAAACAAAGCTGGTGAAGGGCCTGGAGAATAAATCTTACAATGAGTGATTGAAGAAGCTGGGACTGTTTAGTTTGAGGAAGAGGAGGCTGAGGGGAGACCTCATCATTCTCTGCAACTCCTGGAAAGGACATTGTAGAGAGGTTGGTGCTGGTTTCTTCTCACAGGTGATTAGTGATAGAACCAGAGGGAATGACTTCAAGCTGCATTAAGGTAGGTTTAGGCTGAACATTAGGAAAGAATTTTTCACAGAAAGAGTGGACAGACACGGGAATAGGCTGCCCAGGGAGGTGGTTAAGTCCCTATCCCTGAATGTGTTTCAGAGTCGTTTAGATGTGGTGTTGAGGGGATATGGTATAGGGGAGAACTTTGTAGAGTAGGGCAGATGGTTGGACTTCATGATCCCAAGGGTCTTTTCCAACCTGAATGATTCTTTATGCAAGAATTATTCTCAGCCCATTCCATCAACAGGAAGCTGTGCACTACCACCAGTGGACAGCAAGTCTTGGGCACTGCCCGTGCTACACTGCCAGGCTTTGGGAGGAAGGGAAGCACTCAGGGGTCTGGCATCAGGACAAGAAGTTCTCTGGATCGCCACTAGCAAGGGAGAAGCTGAACAATGCAACAAACTTTCTTATTTATGTTGAATGTGATGTTCATGGTAGGAAACAATCCTGTTGGCCAGCTTGGGTCAAGTGCCAAAATCTTGCTCCTCCTCATCCCTGCACCTGGCAATGCTTAAAAACACTGAGACCTTGAATCCCATGTAGCCTAGCTGCCTATAAATATTTTCATGAATTCAGACACTAGAGCTGTCTAAAATGGCAGTTTTCTCAAACATTAGAAGTCCTCTGTCACAAAAACCAGGACAAGCATGAATAGAATACAGCAAAGAGCTCAGTAACATTCTGTAGGACTATAGAGTGTATTCTTCCCTGCTGATTACTTGTCTCAGTATTTAATTAATATTATGTACCTTTCCCATGATAGTCATTAGTGTTTCTCCCTCTATTTGTCTAGATTCAAAAGACCACTTTTGTTCTCTTCAGAGGTGCTGGAAGAATTATTTTTCCTTTCTCATCTGGCATATTTGTTTTTAATAATGTAATTTTTTGCACATCTCTTCTAGAGCTTTGCTTTCTTTTCACCTAATTACTTCAATTGTGTAGGTGTTAATATTCTTGTAGATTATCCGCTTTAACTATTCTCTTTATTTGATTTAGGGGAAAGGTATTCTGCCTTGCAAGCTGCCCTATTCACCTCCCATCGCTAGCATTGATTTGGATTTTGTCAAAAAGTTACAATCTCTTTTAGCCTTCATTCTTCGCTGCTTCTTAGTTCACTAGATCTCTTTTTGCGACATTTGTTGGGTGGTTAGTATTTTTTTTTCCATGAAATATTACCTTTGCTTATTTTTGCAGCATAACTCCTTGATCATCTTTATATTAGACTGCCTTAAATAATCAACTTTTCATCCTTATCTGAGGTCCATTACTTCTTAAGAGTAACAGCCCAACTGAAGAACCAAACCAGCTAACAATGTAATTTATTCCTGACCTAAGTAGTGTCTTAGCTTCAAAAGGGATATGGTCTGAATCATGAAATTTTACTGTGACTGATTTTACACAGAATTTTTATAAATGTGATAGCAATGTACAGACACATAGCATAGATTGATCTACTACAGTGTGCTTGGGGTATTTGAGGAAATATTCTATATTTCATTATTATTGAATCCAAATTATGTGTACTCAATTTTATCTTTTCCACACCAAGCAACAGACAGTTTAATTTTCTCAGTTTTATTTTAGCATAATGTTTGTGTGGGGTATCTTTCTAAACTTTTCACTGGCAGCTGTAGGTATAAAATTGTGTATATTATTGAAGTGTTGAGAAACTCCTGAAAAATAGGCAAAATGAAACCAAAAGGAGGGGGCTACAGCCTATTTACAGGAGCTCAGTCTCTTCTGTATTCTGGAAAACAAGGAAGGAGCTCTGAGCAATTTGCATTAATTGAATTCTGGAATAACACTTCATTTCCTAACACAACATCTGGGTCTCATGTTTTATGGCCAGTGTTCATCCTTCACTCCTCATAGTTCATTTATATAGCTATTGTTACTCAAAACCAACAAGTGAACACATGAACTACCTATTAACCATTTTTTTTTTTTTTTTTGTAATTCCTCTTTTCCCATTAATTAAGAAAGTATGGGGAGGGTGGAAAACTCTGTTTTCCTCTTCATGATCAGTCAGCATTAGTTGGAGGAGCCTTGAGCTGTCTCCTGTGACGTGGGAAGGCAGCCAGGGCACACTGGAGTGAAGGAACAGGTTGGGTGAGGGCAGGTAGGAGTGAGGAAACAACTCTGTTCCTCTTCTCACTCTACGTGTGTCATAGCAGATCGTGGTGTACCTCGTCCCTTTTGCATCCACTTTCAATCTGCCATCCTGCCATTCCTGCTAATACTCCTGGCTTTCCCAAAAGACAACCATCCCCTTGAGGAGGCTGTTGAATAATGTGAATTTCAAAATTGGTTTTGTCTTCGGTGACCTTCTTTTCTTTGGGGTTTTGAGGAAAAGCGTTTACATATTTGAAGGAGCTGCTGATCTCTCAGTAGATCTGCCAGCACATGTACTTTCAGTTCAATAGGAGAATTAATATCAACACAGAAAGTCTCTGTGGTGTGTTTTTTTTTTAAACCAGCCCTAAGTACTGCCATAGAAATGTTGCAATTCAGAAATAGATATTTGCTTTACCTCCTAAAGCAGAAGCTGATGATAAATGTGCTATTTTACTTATGTGGGAAAATTGTTAGGGAAAGGAATAAATCCGCATCACGTTCTCAGGGAAATATAATCGCAGGAAATGTGAAGTTCAGGTAAACACAGAGATGGACTTTTGGCTAGAGTGACAACAAATGTGATGAACATATTACAGAAGTTGTCCAATTCCATGAAAACAAATTATTTTTTGTAAGATGCATCACAAATTTGTTAATTAAAGCACAAGAAAAAATAATTCTTTGTGCATCCTACTCATATGGAGACCCCAAGCTATCACTCTCTGCCCAGGCCATCAACCTACAGCTCTGCACAGGCCATATGTCAGGAAACCGGACAGGCTCATGGGCATGTCTGGTGATTACCCCCTCTATATAAAAGAGAATCCCACATTTTGCACCGGACAGCTCAATATGTCTCTAAATTACTCCTGGAGTTTTGGTCAGCTTAGCCCTAGTTTTCATTTTCATTCACCTGAACTATGCTGATGGACCTGACACCCAGACTGACTGTTCCCCAGGTTTCTATCTATTTCAGGGCACAGCAGGGTTTCTTCTCAGGTGTGTATTTGCCTCTGGGCTGTACTTGCAACCCTGGGCTGAAGGCCACCGCTTGTGCATTCGAAATCACTTTCCTCCAGCTGGAAACCTGTTACCTTTTCATCCATTGGTACGTTGTTTATGCAGCAACCCTTGCTGGTTATCCCCGAACTTGCAGAGATGGATAAGGCATAGCTTGGGCTGAAATTAAAGAAAAAAACACATTGGAGAAAGTGACAAAGTCCTTTTCAAGGTAATGACCCGGTTTCCTCCACCTGTTTTTCAATATATAGTAATTAAATATTAATCTTATGGGTATTATCTTGATAACGATTACCTGATGTTGCTGTACGATGCTGTTCTGTATGATAATGTCCTTTTACACTCCCAGTGTGTATATGTACATGCATACATGCAAACCCATGTACATATCCAGTATGGCGTTTTTTGTTGAAATCCCTCCCACCCCAAAAAGCATCAGTGCTGCTCTGATATGGCTACAAGGTCCTTCAGCAGTTAGCAGTCTGTACACACACAGGGACAGATGTGTGGACTTGGACTTCTGGCTCATACTGCGCAGCAGCAAAGCAAACCATCATTTTGATTATAAACAAAATCTCCATTTGCCTAGTCTGTAACAGTGCTCTTGCCACGATCTTTCTGACATACACTTCTTGGACTCTCTTTAGATATTTTAGATGTCATTAAATGAATATATACTTCAGCCTTCTCATTTATTCACTTTCTTTTGACCATAGCTTTCAGTTTCACTGCCCGCCCCTCCTGCCCCTGACCTAGTCTTCAGAACTGTCTCACAACTGCCTTCCACCTTCACTGAATCCTTCAGCTTGATCCTAATAAAAAATACTCATACAACAGAAAACAATAAATAACTGAATAAATATTTTTTCAAATTATCAGAAATATTAAAATCAAAATAATTTGAATGACAAGAATCACCAGAAAATGATCAGAGAACGAAACAGAGGATACTAAATCTTTGTAGCACTGTGTGAAATAGTTGCACATTGAGTACAGTGCACACTGCTAACTGCTAAAGCAAAAAAATAAATTTCTGAGAAGAGTGATAGAGATGAATAAAGGTCTAAAATATCTCCCCTACAAAGGATATCAGGGTGATTTCAGAGCAGAGACAACTGAGGAGTGAAGATGTTCTTACTTATCTTTTTACCTATCTATAAGGTCAGTGGCTAAGTCTACCAAATTTAGTGAGGTCCAACTAATTATAAAATTAGTTACCAGCAAAAGGTTACTGAGGCCAGAAGACCTGCCTAAATATCACCATAGGTAGTTTCCTGAAGTAAATAGGCTCCTTATCTCTGTAGATTTTTTTCAAAATTATAGAGAAGAACAGAGGATGATGAGTGAAAAAGTGAGGATGGAGTCATCTCTCTCCTCTATACAAATTAATTCTGGAGACCACAGCCATTTGAATAAATATGAGCAATTCTTGACACTGGTGTTAAATACTTCTGATTTCATAAAGACTTTTACACTGATCCCTGGGCTATCAGCTACCGTTCCATTACATTGCACTTGAGTGTGGAAAAATAGAAGATCAGCAAAGATGACTATAAACACACTCAAGTTACTTGCATGTGGGGCGGTGAAAAATGCATATATCACTCAAATTGTTGTTTAGTCTTATGTGCCTGATGAGCAGGACATCTGTGCTTAGATAAAGTAGGCCTGTGTTGGACTCAGGGGCACCTTATCAAACATGCCCGAGATTCCTGCCCTGCTGTGGAAGAAGATCAAAGCACAAGGTAAAACTATTCCTGTCTGAATCCTTGAAGTGCAGGTAAGAACAGCAAGTCTGAGCGCTTGCTCTCTCACTCTCTTGCTAATAAGGACTCTCTCTTACTCCCCGATGCCTGCATCCTCTTCTTGCATGCCTCTGCCCAGGTGTTGCTTTAGAGATTCCCTGATCTATGAGGTATCAAGACTAAATTAGTTCTTTTCTTTCGGTCAAGGTTTTGTGGTTGTTCCTGCATCCTGCCTATATCAGTTTACATGTTGAGAATCAGTTTTGTTTTTTTTCTCATAAGGTCAAAAAAATCTCCAACAAACAATCCCCAAAACCAAACACCCACCCACCCCCAAAGGTCCTAATCACATGTTACTTATTGTCCTGGTTTGTATAGATATTTTCATGACTGTCTCACAAGCTACTTAGGGAGACAGTAGAGGAAGTTCTACGGCATGAAAATGCAACAGCGTCTGTAAGAAGAGGGAAGGACTTGGTTTCTATTTGAGATCCCTCCAAATAGACATATGTCAAGAAATACATCAAGAGCCATATCATTCATATGCAAAGTATAGGTGATACATAGAATTGCCACCTGCAGAGCAGAAAAGTGTGTCTGTATCAGCCTAGTCAGTGTGGTGGGGTTGTGTCTGTACCACACAGTCATGGGTCATTTTTCTTGGACAGAAATGAAGGAAGGGGGAAGTCCTCTAACCATCACGGGCTCCTCATAGAAATAATTTTACCAAGCAGGATGGTCCGTAGCTCTCTCAGCAGTGAAGTTTGCAGAATCAAAATAACACTTCCTAACACAGCAAGCTGGAGCCCCGACTGCAGCGGCCAGAGTACAAATGAAGCAGAGTTAAAATAAACCCGACAGCCGATGCAGGAAGCGCCGGACGTATTCAAAAGGCGGGCTGGTTTGATGAGAGGCGAGGGCGGGGTGCTCCCCACCCCAGGGTGTCCCTCCAGCAGATTCACCCTCCTCGCCAGCGGATTAACGAAACGGAAAGGACCGGGGCGGGATGGCAGAGAAGGGAACTGGAGAGAGAGGGGAAGGGAAGGCGAGGAGTGTGTGTGTGGGGAAAGGCTCCTTTCCCAGCCGAGATTGGTCAGAAACTGCTGCAGAGGCGCCGGGGGCCGCCCCTAGAGAATCCCCCAAACCCACCGATGCACCCCCTGCTGCTCAGCTGTGCGACAGTAATATTAGGGAGTCTCCCAGAAGATGCAAAGAAAAGGACACTCAAGGAGTTAGTTAAGGTTTACGACCATCTCCTTCTATGTTAGTATTAGACACTCAGAGCAAGTACTGCTACCTGCAAAAGAAGGTCTCTGCTGCGTTTCTACAGCTACAATGCAATTGGCTTTCACTCCTATAATTCAAATTTCCTGAATATCAGCATTAGCGCCCCTGTAACTGTGTGAACAGAGACGTTTCTTTCATGTTTAACAATGTCTAAATTGATCTTGTACTATATGTCCGAGAGAAATAAGCAATGCCAATAACATTTTAAAAAACCTCAAATTTGTTGTCTAAGCAGGCCTGTTTTCAAGGGAATATATGAAGTAAATGAATGATGATATTATTCAAAAGGTTTCTATATATTCCACTAGAGTTGTAAGTTGTTCCTACTTGACTCTGTTTCAGTTTCATACATAGATATGACTGTAGAAAGGTACTAAAGGAACTAAATATTTGAGTGAACGGGTTTGAGACTAATTCATTGATATACCTGTAAACATTCAACTTGTGTAGACTGTCACATAAATGTTCAAAACCATTTTACAAAGAACAGCCGTTTCATGGATGTATGCTCAGCAGCAGGCAAATGTTTTCTTTCACTTCTGTAGGTAAATACAGTAACTTGCCTACATTTTTATAAATACCATAGCTTAAAGCAACTTCTCATGAAAGATGGGGGGTGGAGGGGAGAATTAAAAAATAAAATCACACCTTCCTCTGCAGAAGACTGCTTAGTATCAAGGGAATTTGAAAAGTATTTTTGCTGTCCACACTCACACTCACACTCAGGTTGTTACAGAACAAACAGCAGTCTTTATCAAGTAAAACACAAGTAAGACTTTTTGAAGCAAAAGAACATTTAAAGACTTTTCCCATACACTATTATCACTAGGAAGAAATTAATCAAAGCCTCAATGTTCTGTTATCACTGAAATAAAGGACTTTGTGATTATTAGTGAATCTTGCTAAACTAGTTAATAACATGCTTATCTGTTGTAAGCAAGAAAAGGGAGCAAAACAACCCAAGTTCATTAGGGGACAACTGATGAAGAGGAAGATATGACCACCAGAGTGACTGTGGCTCCTGAGGACAGTCAATAAATGGCAAAGACCGTGGAGAAACTCACCTCCTACTTTNTTTTATTATATAAATTACTTTTAATTATGGCATATAGAGAAGATATGTTCATTTGTAACACAGTGACATGAAGTAGAACAACACAGCCATTCTACATTAAAAGGGGGTGGCTAGTCAGGAGAAACAAAGATGAACTATATGCAGTAACCGTAGGAAAGTATTCCAGTCATATTTTAGCTGAAGAAACAAAAGGTTTGTAATACAAAACTCAAGAGCTTGCCTGTGCTGTTCAAAACTTGCTAAAAAAACCCATTGTGATAGCACTGTTGATGGCAAACAGAACATTAGTCAATCTTCTATGAAAGGAAGCCAAGCTCTTTATATGCACCTGTGGGAAAGTAACAGAAGATCAGTGAGGACTNTCATACATAGATATGACTGTAGAAAGGTACTAAAGGAACTAAATATTTGAGTGAACGGGTTTGAGACTAATTCATTGATATACCTGTAAACATTCAACTTGTGTAGACTGTCACATAAATGTTCAAAACCATTTTACAAAGAACAGCCGTTTCATGGATGTATGCTCAGCAGCAGGCAAATGTTTTCTTTCACTTCTGTAGGTAAATACAGTAACTTGCCTACATTTTTATAAATACCATAGCTTAAAGCAACTTCTCATGAAAGATGGGGGGTGGAGGGGAGAATTAAAAAATAAAATCACACCTTCCTCTGCAGAAGACTGCTTAGTATCAAGGGAATTTGAAAAGTATTTTTGCTGTCCACACTCACACTCACACTCAGGTTGTTACAGAACAAACAGCAGTCTTTATCAAGTAAAACACAAGTAAGACTTTTTGAAGCAAAAGAACATTTAAAGACTTTTCCCATACACTATTATCACTAGGAAGAAATTAATCAAAGCCTCAATGTTCTGTTATCACTGAAATAAAGGACTTTGTGATTATTAGTGAATCTTGCTAAACTAGTTAATAACATGCTTATCTGTTGTAAGCAAGAAAAGGGAGCAAAACAACCCAAGTTCATTAGGGGACAACTGATGAAGAGGAAGATATGACCACCAGAGTGACTGTGGCTCCTGAGGACAGTCAATAAATGGCAAAGACCGTGGAGAAACTCACCTCCTACTTTCGTAGTGCTTTATGGAAAAAAACGGAGAACTATAAACTAACTCCAGGTTGAATAACATTCTTTAAAGCCAGACTGAGAGATTGTACTACCTATGCCATAGCTAGTACTTTAAAGCACAAATGTGGACTTAAAGGTGAAAAGTAGTTTAGGTCATCTATGACAATAAGTATTTTTTCGAGATCACCAGCATCTGTGGTACACTGTTATTAGATCTAAACCCTTCCTCCTTTATGTAGAAGTCTGCTCAAGAATTTAGGCTGAATAGTTGGAAGGAATTTTGGGGAAGGATACAGATTAATTAGAAATTCAGTATCTGAACTGGAATAAAACNATATGCACCTGTGGGAAAGTAACAGAAGATCAGTGAGGACTGTAAACACGCTCAAGTTACTTGCAATATGAGGTGCTGGAAAACATATATCATAGTAATTGTCGTTTAGTCTTATGTGCTGGACAAGCAGGACATCTGTGCTTAGATAAAGTAGGCCTCTGTTGGACTCAGGGGCATCTTATCAAAAATGCCTGAGATTCCTGCCCTGCTGTGGAAGAAGACCAAAGCACAGGGAAAAACTATTCCTGTCTGAATCCTTGAAGTGCAGGCAAAAATAGCAAGTCTGATCATTGTTCTCTCACTCTCTTGCTAACAAGGGCTCTCTTGCTAATAAGGATGCCCTTTTACTCCCCCGATGCCTGCATCCCCTTCTTACATGCCTCTGCCCAGGTGCTGCTTCAGATAATCCTCTATCTGCAAGGTATTGATATTAAATTAGTGCTTTGCTTTTCATCTCTGTTTTTGTGTTTGTTCCTGCATTGTGCCTATATCAGCTTACACACTACCATCTCATGTAGGAAACATAGCTAGAAAGGCAGAAAAAAAAAAAGAAAGGTAAATTTATTGAATTACCATTATTGTATAGAAGATAATAGGGAAAATTTCAACATGGCTACTAGTAATGTCCTGCAATTACGGTTTCAAAATACATCTCTGAATAGTAGATGGTAAAAACCTGATGCATTTTCTTTCAACACGACAAAGCTGATAAAAAGGAGAGTAATTACTCTACCTATTTTAGAGAAGAAAAAAACAACCAACCAAATACAACAGAGCAATTAAAAAACAAAACCCACCCACTTAAAATTGTGCAAGAAGCAAGTACCGTTTAAAACAATTCTCATCTTGTTTCTCAGCAACAATTCAGATGGTAAGTCCTGTGTTACCTCCCTGTGCTTGAGAAAAGCATTTCAATTAGCACATTTACTCAATGACTCACTCCTCTGCCTCCGGGGGTAGGAGACTACAAAACCAGCAAGTTTTCGTTAACTTATTTCTGAAGGGGTACTTTTAAAGAACAAATGAAACACCCACCTCCACCACCCCGCCCTAGCCCTCAGGCAGCCTCATCCGGAGGCTCCCTCGGTGCCGTCCTGGCTCCCCTTCGAGCAGTTTTTTCTTCTTCCGCATAAAACACGACAAAGGAATGAAATCCTGCTTTACCTATATGTACCTAACAACGGAAGGAATGCAGTACCCCTTACCGTGGACTTGGAGAAAAATAGCTACTTAATCTGTTCCGAGGAAACAGAGCAGAGAGGAGCCTTCACTACCTTCCAGCGGGGCGGACTTCTGGAGACATCAGTAGCAGAGAGGCTCTCCCTGCAAATACTCTCGCTGATTATCTTGATTAATATCCCCCTGACAGCTCCTTTCCTTGTTGAAAGCTATCTCTGACAATGTCTGAGACACTACCCGTCGCTACGGCCCCCACCTTCAAGAAGCCGGAGGCGGGCAACTTTAAAGCCCGCGGCCCCCAGCGTTACCGAGCTGATCACCGAGGCCGTGACCGCCTCCACGGAGCCCAAGAAGCTCCCACGCTCTAAAAGACTAGCAGTGAAGAACCTTAAGAATCCCTCGACCACCTGAAGCCAAGAGCCCCTCGAAAGACGGCACCGAAGGGCACTGCCAAGCTAAAGGCGGCAGCACCTAGAAGACTACTGTAAAAGGAAAGGAAACTTTTGCGGATAAACCCCAGAGCGGTTTTTAAATGCCAGGCACGCGGTAAGAATGAAAAAGGAAGAGCTGAATCATCAGCTCGAGTCCAGACTGGCACACGATAATCCCTTGCAGCACGTATATTTGATTAGCAGCAGGGCTTGTGTAGGAACTCACACGATATGGAAAAGTACACTTTAGCCTGTTCTGTTTTAAACCGTGATCCTCCTTAACGATTTCCGCCACCGCCACCCTCATCACATACTCGGAATAGCCGATGCTGTCCTTAGGAAACAGCCTCGGCTTAGTTATGGAAAGTCTTCAAGATTCCATCACTTTCACCTAGAAACCACGAAGTACAAATAAACAAAAAAAATACAACAAACCAACCTCTAGAGGGAAAAGAGAGCGAAGGCAAACACTACACACAAGGCGCTAAGATTCCCGTTTTTCACCCGCAAAAACAGAACAGCAGCAGTTCCCCAGTTCTCCCCTGCCCAGACCGGCCCCGCGTTTGAAAACCGCGCTCTCCCCGCAGACTGGCCTGAAGGGGCCCCACCTCCCCTGGAAGTAAAGAGCAAGGGGGGACGGGTGGGCAACGACTCATTGCCATTTTCAGCTTCTCTCCTTCTGTGCAAAGGTGACCGGTGCCGTCAATCATAGAGAATCTAAGAAACGTTCACATAAGTATATTGATCATTTACAAAAAGATAAATACAGAGAATCTGTCAACTGGTAAACTAAAGCTGAATACATATCTAAAAAGAGTAATTATACAGTGAAACTAGTTAAGAGATTCAAGTGTTCCTGCTCTTTCTGGAAAGTTGTGGGTGGCTCTGAAAAGAGCCTTTGGGTAGTCGGCTAAAAAGAGTTTTTACTTGGCTTTAGCCTTGTGGCTGTCGGTCTTCTTGGGCAGCAGCACGGCCTGGATGTTGGGCAGCACCCCGCCCTGCGCGATCGTCACCTTGCCCAGCAGCTTGTTGAGCTCCTCGTCGTTGCGGATGGCCAGCTGCAGGTGGCGGGGGATGATGCGCGTCTTCTTGTTGTCGCGGGCCGCGTTGCCCGCCAGCTCCAGGATCTCGGCCGTCAGGTACTCCAGCACGGCCGCCAGGTACACCGGGGCGCCGGCGCCCACCCGCTCCGCGTAGTTGCCTTTCCGCAGCAGCCGGTGAACACGGCCCACGGGGAACTGCAGACCGGCCCGCGACGAGCGCGACTTGGCCTTGGCACGCGCCTTCCCGCCCTGCTTCCCGCGACCGGACATATCACAGTCCAAAGATTAAGCTGAAAAAAAAATAAGTTAAAAGAAATAAAAAGCCTATACAAAAAGTATTGAAGAAAGCCTTCAAACTTGTCAAAAGAGCAGAAATGCAGCAAAAGTCGCCACCCTGCCTTTTATCTCTTCCGTCTGGGGCTCGGTGGCATTTGTGATTGGCGGAGGCTGCGATTGTGGAGTTAACCAATGGGAAGGCAGATGAAATCGCGACCAATCGAAAGCGCTAGCTGGTTTGACATCACTATCCCGTACTGCCCAATAGAAAAGATCAGCTTTGAGTCATCTCATTTGCATACCGCCCCTATAAATAGGGGTGTCGCCGCTATTGTATTTACGTCGTTCCTGCGCCAGACAGGTAGTGACACTCTTGTAAAATGCCGGAACCAGCTAAGTCTGCTCCTGCTCCCAAGAAGGGCTCCAAGAAAGCGGTCACCAAGACCCAGAAGAAGGGCGACAAGAAACGTAGAAAGACCAGGAAGGAGAGCTACTCCATCTACGTGTACAAGGTGCTGAAGCAGGTGCACCCCGACACGGGCATCTCGTCCAAGGCCATGGGCATCATGAACTCCTTCGTCAACGACATCTTCGAGCGCATCGCCGGCGAGGCCTCGCGCCTGGCGCACTACAACAAGCGCTCCACCATCACCTCGCGGGAGATCCAGACGGCCGTGCGGCTCCTGCTGCCCGGCGAGCTGGCCAAGCACGCCGTCTCCGAGGGCACCAAGGCCGTCACCAAGTACACCAGCTCCAAGTAGAGCGGCTCGCAGCGTCGGTTTTAACTCCTTAACCCAAAGGCTCTTTTAAGAGCCACCCACGTTTTCAGTAAAAGAGTCGTTCACTTTGATTCGCTTCGGTGAGTGGTGTTTGTGTTTAGAAGTGTTTTAGATGTTCAGGCTTGGACGTACTGTTTAAGGAGAACATTGTGTTAAAGCAATGGCATTAATTTTTGATATTTACATACACTACCCCGATTGCTCAGCGAGCAGGTCTGCAAATAACTCTAACAGAAACTTTTCTATCCCCGTTGTAGGTAATTACCTCTAGTTTTTATCTGCAGAGAAACGTGCACAATGTTGTGTATGGTGTTATAATTCCCCCTCCCCCTATCCCTCCGCCGCTCTGATGTGAAATAAAACAGGGGTTGTGTGGTTTTTTGGTTGGTGGGGTTTGCTTTTTTTTTTTTTTTTTTTTACGATAGTCTTACTCTGATGCAGTTTATGCATTTTCCTAATAAAATGTCACCGTCCCCTTTAAACACTAGCTGTCATTCTCATACGACTTGGCCGCAAGCCAGAGCGGGTTGTTTACTTGAAGAGCTCCATAGGGACTAGTTTGTTTCTACATAATATTTGGAAGACGGTGTTTCACGGCATTTATTGCCCAAATGCGCAGCGAAAGCGAAATGCTGCAGAGAAAAGTATAATTTCACTCGTCCCAGAGATTTCCGATGGAAGTGGCGTAGTTCTTTTTTATTAGTCTCTGACTGACCGAGATTAAGCCAGGAAGAATAAAGAGGTTCCTCTAAGCGACGTAATAGGAAAATGCAAGTAAAATACAAATGGTGCTTT
>VXBJ01001798.1:41260-55531 GCA_013400055.1 Nycticryphes semicollaris | reverse complement strand
AAAAAAAAAAAAAAAACAAAAAAGGGAGGGAGTGACCGAGGGGGCTTTATCGAACTTTATCGAAGTGGTGCAGAGAAAGCGGTTTTTACGAAAAAGCCTTCTGCGAGGGGGGCTGAAATCCCGGCTGCCGGGGACGGAGGCGGCGATCAAAGCGTCCGTTGCGCGGCGAGAGCAAAAACCCCGCGTCCGCTGCCTGGGTGCCGACGCGGCAGAGCGTGTTGCTGCCGCTGCTGCCGCCGGTCCCAGTCGGCGGGGCAGAGCAGAGGGATGGGAAACGGGAAACCACCGCCTCCAGCGCTGGCGGGGACTGCGGAGCGGAAAGCGGCCATTACTCTCCCCCCGCCTCCAACGCCCCCGACCCCGCGCGGCACGGCGGGCTTTTCAAATCCCGCCCATCGTCCAATAGAAGGTGCGCCGTCCCGGCAGCCAATCACAGGGCGGTGGTGGCCATAAATAGCGGGCCCCGCGGCTGCTTCCTCTGCAGACACTCGTCACTAGCTGCCAGGCTGTTAGTGGAAGGAGCATGGCGCGTACAAAGCAGACGGCGCGTAAGTCGACGGGCGGGAAGGCGCCCCGCAAGCAGCTGGCCACCAAGGCTGCCCGCAAGAGCGCGCCGGCCACGGGCGGCGTGAAGAAGCCGCACCGGTACCGGCCCGGCACGGTGGCGCTGCGCGAGATCCGGCGCTACCAGAAGTCGACGGAGCTGCTGATCCGCAAACTGCCCTTCCAGCGGCTGGTGCGGGAGATCGCGCAGGACTTCAAGACCGACCTGCGCTTCCAGAGCTCGGCCGTCATGGCGCTGCAGGAGGCCAGCGAGGCCTACCTGGTGGGGCTCTTCGAGGACACCAACCTCTGCGCCATCCACGCCAAGCGCGTCACCATCATGCCCAAGGACATCCAGCTGGCACGGCGCATCCGCGGCGAGCGTGCTTAAAGCTTCTAGGAAACAGATTTTTCAGACTTTTTCGAAAACCCAAAGGCTCTTTTAAGAGCCACCACGTGGCCACGTAAGAGAGCTGTAAATTCTTGTTTGTAGGAAGTAACGTGTTTCCCTGTGGCTCGGTTAGTTTTACAGTGACAAAGAGCCCTGTATCTTATCAAGTAAGTACTAAAGGTGTTCTGTGTGTTACGTTTCTAATGGGTATGAAAAGCTGCGGGCTGTAGTGAAGGAACAGTGCAGCGTGTGTAATTGTTCGAGTGAACGTGCTAAGATAAATCTGGGGTAAAAATCGCTTTCTACAAGTTTTATGATGCTTTCTATAAAAGTAATCGCGCTTGGGTTTACTGGTCTGATGGATAAGACGCCCAGCTCTAAAAGGTTCATAAATGCCTTTTTTTTTTTCTACTTGGTTATTTGTTAAAATCGTTCATAGAAACTCATTTAAATTGGTAATGGTGTCTGTATTTACAAAACCACATTCTTTATTAGAAGGACATGTTTGCTGAAGTATTTGCAAACGTCTCTTACTGTACTTCATGGTAAGATCGAGATTATTTTTTTTTGTCCCGACAGAAGTAATGTTTTCCCAACCCTTTTGTTTGTGGTTGGTTTTCTGTTTTTTGGGAGTTGGGAGGCGTTTTGTTTCTGAAAGAGCAAGAAGTCCTTTCCTGCCCTTCCAGCACAGGCCCTTGGTCCGTAGTTTTCTCCATGCTTTTATCAGTTTGTGGTCTGATCGTCCCTGTCGTGAGCGACGTCCCCCGGGGCATCTTCAGCCCTTCTCAAATATTTCTCGTTCTTTCCTGAGAATACATATGGTATTTTCAGAGTGAGCTTGGTGTAGGGCGGTGACGAGGGTAATTCCTGTGACTCCCGTTTTCAAAAGAGGTGTCTTCTGTGGGAGACATTCATGGCATCCTTTATGGTTCAGGGTATCCTGTCTGAATGATTGCATACGCCCGTTTGGATCATTTTTCTCCATTTCCAGTGCCAAACTGAGCACAGGGAAACTATTTTCCTAAGACCATTTGCGATTAAAGTCTTGTCATGGAGATCAGAATTCTTGTTAGATGGAGACTCCGTCCCAATTGTTGTATTACGTGATTTTTTTTTTTTTTTTTAATTTGTGAACATACCTGGAAAATGGGGGGATCTCACTAAATTCAGCTGCATAACCCTTTGCCCTCCTACTCAATAGAACTGTAATTGTTGCCTGAAAGAAAAAAAAGTAGATTTCCAAAGCTATCGATCACTTTCTGTCGCCTTTGATTATTTTTTTTTTTTAATGTATGCTGCAGGCCTCTTCATGTAATTGGGGAGCTTGCTGTTCCATTGAAGTATTGGAAACGATGTCTCTGGTTTTTCAATGCTACAAACGAGCAGCTGCGCCTTTAAGAAGCGGTTGGATTGAGGTGAATACGGCTTTTCTTTCTTTTTTATTTATTTATTTTTAACTTGGAAAGAACGACCTTCGTGAATTTTTTAGAGCGGCTATTTCTTTTGGAAAACCCAAAGCTGCGAGACTCTCGATTTTCTGTTAACTGCTGATACGCTTCATCTTGGGAAATCTTTTCTCTGTGTGATTTTTGCTGCAGCAAAATCTGACCAATCAAGTGGCTCCACACACCATTTTCTTTCTCTTGTTTTTCTCACTTTCAGCCATTTTCTGTTACTTAACCTCCGAGAGGTAAAGGGAAGAGGGAAGATATCAGGAATAGTACTTTATAAATAAAGTCATTAAATTAAGACAATGTGATTTATTCCCCCTTCCCACTATATTTATTCATTGACATAAGATTTGTGTTTTTTGTCAGAACTCTTTTTTTCAGTAAATGCGGTAAACCCAGCGTGATTGCAGAAATGAATCTTAGTGAAAATAAACTCACTTTTCATTACTGTCTGTGATAGTGATAGATCTATTTATCTAGACCTTTTTACATGTTCTCATTAAGTTAGGTGCTTTAAATACTTTATAGAGTAGTTATTAAATAACTTATATAAGCCAAGGGTCAGACTACTTACATTTCAGATGATTTTTGGGTCAAAAATTATATGCTGCTTTTTTTTTTTTTTTGCATGTTCAAGAAATAAATTATTTTTGAGTGAGAAAGGGAAATAGTTTTTGTCTCTCTTAATCCCTATAGCTTTGCTTCTAGACTACTAAAGACCTTGGACTGTTTTAATAATTACAGTGTTACTTGGACTCATTCTGAGAGTTGTATGCTTAACTCATTTAAGGAAAAAAAACCCAAACGACCCACTAATGCTCCATTAGCTGAGAGGGAAATAGACATGCCAGGTTGTGGGGCTTTTTTTTGTTTGGTTGGTTTTTTGCAGGATGGGTAAGCTAGATCATAATGCCTGAATCAAAAGTAGTTTTGGGGTGTAATACATCATGAAAGGATGCTAATAATAAGCTATCATAGCTCGTTCTAGTGGACCAAGGTAGCAATAATGAATAACATATTGTGTGGATTTTGAAGTCTGTAAGAGCTGCAGATGGTTGTAGTGGTGCCATGGTGAACAGTGGGAAACTGATTGTAGCTTAAACAGTAGGCTTTGCTCTTCCCTCCTTACACGAGTGATAAATCCTTTCTGGAATCCTGTCAGTTTGCATACGGTCTTGAATCGCTTACAGAAGAGCAGCAACAAGAATGTCAAAACAGATGTCCATTGGGGGGAGAGGGGAAATCGTTTTGTAAGTTACGCAAAAGAACTGATATCAAGAGTATTTACCAAGTTATTTGGTTGTGGTTGTTTTTTTTTTTTTTTTTTTTCCCAGCAAATATAAATTACTTAAGGAACTTAAAGACATCTTGCCTGTGCTATAAAATTCATAGAAAATCTGGATATTGCTTAAGTCTGATACAGAATAAATTCAACATAAATGAGAAGTAAAACTGAATTTGCCATAGATAGCTTACATGACGTAGCATTTCTTTAGTCTAAGACACATGAGTAATTCAAGCTAAGATTTCCTAACTTGAAGTAAGTGTAAAAGTTGGAAAGTCCTCTGGTTACCAGCAAAGTCAAGCAGCATTTCTGTGCTTTTTGCAGGAGAGCCTGAGCTGGTGAATGCTGCTGGGTAGGAGATGGGTCTGTGTAAGTCCAGTTTGCTGAGCAGCTGAGGACTGGATTGAAGCTGCTGGTGCTTTGCCCTGTGTGGCCGTTAGTCAGGATGTCAGGTGTTTTTGCAGGTGACTCCAGATGGTCAGTGAGATATTTGATGAAGACTGTTCCTGGCTATTTTGCCATCTCATGGTATGATCTGGCTCAAATGAGTCCTGGGAAGAATGTTCTTGCTGTCTGATGGGTAGGGTAAAATAGGGCATAACCACTGAGGTCCTGGTGAAATACTTCCTTTCATCAGAAATATATAAAAGGTCTGATGAAAGCGTTTTTCTAGAACAAAAATATTTGATTCAGGCCTTCTTTACAGTTGTAAGTTTCTGAAAAGCTCTAAATAAATCTATTCATATGATAAGTAGTGAGGCTTTCATTTGAGTAGGCTATTGTAATGTAAAAACTTTTTAAAGGTGATATGGTAGTTTCCATGCAAGCCACTATGTAAAGATCAATTCTGAACATTCTGTAGAATTATTTTTATTTGCAAATCCCTCCTCAGGACTGCCTCACAGGTGAATCACCTGTTGGTTACAGTCTTCAGTAACCACAAATTGAAGTCTGATCTCAGCCAGCCTCAGGTTTCCCATTGGCCTGGGCAGCACTGCCTTGCTGCATCCTTTCTTCTCTCCCACTTTCAGGTCATAGTGTACATTCAGCTGGGTATAAGAAACATCTTTCAGATTGTACATGCACAAACACTGCTGTCACAATATGAACATTTGCTAAATTTTCTTATTATACATAGGTGAGCTTTTGCAGGTACTGTTTGCCAGCTATTATGAAGCAACAGTCAAAAAGAAAGCTCTATTCTCAGCAAAGCTGCAACTGAAGCAAAAATGACTAAGAATAAAAAGGCAACCTGCTCAAGGAACATATCTAAATCAATGCAAACCTAAAACAGATCTTATAAAAACGGCTGGTAGTTGAAAACTGTAAGCTCAATTTGATATCTTGGATTTGGGAGGCAAAATCTTCTAACTATAAAATGATGGAGTTATAGTGTTCTGTATATTGTAAAAGATGTGTTGCCCTAGAATTTCTAACACTGGATCCAATGAGCATTTCTACACCTCTTTAAAAATTAGGAAAATGTAACATTGTATGTAACCACAAAGAACTGCAGCATATCTTGCTTGCCAGCACATCAAATTCTTTGTAATGTGAAAGTCCAGGAGATAAGACACTTCTAGGCTCTTTAATCTTCTTTATCCATGAACAGTTATTGCTTATAGGACAGCACTGTGGTGAAGTGCCAAAGCATCTAGGCTGCATTCTGTGTGAAAACTCATCTCCCACTGTAGGATCGTCCTAGGCCACCTTCCTAACTTTTGGTGAACACTTCACTTTTCTGCAACTGCTAAATTTGGAAGCTTTAGCTTGCCTCAGAAAAGAGCAGTAGCCTTAACCACCCTGAGTATTCATACAACATCAATAAAAATTTGCATTTGTCCAGAAACATGGGAGGAAAAAAACACCCCACATATTCCCAGAAGTCTGGAAATAGGTAGTATATGCAGGCACTGGAAAGAAGAGCAGAAGAAGAGCTGTAAGTATGGAGAGTGTCAATTGCACCTAGATAGCAGGCAATCAGGATAAGCAGAATCTACCTGCAGTTTTGCTGGGATACCCAGGCTGTGAAAACAAAGCACAGCATAAAACAAGGGACATTATAAACTAAAGCAGTTGAGGGAAGATGAGAGGAAGATGACAATCAGTCCTGGATCAATAAGGCACTCAGCTATGAAGGCGGTGGTTGGTAGGTAAAGTCTAACAGCCACAGAAGTGTTAGAGTTTGGAGAGACAGAAGAGTAGAATTTCTTAGTGCCTAAACTGGATAAAAGGCCATTCAAAGGTGAGGAAATTGTAACTACAACCTCCCTCTCCCTGGAGACCTGCTGAGCGCTCATAGCATGCATTCCTTGTGCTGCCTGTCTCTGCAAGCGATCGAGGACAGCCCTCTTGCAAACTTGGTCTTTTGAGTGGATGCGTTAGGATGTGAGTGAAATAATTTTTGCTTTAAAATAAAAATGCCTTCCCTTCCTTGCAAGTTTTTGCCCTGAGTTTTGCCCACAGTGCATCAATCTTTAGATGTTGTGGGATTTTTCTTCTTCTTTCTTTACATCAGCTAATAGTTAATCATAGAGAAAGAACTATTTGTGATCCAGCTTCCAAGCAATGGTAGTGGTGGGTTTCCTTCCAGATCTGATTTCCTGTGTTGCAGGCTGTTTTGCCCTCAAGCACCATGACAAGTTGCTAGCACAGGACTGAAGAAGAAAAATGTATTACTGGGCTTGATCATCCCACCTTCGTGCATCAGCAAAACTTGTATCATGCTGTGCTGTGTCATCTGTTCTGATGCACATGTGGAGGCTAAATGTAGTCACGAGAGTTAAAAAGCTGCTTGAGTCTCCTCTGTATCTTTTTGACTGCTTTTGTTAACCTTTATCCGAATCCATCACCACAACTTTCTGAAAGCCTTCCAATATTTCCTTGCAGGCCTGCCCAATATTATAAGTATTTCAGATAGTTGTGGGCACCCTCTTCTCCCTGTGCCTGTGCTTTTGTATATTATCCCAAGCACACCACTGATTCATCAGGATGAATCAGTAAAGCTTCATATAAAAAAAAAAAAATCATATAAAGTGCTTGCCTGTAAAAGCTTCAGACTGTGAGGTCATTAATAAGGAAGAAAGTGTTCCAGAGGGCACATGGGATGATTTTTCAATAGGCGTTCAGGATCTTCCCATGGATTTGAGCACAATGTGCTAATGTTGCAACGTACGCACGGATGCAGAGCTTAAAGCATGGTGGAAAAGGGAAGAAGGATTGGTTCTGGGAAAGAGACATTCAGGAAAAACCAAACACAACTGTAAAACTCTCTGTATGTTTCAGATGCAAATTCAATAAGAGGAGCTCTGGACATTTTCAGAATTACTTCAAACTACTGACAGCTGGTGAAAAGGAGGTAAGATCCCCACTGCAATGATAAATAGCATTTGAGATTTTCAGTCTGCTTTGCTACAGACAATCAGTTTATTGTCAAAAACCACTGTGACACTGAGATTAAAGAAATTCTAAGCAAATAACAATGCTAAATACAATTCATTGTGGTTATATAATAAAATAAAACATTAAGAATTTTTTTTTGTTTGTGGATTGTTGGTTATTTTCCCCTTCTCCTAAATTAAGTATGGTGGTATGGTGCTGGTTTTTGAAATTTAAGATAATCTTCCTTAGTTCTGCCAGTTTTGATTTTCCCATCAGTTCTCCAAAGTAGGGTCACCTGATTGATTTGTTGCTGCTATTTTTTTATTAGGGAAAAGGAACATACATGTCTGGGAAAAAAAATGAAACATTTACATAGATATAGATTAGCCCACTCCCAGGAGATAAGAGTCTAAGAGAAGTAACTGGACAGACAATAAAGGAAAAGCAGGAGTTTCCAATGTTTGGCCTCTAAGGCTACTTTGGTAATCTCAGTTCAGGCCAATGGAACACAGAAATTTTACCAGATGAAACACATCACCTCACCCCAACACTCAATGCCTGAAAACTGTCCCAGTTGCCAGGCCAGTTCCTGTTCTCTCACTGGCTGTTTGGACAGATGGGGGTAGAATTTGAGTTTGTCTTTTGGCAGCACAAGTGCTGTCTACACAGAACGAAAATGAAGAACCAGTTTAACATGAGGCAGTCAATATTGACTACATGCTGTGAGGACTGAAAAGCAATTGTTATATGGGTATATGCAGCTGTTACACATTTTTGGGTATATATAACTTCTGGGATCTTGAGATTTAGCCGAAATAGGAAGTTTTAACTTATCCCTATAGAATGTATGTGTTTGGATGGCCGTGGAATGAGTGGTGCTAAGACCAGAGTAGAGGTCCTTTGGAATACATTGTAATTTTTTTTTTTTAATACATTGTATTTTAGGAATACTTCCAAATACTGATATTGTGTGTCCTCAAGAGTATATTGGGGTTTGGTTTAGGGGGTGGGGTTTTTTTCTTTTTTTTTTTTTTTTTAACTGTTGTAAATAGCTGCTAAATAGTAACTCTTAAATGTTATTTACCTAAAACCACTGTTTAAAGTTACTACACTGTCCCCATGAGGGTACAGGGTACTCCACTACTATACTATATAGCCTTGTCCCCTAGAAAGGTAAAGCAGAGCACCCAAAGCTTCCCCAAGACACTCCATGTTGTTCCTCCAGATGTTTGCTGTGGCAAAAGGGATGGTATTTTAGCCTTTCTCCTCCTTGAGATATCTTTTCACAACTGTGTCATTTATCCATTAATCCGATAGATGTCTTTACTTAAATCCTGATTTGGGTTTTGGAGTTGCTAATTGCTTTCGCTTTGCAAATACAAGTGGCTTATCTGACTGGAGGCTATCAGATGGATCTATCACTTAATTGTAGAAGACAAGTTTAAATGTAGGAATCAAACAGAAAACTGGCTGGTGGCATTTACAAGAAGCTGACAAAGCAGGAAAGCCAAGAGGGCCTCATATCAAAGAAGAAAAAAATAATCGCATGGTTTATGACACTTCCCTAAATGCTGTGATCACAATCTCAATGCAGGCATTGCCTGAATCATTAAACAGATTCTATCAATAGTTTTCCACAAATTCATAAAAGAAGGATGAAGACTTTTGAACAAGCTTGTCTGATGAGCAGGGAAATGGAAAAAGAGCTAAAAGATAACAGATATTTAAGAAAGAAAAAAACCCCAAAACAAATAAAACCCAAAACAACCACTGCTGCCTTATGTTTCTGTGTTTGGAAAAAGTAATATATTTGAATATATATATAAAGATACATAATATATGTATCTTCGAAAAAGATAGCAATTTTATTTTTGCACATGTATCTAGTACGCTTTCTGAGGGATGAGGGAGGAGTGGCAAAGGGAAAGAATTAAGTAAATTTCATAGCCTAAAAATGTGTAAAGCCATTATAATTAATAAATAAGAAAGATGCAGGGGCGTGGAGAGGTTTGCTACTAAAATAACTTATCCCCTATTTTCCAGAGAAGTTCCATAAAATTATGCCAGAGAAGATCTTTTATAAAGCTATGAGTTCTCAGAATGTGAAAACTAAATGCAAATTGAAACAGAAATCACACCGAAACAAAGTCTTTGAAAAAAATTTCAGGAAATTCTAAACTTTGTTTCAATATTGCTCTAATGGAAAAAATATTTATTATTGCCAAAATCACTAGAAATTTGTGAAAATCTGTGCAGTGAAAAAGAAGAAAGGAAAAACCCCAGGTAGGCTCAAACTTTTTTTTTTTTTTTAATATATATAATGTGAAATTGTGCTCCCTCTCGGTATAAATCAGTGGAATATTATGTGTGCAAAGAAGTGTATTTGAGCAAGGCTGCCTTAAGCCAGGAAAGTTAGTAATATTAGAGTGCAAATCTGTATTTTGTTTTTAACCGTACAAATATAAGTAGCTTTTCTGATTTCAATGGCATCTGTTCAGCAAAGAAACAGCCCAAGATTTAATGAGAGCATTGCAACAGCCTTTTTATTTTTCCTTTAAGGCGCTGAGCAAGGTGTCTCTTCCTTCCCCAGTAGGGAGCAATCCCGAACACGACATTGTGACTTGAGCTGCTTTCTTATGAATCTCAGAAGAATTCTTTAGGCCCCCAGCTTTTCTTGCAACAGTAAAAAAGGTGCTTGATAGGTAAAGGAATGGCAGACAGATGTATGTATCTGCGTGTTAGCGGGCGTGTGCTGTGAGAAAATAAACCAACCAAAACAGATCACGTTTTGATCCACAGGGAGGAAATACCGCCTAGCATTTAAAGAAGGGAAAAAACATTCCTCTTATCACGCGGCTTGAGCATTTCCTCCCCACTCCACTACCGCTCCCCTCCCCCCCGCTTTTAAGCGTAGGACTCATTATAGAAAGAAGCCGGAGGAAGAGAAGGCGGCTGGCAGAGATTATTTAAATACACCCGAGGAAGGTCTCTATGCAGGCAAACAATAAGAACTAAAAAATTAAAAAGGCAACACATGAAGCGCCCAAAGCAAAACCGGAGCCGGGGTATGTGAGTGGAAGCGGCGAAGGGCGGAGGGGCGGGGCGGTAGCGCCCTGGGCAGCCCACCCTTGGTCGGCTTTTGCCGCAGACTCGCGNCGGGGACGGCGGCGGAGGAGCGCCCGCCTCCCGCGGCAGTTCTCAACCAGGTCGGCTCCCGGGGCATATACCGCCGCTCCGCCGCGTAGGTGCTGTGCAGTGTGAGGCTGTGGGTTGAGCTATCATGTCTGGCCGAGGCAAGGGCGGGAAGGGGCTCGGCAAAGGGGGCGCCAAGCGTCACCGCAAAGTGCTGCGCGACAACATCCAGGGCATCACCAAGCCGGCCATCCGCCGCCTGGCTCGGCGCGGCGGTGTCAAGCGCATCTCGGGGCTGATCTACGAGGAGACGCGCGGTGTGCTCAAGGTCTTCCTGGAGAACGTGATCCGTGACGCGGTCACCTACACGGAGCACGCCAAGAGGAAGACGGTGACGGCCATGGACGTGGTCTACGCCCTCAAGCGCCAGGGACGCACCCTCTACGGCTTCGGCGGCTAAACTCCAATCGCAAACCATATACTGTCAAAACACCAAGGCTCTTTTCAGAGCCACCCACAAATTTCACAACGAGAGCTGATTATTACTGAATTCTATATATTCCATAAAAGGGAGTGTTGCTCTCAGTACAGCTGTGAAGCAGAAATAGTGTAAATTTCAAATTTCAAAATGCGAATTGTTGATTATACAAGATCATAGCCCAAAGTTGTACCACGTGAGGTACTTGATGAAGTACTTTTGTTATTTATGCAAAAATGAAAATCTAGGAAAAAAACCTCGTGTCTTATTTGTAATTGCAGCTCTTTTTAGGAAAGTGTGGTGGCTCTTAAAAGAGCCTTTGGGTTAAAACTGACGCTGCGAGCCGCTCTACTTGGAGCTGGTGTATTTGGTCACGGCCTTGGTGCCCTCGGAGACGGCGTGCTTGGCCAGCTCGCCAGGCAGCAGGAGCCGCACGGCCGTCTGGATCTCCCGCGAGGTGATGGTGGAGCGCTTGTTGTAGTGCGCCAGGCGCGAGGCCTCGCCGGCGATGCGCTCGAAGATGTCGTTGACGAAGGAGTTCATGATGCTCATGGCCTTGGATGAGATGCCCGTGTCGGGGTGCACCTGCTTCAGCACCTTGTACACGTAGATGGAGTAGCTCTCCTTTCTTGCTCTCTTACGCTTCTTGTCACCCTTCTTTTGGGTCTTAGTCACTGCTTTCTTAGAGCCCTTCTTGGGAGCAGGAGCAGACTTCGCCGGCTCAGGCATCTCCAAAAGTTTTTTTCCAAGATGTTCACTGTATCTCAGAACATCAAAAATGGCGCCTGCCACCCCTATTTATAAGGGCGCTATGCAAATCAGAGGATTGTAATCGTTCCATTCCTATTGGAGTAAAAAACCTGAACGTAATTGCAGGCACTTCCGTCCTGTTCCCTGTCACAGCGTGGGCGCTTTATCACCACAATCGTTGTGCTCCGTAGTTTCGCTGAAGGTGGAACTGTCCTCCATAGAGGAAAGGGTATTTAGACACACAGTAAAAGACGTACTGACCCAACACTCACGGAAGTTATCACTGAAAACGTCTGGGCTCGTTCCTTTTTGTAACGTTTAGAGGGATGGATTATGGTTAAATGGCAGCATTTGAATTCTGAAACCGTTAACGACTCAAAAGTGGCTTAAGATTACATCTGCTCTAAAAACTACATAAACACGAAATACAGTAATAATCAGCTCTCATTGTGAAATTTGTGGGTGGCTCTGAAAAGAGCCTTGGTGTTTTGACAGTATGTGGTTTGCGATTGGAGTTTAGCCGCCGAAGCCGTAGAGGGTGCGTCCCTGGCGCTTGAGGGCGTAGACCACGTCCATGGCCGTCACCGTCTTCCTCTTGGCGTGCTCCGTGTAGGTGACCGCGTCACGGATCACGTTCTCCAGGAAGACCTTGAGCACACCGCGCGTCTCCTCGTAGATCAGCCCCGAGATGCGCTTGACACCGCCGCGCCGAGCCAGGCGGCGGATGGCCGGCTTGGTGATGCCCTGGATGTTGTCGCGCAGCACTTTGCGGTGACGCTTGGCGCCCCCTTTGCCGAGCCCCTTCCCGCCCTTGCCTCGGCCAGACATGATAGCTCAACCCACAGCCTCACACTGCACAGCACCTACGCGGCGGAGCGGCGGTATATGNGCCACTGGCGGGAGCCGGGTGTCAGTGGCCCCGGGACGGCGTTTGCCCCCGGCCCCGTCCGTCGCCGCTGCCCGCGGGTCTGCGGCAAAATCCGACCAATGGTGGGCTGCCCAGGGCGCTACCGCCCCGCCCCTCCGCCCTTCGCCGCTTCCGCTCGGAGGAGCCCGCGGAGGACTGTTTCCTTTGCTGCGCTCTCTTTGTCCGCTCCGGCCACGGCGGATCCCGGTTTTCTTTGTTTACCTGGAAACTGCGCTCCCGACCGCGGCCCCGTGCTCCGCGCAGCCCTGGAGTTCGAGCCCCGAGCGTTCAATGCTTTCTTGTCCGTGCGAAGGGGAGCGGGGCCCTAAGCGGCAGTAAACGCGGCCCGTGGGATCTCTGATGAGAGACGCTTAGATCTTGAGGCTCCCGTGAAGGCAACTCGGAGCGGCTGCTTTGGAGCGCAGGATGAAGCATTTGCCTTTTTCTACTTCAGCCACCCCCAGCCCCGCAGCGGGGTCCCGCGGGCAGCGCTGGACGCAGGGCCCTGGGCTCCCTTCCGGCAGCTGCCGGGCCCTGAATGACGGAAGTGTTTGCTGGCATGCGGCTGGATCCAAAAAGCGACAGCAAACATTACAGACGTTACCAACTAGATGTAGTTGTGATGGCTCAAAAATGAAGAATAAGCTAGTACTATTTTATTTGCTTGCACATGAACAATGCAGAAATTTTGGTGTGTGTATCACCCTTCTGCTAACAAACCTGTCATCCATGTTGCTTACAGTGGGTTGGACTATAGCGGATGAGTAAATAATGTTATGAGGCTATATTTTAAAATTGTTAACATTTTCAGTATGTTACACACAGAATAGAAGTGATAGGACTGTCATACTTGGCAATTGTTATATTGTTAGCATTTTGTGGACTTCTAACAAGATTACCTTTTAAGAATTATTGATAATATTTTAAATTTGTACAGTTGTTTATGTAATTTCATTCCCAAACATCATTTACATAATTTAGCCAACATCTCCAGGACATTTCTTGATAGAAAATATTTCTGCAATTCAGGGAAAACTGGGATTGAAATAATAATGTGTAAACTCACAGGTGCCTAAAGAAGTACAAGCTGTTTCTAAGATGATTACTGTGAATTCCACTTTCATCCCAACTGTTATTTTACAAAAGAATTTAAGTGAAAGAAGTGTCATTCAAAGATATATGACACAAGCTGGCAAAACTAGCTTAAATTTAATTATGTTCACTTACTAACTCAACAGAATGGATGAAAACTCTTTCTAGAGTAACTGGAAGGTTTCTCACTAGTGGACCTGCCAGGCTGTTGCTTAACATTATCATTTGGCTCCACAAAGTCTGCTTTGTTCTTTATACCTGATGATGTGTGTCTACATATGTTTCCTGAGGCAGTTATAAACAGTCTTCTGAATAGTAAAGGAAGGCTAAAATCTTTTAGCATGTCAAAAGTCATAATTTCTTCATAACTCTTCCTAGGTGCAGGGTGAATATCATAGTATAATTTTTCCCACTATTCTGATACCCACTAGAAGACTTGGAAAATAAACTTCCAATGTGTCCTGGCAGAAATGGGTATGCAGAGGCCGAGACCTACAGTTTACAGATTAATTATCAGCCAAAAACTTTCCCCAAAGGGGAGAGCACCTTTGATATAATTTAATATCATGCTTTCCAGAAGGCTGCCTTGCCTGAAGGTTGCTACCACTGGCCACAGATGTATTTCCCAAATGTTTCTGCTTGCGACGCAGTCAGTTCTCTCGTGGATAAGAGGCTGTTAAACTCAATTAAAGAAGAAAGAAAATTTCTCAGCTGAGTATAATGCCTAATAAAGTTGCTTTTACTGTGGATTGGAACCAAAAATTATTATTTGGATCAAAATTTAGGCTCTAGTCCACAGATTTTAGGAACTACATTTTCCTCATGGGTTTGGATATATACTACTAGGAGTTAAATGAGAAA
>VXBJ01001798.1:4942-41123 GCA_013400055.1 Nycticryphes semicollaris | reverse complement strand
ATAATGAAGAAATTGTATTTGCTGCAGTAAGGCAACATCTCACCATGACTTTACAAGTACATACCCAGTAAAAAAATCATCACATCAGTGTATTATATTTAACTGCAAAGTTGCTCTTAATTTTCTCAAGAGGTTAAATGGCAATTAAAACCCATATCTGTAAGTGCTACAAATGTAATAACAATGATAATAATAATAATGTAATGTAAGACCTTTTTAATAGAGTACATTATTCCTAACATTGCAAACAAAGCAAAGGTTGAAAAGGGCTAGAAAAGCCTGTCCTCTTATTTTTCAACTATGCAACTCTTAAGATTTTTGACATATAAACTGACATTTCCTCAGTATCACAGAGGGAAAAACTCGAGTTACTGAGGTGAGCAGAGCAGTGAGTGAAAGAAGAGGTGTTTAGAATGAGATTCTGAAAAAAATAATGATTTCTGGTCAGATGACAAGAAAAATTGGGAGAAAAGTCCTGAATTTGCTTCCACACACAGAGAAGGGCAGGATCATCTCCTATGGTACTAACTTTGATTTTCACGTACAAGAATTTGTTCATGAGAAATCCAACTCCTGGATACAGATACTCCCTTCCACCCCCCCTTTCCCCGTGGCCTTTCTCTGGAATTCCAGCATTTTGGTCTAGAGGTGCACACCTGTGGCCCAGAAAGCCCATCATATTCTGGGCTGCATAAAAAGCAGCAGGGCCAGCAGGTCCAGGGAGGTGATTGTGCTCCTCTACTCTGCTCTCGCAAGACCCCACCTGGAGTACTGCTCCAGCTCTGGGATCCCAGCACAGGGAAACATAGAGCTGCTAGAGCAGGCCGAGATGAGGGCCTCCAGAGTTATCAGGGGGCTGGAGCACATCTCTGATGAAAAAAGGTTGAGAGACTTGTGTTTGTTCACCCTTGGGAAAAGCAGGCTCTGGGGAGACCATATTGTAGCCTTTCAATGTAGAAAGATGGAGAGTTTTTGTCAAGGTAGGTAAGAAGGTGACAGGACAAGGGTAACAGTTTTAAATTAAAAAGGTCGATTTAGATTGGATATAAAAAAAGAAAGGTTTTGCAACACGGGTGGCAGGACACTGAACCCAGTTGCCCAGAGAAGCTGTGGATGCTCCATACCTGGAAGTCAGGTTGGATGAGGCTTTGAGCAACTTGACCTAGTGACAGGTGTCCCTGCCCAAGGCAGAGGGGTTGGAACCCAATGATCTTTGATGTTCTCTTCCAAGCTAAACTGTTCTATGATTGCAATCTTCTGACACACACATGTGCCAGGAGCTGCTCTGAAAACTAAATATAGAAGACTTGTGCATGTTAAAACACAGTTTTTATATCATCACAGCTCTTCAGGAAGAGAAGTAAATGTAAGTGCCAAGACATATGTAGCTGCAGCTAATAAGGCTCAACAGCATAATGAAAACATTACAGATCTAAGTGTACCCGCTTATAAAGAAAACCCTTAGTATGCATTCTGTCACTGTCTCAGAATAACTTGGTGCTCTAAACAGTTCTCTTACTTTCTCTCCACAAATGATCCCTGATGTCCCACTTTGGCCATAGTACAATCCTACCTACAAAGCATCTCTGCTGCGGCTTGGGGAAGGGGGCAGATGAGAGGCACAGGGTGTAACATGTTGCTATAGGTGGTATTTTCCTTCCTCCAGGCCCAGAGCACTCCTCCTTCTCCCCAGGGGTTGGGGAGGGCAGAGGTGCTGCACAGGGGGGAGCTGTGGCCCCAACGTACTGTGCTACAGACCATCAGGCAGAGCTTCTGGGAGCATCCTCGGAAGAGGAGTCAGCTCGGCAGCCTTTCTTGTGATTTACAACAGGGACACTGAAGCACTTTGACATGTGGGTTTGGGGGACACTTGTGCCAACAGGACAGAAGCTTAATTCAAATAATACCGCCCCATGGTTAACTGAGGTAACCAGAGGAATCTAAGAAGCGCAAGTTTGAAAATCTCACGCCACTTAAAAAAGGAACATACTAGCACTGTGAAGAGCTGCTTCAGAATGGAGAGATGCCACATTGTTGCTCTACAGAGTGCATGTCAGACTAGTTAAAGTATCTAGATCAAAATGAGCTACCCTCCCCTCCCCCCACCCCCCAAGCGTTTCTCATTTCTAAGTAGTCACAGGCAAACTTTACATTTTTTAAAGAGCAAAGGCCTGCCAAGTCTTCATTCTTACATGGGTTTGGGATGGCCTATTTGTTCTCATGCTGCATAGCTTTATCCACTCACCCCTCAGTCATTTAGTGACCCACTAGGTATGCACAAATACCTATATTTCACGCCATAACCTACGAATATACAGAAATTGACTGATTAAATATAAAGAACAAGTACCTTACTAATATTATTGCAGACAAACACGAAACAAGCAGTAAGTCACCACAAGGGTAATTAGTGCCCTTTTATTAAAAAGGATAACGTGCTGGAAAGCAAATGCACCGCCCAAGTTGTTTTAAGACATTGCCACAGAGTACGTCCTTAGCTCCCAAACTAAAGTGTCACATAAAAAACATTCAGTACTAAATCACTCCTTTTTAGAAAGCAACACAACTCTTTTTCTGAATGTGTGGGTGGCTCTGAAAAGAGCCTTTGGGTTATAATGTTAGATTATGAAAAGTCTGAGCAGTTTTTTTACTGGCTGAGCTTATTTACTCTTGGCCTTGTGACTCTCCGTCTTCTTGGGCAGCAGCACGGCCTGGATGTTGGGCAGCACCCCGCCCTGCGCGATCGTCACCTTGCCCAGCAGCTTGTTGAGCTCCTCGTCGTTGCGGATGGCCAGCTGCAGGTGGCGGGGGATGATGCGCGTCTTCTTGTTGTCGCGGGCCGCGTTGCCCGCCAGCTCCAGGATCTCGGCCGTCAGGTACTCCAGCACGGCCGCCATGTAGACGGGCGCTCCAGCCCCTACCCGCTCCGCGTAGTTGCCTTTCCGCAGCAGCCGGTGAACACGGCCCACGGGGAACTGCAGACCGGCCCGCGACGAGCGCGACTTGGCCTTAGCTCGGACTTTGCCTCCCTGCTTTCCGCGACCGGACATGATTTACGTGCTCGAAAAAGCTCCCACCTCCGCCCAGCAAACAAGACACGGAAAAACGAACTGACGCAACGTCCCTTCCCCTTTTATCCCTTCCCTGGGCGGGAGTAGCGCTTGCGGATTGGCTGTAAGCAGTCGTTGCTGATGCAGCCAATGAGAAGACGGATCGCATTGTAACCAATCAGACAGAAAGCCACACCCCCCGTGCGGGAAAACCCAATCAAGTTGTAGGAATTAGAGTGCGGAAATTTGCATAACCGTCCTATAAATAGAGGGCGCTGCGGCCATTTCAGTCGTGAGCTCTGATCTGGGAGAGAACAGAGTTGTAGTTAAAATGCCTGAGCCGGCTAAGTCCGCCCCCGCGCCCAAGAAGGGCTCCAAGAAAGCGGTCACCAAGACCCAGAAGAAGGGCGACAAGAAGCGCAAGAAGAGCCGCAAGGAGAGCTACTCCATCTACGTGTACAAGGTGCTGAAGCAGGTGCACCCCGACACGGGCATCTCGTCCAAGGCCATGGGCATCATGAACTCCTTCGTCAACGACATCTTCGAGCGCATCGCCGGCGAGGCCTCGCGCCTGGCGCACTACAACAAGCGCTCCACCATCACCTCGCGGGAGATCCAGACGGCCGTGCGGCTCCTGCTGCCCGGCGAGCTGGCCAAGCACGCCGTCTCCGAGGGCACCAAGGCCGTCACCAAGTACACCAGCTCCAAGTAGAGCGGCTCGCAGCGTCGGTTTTAACCCCTTAACCCAAAGGCTCTTTTAAGAGCCACCCACGTAGTCCATGAAAGAGCTTTAACACTAGTACCTTGGTCAGTTATGATAAACCACTTTAAAAATCTTTTAAAAAAAACTACTGTTTTTATCAGGGCTTACTTTGATTAATCTAAAATCCTGAAATACTTGAAAGTTTTGTGGCTTCAATCAAATTCAAGTAAAATACTATTTCATAAAATGCTGGCATTCAAATACCTTTCCAATCAACATCAGCAGTGCTGGTAACTTCTTTTGTTTAGAGATGCAATGCTGTATGTTGTATTACATGTTCTGTCATAAACAACAAAATCACGGAGCTTCCCATTGTTACCTTAACACACCCGCTCCGAAACGGAAGGATGAGGGGTAAATAAAGGACCTTGATCGCTGTTTTGCACTGGCGGTCCTGGGGCAGTCTAAGCTTAAAACTTCTCTCTTTTGGGCGGGAGGACGCGGGTAGGGTAGGGTCTTTGAGAGGACGCCATGGACTCGGGTTTATCGCTGTGTGCGGAGGCAGCGCGGGCTTTTCGAAATCCTCCAATCGCCCAATAAACAGCCGCGGCTTGCCCCACTAGCCAATCACATCCGGCCGTAGGCGGAGCTCTCGGAGTCGCCTGTGGTGGGGCACCTCCCGGCTGCGTCGCCGCCTGGCCGGCAGGGTGCGGGAGAGGATCGCCGGTAGCTGCAACCCGCAATGCCGCCCCGGCAATCCCCTCAAAAAAGCAGGTCGGTGAAAGTCACGCAGAAATGAAGAGCTGTCCCGCGGCAGCGCTGCCAAGCGTAAAGATCGTTCCTAAGGAAGCGGAGGAGCCGTGCTGTGACAGTTCCCGACTACGGTGGCTAAGAGGTGTGGCAGTTGTCCCCAGGCTGGTTAGGAACCGCGCCGGTTAAAGCACCGAAATGAACCTTTCCACGATCTAAGCAGCCCCTTTAACACCAACACCCACTCGCGGTGCTCAAAAAAAAATAAAAAATAAAAAAAAAAATCAGCCTTTAGAAAGCATTTTCGCAGGGAATGTAAACTTTATTTTTCCAAGTCTTAACGCAACCATGGCCGGAAGTTTGGCGTCCCATCTACTCCACAGACGAACGTCCCACACGGATAGGGGCGTGTGGTTACCTCTGCTGCAGGTACGGAGCTCGGTGACGGAGTGTTTCAGCCCTTTTTCAGACAAGAGTGGGTGGCTCTTAAAAGAGCCGTTGGGTTTAAATATTTCCACTTCAACACTTCACTTTTTGGGCGCCGCCTTCTTCGCCTTGGCCGCTTTGGGCTTGGCCGCCTTGGGCTTGGCTGCTTTGGGCTTCACCGCCTTCGCTTTAGCCGGGCTCTTGGCTGCTGCCGCCGCCTTCTTGGGCTTGGCAGCCTTAGTTGCCTTCTTAGGGCTCTTGGCCGCTTTCTTGGCTGCGGTGGCCGCCGGTTTCTTGGCTTTCTTGGGGCTCTTCTTCACGGCTGCTGCTTTCTTAGGCTTCTTGGCGGCGCTGGCGGGCTTCTTGGCCGCTGGCTTCTTCGGCTTGGCCGCGGTCGCCCGCTTCTTAGGAGCTTTTTCCTTCACTTCTCCGGGCTTCTTGCTGAGGCGAAAAGAGCCAGAGGCGCCGGTGCCCTTGGTCTGCACCAGGGTGCCCTTGCTGACGAGGCTCTTGAGCCCCAGCTTGATGCGGCTGTTGTTCTTCTCCACATCGTAGCCACCGGCGGCCAGCGCCTTCTTGAGCGCGGCGAGGGAGAGCCCCTTGCGCTCCTTGGAGGCGGAGACGGCCTTGGTGATCAGCTCGGTGACGCTGGGGCCGGCGGGTTTGCGGGCTTTGGAGCCGCCCGCCGCCTTCTTCGGCTTCTTAGCGGCGGCTTTAGCGGCGGGGGCCGCGACGGTGGGAGCGGCGGCGGGAGCGGTCTCCGACATCGCTGCAGAGACTTCTTCCTAATCAAAAGAAAGTAATTGGGCTACAGTAACCCCGATGCCTGAATTTATAGCGAAGCGGTGATCTGTGATTGGTGCTTTGCAGAGCCCGCCTAACTGTTAGCCAGGAAGAGCTTTTCGTCCTCCGAGTCTGTGTTTCTTCGGAGTTATAAATCCATATTTTTTGTAAAATGCGTGCCACGAAATCACCCCATTTTCTTCGGGAAGGGAAGAGAAGACGGTGGACTTTCATTCGGGGGAATTTCTTGCTGTTGGGACATCAGATTAGAGAGAAAATACGTGTTTAACCCCGCGTTGTGAAGCCAGAGAGACCCCGGGAACGGCAAACTTTTGTTTTTCCTTCTAAATTAAAATAAAACCCATAGATAAAAAGTCGTCCCCGTAATGCATGCTTATTCTTTAGGGGGTTCTCTCCAGATTGGGACAGAAACAGAGGGGGCAGCTTCAGTATTTTTGACGTAAATTGATTTCAAAGAGAAGGAAGTAACACAATTTCATGGCTTAGCTTTGAATATGGATAAAGATTCGACTCTCTTAACCGTATCTTTAACTATTAAGGACACTGTATTTCCACGAAATTTCGTTTTTTGGGAAAATAGGAGACCTTCAGAGGAACATATATACTGTTGAAAAGTGTCTGTAACTTGATAGGGCTCTGCATTTTTTGTGGTGTTCTGTAAGTGAGTAGCAAGGGTTTTATTATTTTTTTTGTAATGCTTTCTGTTTATAAAGTGAATCTGTCAATACCTCATTAATGCATATACATTCCGGATAAACTGCTAGTTTCATGTTTTCTCAGATCTAGTAGTGTATTAATTAACAATTGCAGAAATCAGAGGCAGATTTGTAGGGGGGGATGTCAAACAGGTATATATACTCTAATATGTATGGCACACTGCTTAAACATTAATAGATCCAGCTGAAGCCTCCATTCTCCCCAAATAAAGTAATGTGGACATCTGGCCTGTGTGAACAGAATTCTTCAGTCCCAACATTACTTATAAATATTTGGGTGCAGATTGTTGTGGATTGGGCATTTTTTTCCCCTTTTTTTTCCTTTTTTTTTCATAGAATCTGTCATTATCTGCTTTAAAGGAAAACATTTGCCAATGTAAGTTTTCATCCAAATCCTCAGAATATTTTAAAAATTTTCAGGCAATCCTCATAAATTAGAATCAGCTTTAATCATTATGATCTCACTTAATTATTAAGTCTCACAGAGTGACAACAGAAATCTATTACATTTTTTAAGGGCTGCTATGAATTGTTTGGGATAATTTTTGATCAAATCAGAAGACAAAAGTCTTGCTTGGCTTCTAATTAAGAAACAGCCAGATTTTTTTTTTTTCCCTTGGTTGAAAAAAGCAATTTAGGCCCAAACCATTGTACTTTGTAAAAACTTGTAATGCAAAACATCAGTGGGCTCTTTCAGCAAAGGAGTGTCTGTTCTAGCACGGATGAATTTGAGATTCTAAATGACAAGCAGTATGTTACAAAAGGCCCTAACATTTATTTTCATATGTTAAATGTAGAAGACGGAATTAAGGTATACTTAATAGTAAGTAGTTTCAGTTGAAATGAGATAGATTAAAATGACAAGGATAAATGAGCTACATTAGAATAACAGAAGTGACAACAATGAACTGTCACTTATTCATACTCTCTTTTGGTTCTATTTTTATTTTGTTGAGTCTGAATGCAGCCCAGCTAATAAATACTTTGAAGAAGAGAAGGACAGGAAAGGAAAAGCAGAGAAAAGGAAAAGTTAGGCTTATCAGTACACCACAGTAAAAAACAGACTGTAAGGCATACCGAAGCACGCTGTGAAATCTGCCATGCTTCTCGTGAGAACGTGACATCATTCCCACATAAACAACGTTACCAAATCTACAGTAGCTATAGGGTTTGAAAGCTCCAGTTGGTAACCCAAATGAATAGTAGGAATATTTTTCTGAGAAGTAAAAAAGGCAGTTACTGGTAGAAAAAGAAGGTCAATATATTTATTTTCCAGGTTAAATGGATGAAGATGGACATAAAGCAGAATCAGACTGTGATACAAAAGTCAGAGGGTTTGATGTTTTGTCAGTAAGTGTCAGATGGGTTGCCAGTAAGTGTGGCCAACAGGTCGTGGGAGGGGATTCTACCCCTCTACCATGCTCTCGTAAGACCTCACCTGGAGTACTGTGTCCAGCTCTGGAGTCCTCAACATAGAAAGGACATGGAACTGTTAGAATGGGTCCAGCGGAGGGCCACGAAGATGATCAGAGAGATGGAGCACCACTCCATCCACGGCTTCTCCACTATGAAGACTGCCTGGGTGAGCTGGGCTTGTTCAGCCTGGAGAAGAGAAGAGTCCAGGGAGACCTCATAGCAGCCTTCCAATATCTAAAGGGAGCCTGCAGGAGAGCTGGAGAGGGACTCTTTGTCAGGAAGTGTCACTACAGGACAAGGGGTAATAGTTTTAAACCGAAAGAGGGGAGATTTAGATTAGATACTATAAATTCTTTACTGTGAGAGTGGTGAGGCACTGGAGCAAGTTGTGGATGCTCCATCCCTGGAAGTGTTTAAGGCCAGGCTGGATGGGGCTTTGAGCAACCTGGTCTAGTGGGAGGTGTCCCTGCCCCCTGGCTGGAGGGTTGGAACTCGATGGTCTTTAAGGTCCCTTCCAACTCTAACCATTCTATGATCTATCTAGGTCCGCTTAATGATCATTCTTCTGGGAATAAGGACTGAAAGAAGCGTGATGTGCTTTAATCTCTGTAACTTTGGCTATTTAGTGTTAGATCTCTGCAAATTTAGTTTACTACACTTGAAAATGCTCAGGAAGTTGGGAGCAGCTGGGATTGGACAGTAACTGCTGGTGGAAGAATGCAGCTGCAGGCTCAGTGGTGGGTCCCCTTCACCAGCTCCATCCCTCACATCCACACATTTGGGTGAGATTTCCTTCAAGCATGCTCTTGTAGACCTGTTCTTGGTCCACCAGGAAAGGAGAGATTTCCTTCACCTCCCCCACCAGGAAAGGAGAGATTTCCTTCATCTCCCCCATAACCAGGCTGTTGGTTAAAGACAGAAGGTAGAAAGAGATGGGAGCTCTTAGATCTCGCTCTCTAAGTAACGAAAGTCGCTTAGCTCCATCCATGGCACATAAGGACTATGTCCCTACTCAGTAACGAGTTTTAAAGAGACAAACCCACTTCTGTTTTTGTAAAGAAAGCAGATGAAGAAGGTCGTGAACTGAAGATTTCAAGGAATAGAATTTAGGACTTCTCACAATTTTGGTTCTGGATGGGTCCAGGTAAATCCACATGTCTTTTAACCAATTCCTTCCTCCAGGTGCTGACTGTTTTGAGTTGGAGTTCTCAAGTTTCTTGTTTTTCCCTAAATAGACTTTGAAAGACTTGACAGCTAGCTGTGGCATTACGTGTCAGCAACCTTTATAGGACCTATTCCTCAATATGTAACTGGTCCTGCCCTGCATAAAGCGTTATTCCTGGCCTACTTCTGAGCGGTGAGAATTTTCCTGATCTTACCAACAATTTCTGTAAAAGGTCATAAGGGGATTTATTTTTTTTTTTTTAATAGAGCACCTTTAGAGATATGAGGTGATGTGAAAAGGGGAGGCTTTTCTAGGGTTATTTTTCCTCTGAGCACAGCAATTAATTGGACAAAATAAGCTAATTAATTGGACAAAATAAACTTGCCAGAAACTGAACAATTTTCAGATTTGCATTGCTGGAATTAATTGTTAGATGCTACACTGGACTAAAATAACAATTCTTAGTTCTTAGACCAATCACAATCAGTTTTAGAAAGAGCATTGATGGGTTTTTTACAGATAATGGAAAAAGACAAAGCAAAGTAAGCATCTCACCACATAACTCAGCAAATAAGTGGTAGAGTTTTTTAACCCGACAGAGAAATTTTCTTACTGACAAGAAATCCTGCTTGGAAAAAAAGTTTTGAGAGTCAGCTGGAAATAAAAATTGTTTGCAGTTTCCCTGGGAAGAAACAAATATTTAAATATGAGTCCTTTTATACTAAATTTCAATCAAACAGCAAAGATTGAAATTTCTCTTGTTTTTCCATTCCAAGCACCCTGTCCAAATGCAGGCTCTGTTTATCTCATACTCAAAATTTCAAACTAATTTCTTATGCCTCTTTAAAATACATACCCTTACATCCTGAAAACAGAATTTCATTTTCATGTGTGATCACGTGGTATGCCCTGGCTTAATGCCTTGTCTAGCAGTATAGGTTCTAGTGCACATTACTGAAGAGCCCACAAAATGCTAATGCATTTTCTAAGACAATGATCTTCAAAATCAAGACAGTTCACATATGATGTAAGAAGTCACTCCTAAAACCCTATAGCAATGAAAACACTTAATTGTTTTCTTATCAAGACAGAAGCTCCACATGGAGAAGAAACAGATTAGAGATTAGATAAATGGAGGGAGATTAGTCATTCAGACTGCAGGAGAACAAACCAGATAAACTGATTAGCCAAATTTATCTGAAAACCTACTCATTTAGTTACAATTACTGTTGTTAATATGATGAAAACCCAGAGAATTACAATCTTTTAACTGAAGCATGTTATCCTCTTGACAAAGAATGATTTTGCAGGCAAGTAATCTCTCTCAATATTAATAATAAAACCACCATATTGAGATCAAAAGACAGTCAAGTTTCTGTCATGTTGCAACTATATTGACAATACTGATTCAGCAATTGCACAGTTGATATAGTAGGGAAGAGTTAACATGTCAAAGGAATGTCGGTTATAAAGAAGTCTATATCCTTTCAGATTTATGTTTTGACTAAACTAACAAAAATGTACTGACAGATATTTCAGTTTTAGGGCAATCACATGTCCTGAAAAAAAAAGCCCTTGTCTTGCCTTCTAATCTAGCACTTAAGACAATAGGTCCTATACCCGTACTCAAAGAAGAGTCAGCTAGAGCAGGGAGACTCTACAGCTTCTCTTGGCAGCCTGCTAAAAAAAAAATAAAAAATTATTAGGTTTAGGTAGAATTTATTCTGCTTCAGTTTGCCCATTACTTCCTGTCCTGGGCCGTACTGAGAAGACTCTGGTTCTGTCTCCTTTATTCCCCCCATCAGTATCTGAACACATGGATAAGACTTCTCTGAGCCTTCTCTTCTTCCAAGTGAACAGTCCTGGCTATTTCAACCTCTCCTCATATGAGAGATTTTCCAGTCACTTAACTATCTTTGTAGCCCTCGACTGGTCTCACTCCAGTTATGTCCATGTCTCTGTTGCATGGGGGAGCCCAGAAATGCACACAGTGCTCCAGGTGGGTCTCACCAGTGCTGATGGGAGGGAAAAAATAATTTCCCTCAGGACTGTTGTGCAAATAATACTTCACCAGGGTAAGTTGTGAAACCTGCATACAGATTGACATTGAATGGCACTCCTGCCACTTTTTAAGCTTTGGTAGTTAATTAAAGGTAGCTTAAAAAAAAAAAAATGTTACCTTTCACACAGTTTGAGCTACTCTGGTTTGACTCAGTGATCATGTTGTCCATTACTGTCAGACTTGATAAGGCTAGTTGGAATCTCAGCAAAATTGTCACTTAAAAAGAAATCTCTACATTCAGGGGTGATCAAAAGGTGAAGTGATTCTCCTGCCTGCGATAACTATTAAATAGTTGCTAACAAGCGAAAAAGAGCTGTGCATTTTAATGAATCAGCTCCAAATCTCCTTGCCTGTCCAGAAATTGGCAGCCTAAAGAATCAAAATATTCCTTCCAGCTTCTGAAAGCCTGTGGATCAGAGATCCTCTTGTAACTATGATTTACTTCTCAATACTCACCTCTGGGACTGAGAATTATCATTAGTAGTAGTATTATTAAATATAAGAATACCAGTTATGAGCAGGATTTTGTTCTACTGAGTTATGTAGACTGTAATTGTTGTATTGTTTTCAGTTGCAGAACAAGAGGAAGCAGGTAAATACGGAAAGACAAAGGGTCCTAGGTGCAAAAGTGTGAAAAAGTAACCCTATCTGTAACTCACTGAGTGCCCAGGAAAAAATGAAATGTGATACCTATGTCACACGCTGTCTGTTTTCCCAGGTGCCCAACACAGATAAATGACAATTCTTTTTTTTGTGAATCAGATTGCAAATACTGATTCAGTCAGAGGTGGAAATTGAAACTAGGCCATCAATATAGAAAATTTACATCCTACCCCTTCAGTGGCACTCAGGATGTCCATGTTACTACATGCCATTTCCTAAGCTATCAAAGGTAGTTCTAGTTCTTCATGTTGAGTGAAGGGGAAATAGGATGCTAAAAGCTTATTAATGATAATAAGCAGTAGACCCAGCCTATGCAGCCATTCTGTTACTCTTAAGGTATCTGAAGAATACGGGCAAGAACTAAGCACATGACAATGCATTCTGGGTTACATATTTATTCATTGCTCAGGTTTGCAGACTCAGCACACCCTGGGCAAGGAATACCTCATTGATACTGAATTGCAGTAATTACCATCTCAGCCAAATTCAAGGAAGATATGAATAAACTCAAGAATTTACAGTACTCAAGACAGACGTTTATTTGTAAGACATAAGGAAAGAAACTAAAACCATGTTTAACTGGTTTGCTACAAAATTAATATTACAAAGAACCTCACTAGAAGATGTAATGTTTCCCTAGAGCTGGCTGATACACTGCAGATTTTACCTCTCTTTCATTTTATTTCGTTTTAGAAAAACATTAGGAATAAAACGAATAATCAAGGAAACTTGGCCTAGCACAACAACCAACCCCCAGGGTAGAAACTTATATATAAATGTTTATGATTGTCAACTGTGAAATTAAAATGCTGTGATAAGCTGTGTTCTGCAAGGATCAGTCTTGGGCCTAGTATAACATTATTTATGATTGGAATTGCAGTCTACAGGGCATGTATATAAGCGCAACAGGTACCACACACTAATAAATGCTAGAATGATGTTTATGTGTTGAAAAATGCTTGATAAATTGGAGACACTGTCTTCAAAAATGTGTAGGATACTTTACCTGGAAATAAATACATAAATTTTATAAATCTTGGACAGTCGCAGTTGATTAGCACCTGTGAGATCTGGATCTTCAAGTTACAGTTATAAGTTGGCAATGAATCAACAACAGTATGTTACTAGGTGTTAGGAAAAGAGCACAATGACAACATTTACAGGACAGACGAAGAAGATCTAACTCTGTAGTCAGGAATAGTATAGTTTCACTTGGAGTGTAGGTCTAGTTTTTAGTACTGAACTTCAGGTAATGAGAAGTGAACAATAAGAGAATACACAGAAGAGAGCAACAGGAATTATCAGAGAGGTCTAAGAACTGTTCCCTTAATGGAAAGGCACACATCGTTGGAGTTCCCTGACTCAAAGAGAAGGCTGAAAAGCTGAAATTTCTTCTCAAACCCTTAAAAAATGAAGAGGCGGTATATACTGTATATATAGCAGGAAATGCAAGAACTAATGTTCTTTGCTGGAGTAAGTTATCAGTAAGGAAATAATTTCCAATATGGATTAAAGTGACACACTAAGAAATGTTACTTGGGAAGATAGTGGGGTCTTTAAGAATGAGCGAGACTGAGCAACCATCATAAATAAAATGTGTCCAGTTGACTCCTGATGATGGGTGGAGAGCAACACAAATTGCTGATATCTAGGTAATTATCACAGAACTGTAGATTAGAGAGAATCTATGCAGGCAGGGGAGGAGTGCAGAGTGCAATACACATGACATTTAGTAAGGTTTTTGGAAGCATCTCACACAGCATTCTCATTTGCAGTCTGAAGGACTATGGGCAGGATCAACAGGCTGTTAGATGTTTGAAAATTGACTGTAGAACAGGGTCAAAGGGCAAACAAATTAACGAATGAGTGACTGCGGGCACTCAGTAGAGAAAAGAACACCCCAGGGCTGAATGAATACTTGATATTACTTGGCATTTTCAGTAACACCTGGATGATAAGAGATAATGTACCATGCATGGATGGTACTACGTTGAAGACAGTAGAGAGAGCTAAAAGTAAGACAGTCCATTAAAAGGGACTTCAATAAACTTGAGGTATAGGCCAAACAAAATCTTGTGCAGTTTGTCAAAGAGTGGTGCAAAGTTCTGCACATGAAGCAGAACAGCTACTTGCATGAGCTGGGAAATGACTGGTCTGACCTGGATGGAACCTGGGGGTTGCGGTGGCTTTCTCAGCTGCTAGATCCTTAAGGGCAAGCCTGCTACTGTGCCCAGAGCCTAAGCATAAATAAAACCCTGTAAGCAGCTGGGGTTTCCAAACGAAGTATTTGGTTTTCCAACCAAGTATTACTGTAACAAAGACAAAGCACAGCAGTAGTGTCTGGAGAAACCCACACAGTGCACGTCACCATTTTCCAGACGTGGCATCCTCCAGAAACACAACCCAGGACAAAATTCAGTACATTCCTGCAGGGGTGGCCACAGCAGATTCATTACTTGGAAAACTGTGCCCCAGAGAGACTATTTGGACAGGGCAGTGCTTCATCTGACGTTAAGTTCTTACAACCCTCTAAGAGCTGGCAGAGTTCAATGGGAAGACTTACTGTCTAGTGTAGCTCTGCAGAGGCTGGGCAATGAGAGGAGCTGATCAGTCTTGGCTGTGCAGGAAACGTGCTTACAGTGATCTCATGATACGCCTTTTTAGCTTACTCAATGGTCAATATATTAGAAGACCTGTGCTGCTTTACATGCCAGTCAGAAAGCAGAGTAAGGGTTAAAGAGAAGCAGTCAAGTGTCAGCTGTGGTTGCAGAGTAGCTGGTTTGCTGCTTGCTTTCCCTTACCTGAATGCAGGAGCAGATTTGCATGGTGTGCTCTGCACTCCATGGACCACCCTTTTCCTGGCAAAACACCTGGAGAGGTCTGACTGGGCTTGATCCTTCATTGTCTTCCTGGGAGAAGCCCAGAGCACAGGGAGAAAAACAACATGGGCAAAGAGGTGCCCTAGCCTGCAGTTGCTGTTTATAGACCCTGCCCCTTCTCTCCCATGTCCTAAAACAGCTTCACATGAGGAACTGGCTATATCACTATCTTCCCAAGACCTCAGACCTGGTCTAAGATTTCTTCTAGTCTTTCTTTATATACCTATTCAGCCACAGCAACTATTCAACACCCTGTCCATGATGACTGAGCAGATAACTTGTAGATGGGAGGAGCTGCTAGACTGCAATCGAAAGTCATGAGTACATGTTTCCCGAAATTTTGATGATGGGGAAAAGAGGGACCTACATATCTTAGCAAGCCTGCAGATTGTGCATGGGGTGCTGGGGATGAGGACCACGGCAGCCTTCTCCTTCCGAGGCAGAGTGGTGGGTCACACTCACTACTCCAGAATCATGCTAGGCTGGCCATGGACAACTCTCCTGACAGCTGGTACATTGTTGTGTAAGAGAAACACCCCAGAAAGTGTATTTTTGTAATTCTAGTACAAACATCATTGCTTTGAAAGGAACCCTGAAACATCTGGTCTAGTGAGGAGGAACTGTGAGTGGTGGCAAGGCCATGTGAGTTGCTTGGGTGTTGGTGCCTGCCAAGCACAACATTCCTTCGGAAGTGCGTGTGCCATGTCCCTTCCTGTGATCTGCTGTTGTGGAGGCTAATCCTGTGATGTCGTTTTCCATGAGGAAACAACATCCAGCTCCTGCTGGTTTGCAGAGCAACACAGCAGTGACTCAGGCAACATGCCCTCACCCACAGCTGGCATGGTGCAGGGGAGGTGAGATGACTTCTGGAAGATTTTTCCCCTGAATGGAACATCTGATCTGTAAGAAGTCGCTCTCTGTGTATGGCAAACCACATCCTCAAAGGTCATCACAGGCTGCTGGGCCATGACAGAGGTATTTTCTTAACTTATCAGTCCTTGTGTAGTTTCTGAACTTGTCAGCAAGAACAGTCCAACCTCTTGTATCTCTGTCTGACAGGAGCCTTTAAAACAAAAGGTGAGAATGGAGGTCCCCACCTCTGATTGCCTTACCTGGTGGGGAAAGGGAGGGGAAAGATGTTATCGAAGTTCCAATCATTCAACTAGATTCATCATCACAGTCCCCCAAAATCTTGCCAAACTTGTCAAATAGATAGGTATAATCAACACACTGGGAAGCTGATAGCTGTAATGTTTAAATATTTAAACATTAGGTGACATTGTTCACTAGTTTTACTTAAGCAACATAAACCACTTCTGCAACTATGCCACTGCCAGAAGATTCCTTCCAAATGGCAAAGCCACACATGCAGATGTTGACTTGAGTCTCAGTTTCAAGAGAAAAGCATTCTGAGCTTAAGATATTTCCTACGAAAAATCATGTGGTCTAGTTGATCTCAGTAAGCACAGCTTTGTGCGTAGCTTACATACTGAACCAAAGGGGGGAAGTACGTGGTCATGGGGATACAGAAAATGAGGACCACTGGGATAGATTTAGACACCTGAAATACACCAAAGAAGTCAGATTTTGTGTGGGGTACCGTCTTATCCACATGTAGAGGCAGGTCGGAGTTGATCGCATCTCTGTGCTGTCAGGAATAAATACACTCCAGCCAGGTTTGTAGATATTACTCACGAGGAGAGTTTAATGTTTAATATAACATTTCCTTATTAAGCATATTTGGCATTACATGGGATTTTGATTTAATGAAGTGATACATCAATGTACTGAAACCACATCACAAGCACAACACAGCATTTGCAATATACAGTTGAATCACTTGACACCCATTACGGGTCTCTACATGCTTATTGTCACAATGCTGGACCTCCCCAGTTGCTGGAAAGGAATACGTTGGTTGAAACCATCTCAAGGCCATTGCTCCTTCAAACTTTGTTTTATTTGTCCTCCAATTTTTATACTTTACTTTGGACTGAGCCACATCTACACGGTTCCCCTTGCCCCTCATGCTGGTCTGGCTTGCTCAGTTATTTGTTGGTTGCCTGAGAGAACCTGATGATTCACTGGTGCAACTGTCTTATCTAAAACCATGGTAACCCTCCAGTCTCACTGGTGTTGAGATAAGCGCAGATTTCTTTATGGTATGTTATTCCTAAAGCTCATTGTCTTTTTACCCTTCTGCTCTGAGCTCTCCTCCACTGTGGGGGTGTGTTGGTCTACCAAAAGTGCTCACTCAAGAGAACAATTTGTTTCTTTTCCCCAGATAGTCTAGATGAAACCTGCTGTGTTTCAGCCTGGCAGATCACAGGAGCATGGGAACAGTGCAGAACAGGGGTCTCTGCACCCTGTCTCGTTCACAAAGGATAGAGTGCAATTCCATTTTCCCATTGAAAGTGAAAGAGAATATTTTGAATAGGGATTGATGCACCAGCTGCCCATGAGGAGAAAGCACAAGGAATATGAAAACCTGTCCAATACTCATACAAAATTCAAAACTGCTAGTTTGAAAAATATTAATACCTTTCCAGAAGTTTATACATATATATTCTCACAATACAATGTCCAACAGTGTATTTTTTGGCCAATATTGATGTAAAACTTGAAGCTTGGGGTTCTATTAACATTTCATCAATGATGTTTTTATAAGCCAGGATTAAACAAACAACTGGGTATTCTAATTACCCTGAGGTTATTGATACAGACACAATATCCTACAAGAGCCCTATCCTATTGTGCTAGACTTTAAACATAAGAAAAAGCATCATCTTAATTACCTAAAGGTTGTAAAACCAGAATATAAGCAAGACAGCTGAAAACTTACAAATGGAACCCAAAAGCTGAGTCTAAAAGTGATGGGGATAGATAGCAAGTGTTCTCGGTTTAACAAAAGCTTAGTCATTTGTCTCAGTCTTGCCGAATTAAATCTGCCTCGATTCTATCTTGTTGTGACTCTGTCCTCAGCTTACAATCCAATGTTCCAACTAAGCAAAATTTTAAGTGTTCTTGTTTGAGCACTGTCCCTAGTTAGGGGTTGTGGAGCAGAAAGAGACGGGGATTAGAAGTTTGTGTTCTGCCTGTGGTGAGACACTAGTAACGTAAGAAAAGAAAGTCAGTTATAATTTAAAAAACTCCAAAACTATTCTGAAATCCTTCCTTTGGGTTTAGGATCTCTATTTACAGCAGAAAAGGATAGAGTTTGTTAACTGCTTTGTGACCTGTCAGTGCTGTATAAACAAGAACTGTAGCAAGCATAATAAAATTTAGGCCCCACTATCCTCCTCAGCTCCATCCAGGAAGAGAAAGGAGGTATGCTTCACACTATACTGAATCTAAGGAGACTTCCCATTAAACCTGTGCTTTCATTCTTCTGCAGATTTGTGACAGGAAGCACAGTCGGTAGAGTCTATGCAAAAGCTGCGCAAGCCTCTGCCAGGTGGACGGTAGTAATTAAAAGTGTTGCAGATTAGCTAGGGAGAAGAAAATTTTCATCTAAGTCACATTTGTTATCCTTTTCTGAAAAAAAGAAACAACCCCACCCAAACACGACGCTAAAACCCATAGATTTGATCATGAAAACATCTAAGGACAGTATTAGAAACAATAGTTGAGTTGTTAGGATAATGAGTTGCCCTTTTAAACTTTTAATGTGACCATAGGGAGCAAAACACTCCTTTGGTTTTATGATGGAATTAATTATTAAATAGATGGAGGAAAGCTACTCCTCAATTTAGATGAACAACAGAGAGAAACTACTTACTGTATGTTATACATGACAGAATTTGAAAGAGTATGTGGAAATTTTGTTTGCAAATCATCAAAAAATTGAACTATAACTTTATTTTTTTTGCTTTTCAGAAAAAAATTACACTGTTTTTTATGTGTTAATCTATCTAGTTATTCCAGCTCAGGATGTTCTTATACTGTGACATTTGCAACATCCTTAGGTGAAGATTACACATTACTCGCACAAATGCTAATTGCAAATCGTGTCTGTTACCAATATACATTTAGACCCATAAAACAACAGCTAAAGATTGAAAAGCTTGATCTGCAGTAACAAAAGAAAGATCATTTCCTTACTAATTGGGGGAGCAAAATCTAAATCTATAGTTAAACTAAAGGAATTTTTTTGAAAAATAAGGTTGAAGTCCCCACAGCAGTTACTCCAAATGAGCAAAATTAGTAAAAGGCACAATGTAATATAAAGCTAATAATATCAAAAAAAATTCTCTATTCCACCTGCTGGTCAATATGTGCTTGCAGACTCAAAATTGCTTAAGTAAAAGTCAGAAGAGACTTTTAAGAAGCGGGAGGTGGAAAGCAAAATGCAAACCCAATACATCAGAAAACTTGACAGCACAGGTACTGCGGGAAAACTCCCAAAAGCCAGTAAGAGATTTCAGAATATTAAAACTTCTGCAGAAAAGTTTATAGAAATTTGCATACAGGTAAAAAAAAAAAAAAACCAAACCAAACCAAACAAACTATTAATGAACAGCACCATAAAAATGACAGTAATTTTAAATCTTTCAAATGAACCGCAGCGATTGCAAGAAAATAAATAACAAACAAATATGCGCAGCAAGTGGGTTATACAAATCCAACGACGCGGGGGGAAAAGCTTTACGATTGTTACTCCCCTGTACGTCGTTGGAATTATTTTTTTTTTTTTTTTCTTCTCGCAGGGGTGTAATTTATTTTTTGGTTAGCTTTGTAGACTGCGCAGCACTGATAAACAGGTAAGGGCAAGAGATGTTCCATCACCCTCTGTGAGGGAGGCGGAACAAATTGGCGGGAACCCCGCCCCTCCGCGCGGCAGTCCCCAACCAGGTCGGCTCCCAACACATAAAAACACACGCGCCGCCCCAACCCCATCACTCCGTTCCTGGGGTTCAGCGCTACCATGTCTGGCAGAGGCAAGGGCGGGAAGGGGCTCGGCAAAGGGGGCGCTAAGCGTCACCGCAAAGTGCTGCGCGACAACATCCAGGGCATCACCAAGCCGGCCATCCGCCGCCTGGCTCGGCGCGGCGGCGTCAAGCGCATCTCGGGGCTGATCTACGAGGAGACGCGCGGTGTGCTCAAGGTCTTCCTGGAGAACGTGATCCGTGACGCCGTCACCTACACGGAGCACGCCAAGAGGAAGACGGTGACGGCCATGGACGTGGTCTACGCCCTCAAGCGCCAGGGACGCACCCTCTACGGCTTCGGCGGCTAAAGCTCTTTGTCTGCCCCGCACCATCTCCAGAACCCAAAGGCTCTTCTAAGAGCCACCCACTTACACTCGGAAAGAGCTGTATCGCTTCAAACCTGTTAAGAGATAAGTAAATGTTCTCAAAATCGACTTTGGGTTAATACTTTTCTTAGTTATGAGTTCTAATATTCAAGTAAATCAATAATTGACTGTGTTGCTAATATGCTATGAAATCCCCTAGTTAAGTACATCAGGGAACTTACAAAGCCATTGGTCTTAGTATTGGTGTAACTAGGATCTAATTAGTTTAATACACTTTTTATTATTTTCACTTGTTCCTTCAGAATTCGATATTAACAGCAAACTACCCTGGTTTTATGCCCCTTGTTCCGAGCTGGTGAGCTGGCCCGGCTCAGGCAGCTAAGGATAACCCTGGAGGCATCTCTCGTTCTTCTCCTTCTCCGTAGTTGAGTAAACGGTAATAGAATTAGACGCTTTCAGTGTTTAAATTCTGTTAATCCTTGTAATGCTCAACCCGTGGTAAACGTATGGGCACAGGGTGGGAGGCATCACGGCTGGTGACCCCCTGAACTCCCACCTCATACGATTATCAACAGCAGAGTCATCCCGTGTCTGTCCTTTGAAAGGACTTTTCGGCGAGTTACCCGTTATTTGTTTGTGGCACCCTCTGTGTTTAAAGCTCAGACGCTGCTGCTTTCAGTTTAGGGCTGCTGAAGCCAGAGCAGTCTTCCCTTTGCCCGAAAGCCCTTCTCTGCGCGGGCTTCTAGGGGCGACTCTCCTGGCTTGGAAAATACAGCAGAAATCTGTGGTGGGGGATATGGAACGCTCACGAACGACCAGGTTTGCATTTCAGCAAGTAACAGCCCGGTGAAAGAAATTCGGAGCAGTTGAAAACGCTGTACCTGGAAGTAGGGCTTTTTCACCTTCTGTTCATCTACGTTCAAAAGCGTTTGTCCTGCCAGCTGCATTATTACTTTCAACAATTTAAAATAAAAGATATTCTATGGAAAAAAAAAAATAAACAAAACCCGTAATAAAAAAGAAAAGCAATAAGAAAGCTCTACCTCCTGCCCCCCACCCCGAAAAAAAACCTGACCACCAAACTGAAAAGAAAAAAGAACCCCATACCACCTAAGTCCTGAAAAACGGTCATAACGACTCTTTTTGAGGAAAATCCTGTAAAAAAACCTCCTTATTTTTCAAAGCTCAGGTCTCATTACATTAGAACAAAATAAAGATGAACGTTCTCTGCGTTCAATACAGCCTCGTTTTAGATTATTCCTTCCCCTTTTGAACAATTTTACAAAAAGGCATTCAATTCCAAGTTAGGAGATAAAAAAATTTCTAATAAAAAGACAAAGACCGAAAAGAAGGGCGGCAAGCGCCGTTGGGCGGCTGAAAAAACCGCGCGCTTTCGAAGCGGGCTTTTCGAATTTGAAAGCAGCCAATTAGAAGGAGGCATCGCTGCCAGCCAATCAGAGAGGGGAACATACTATAAAAGACGGCACGGCTTATAGAGAAGTTCTATTCTCGTTCTGTTGGCTCTAGGAGGTTGCTTAGCGTCCACTCGGCGCGATGGCTCGTACAAAGCAGACGGCGCGTAAGTCGACGGGCGGGAAGGCGCCCCGCAAGCAGCTGGCCACCAAGGCTGCCCGCAAGAGCGCGCCGGCCACGGGCGGCGTGAAGAAGCCGCACCGGTACCGGCCCGGCACGGTGGCGCTGCGCGAGATCCGGCGCTACCAGAAGTCGACGGAGCTGCTGATCCGCAAACTGCCCTTCCAGCGGCTGGTGCGGGAGATCGCGCAGGACTTCAAGACCGACCTGCGCTTCCAGAGCTCGGCCGTCATGGCGCTGCAGGAGGCCAGCGAGGCCTACCTGGTGGGGCTCTTCGAGGACACCAACCTCTGCGCCATCCACGCCAAGCGCGTCACCATCATGCCCAAGGACATCCAGCTGGCACGGCGCATCCGCGGCGAGCGCGCCTGAGCTGCCCGCTACAGGCCACCCTCATCCGTGTTTCTTCATTTCTACACTCTAAAGGCTCTTTTAAGAGCCACCACGTTACATAGGAGGGCTGTGACACGGTCTTTTTTGATACTTGGGTGAAATAATCTTGAAGGTCGTTAAGGTAGTGTAAATTTTTTAGGCTTTCTTAAGTACAATTGTTCTCAGTATTTAGTTTTCCACCCTCCCCACCTCCCTGCTCAGCTGCTGTCTCTCAGTACTGTTGTTAGGAGGCCTTTGGGTTCAGATAGCACAGTTCCAGTAAACAAGGCTTCGTAACACCCTCAAACTGGCTTGGGGTTTTTATTTGGGAGCAGTCTACTATGTTTTTATAGTGAGGGGCTTAGAAATGCCTAATCAGCTGTACAAGTAACAGTGCTCAGATAAGACCAATGAAAAATGGTTTTTGTTTAATACTCAATGTCAAGAGCTATAATCTTAAAAAAAAAAAAAAAAAAGCCATACCACCAAAACAAAAACAATCACCCTTCCCCTCTTCCCCTAAACAACTAAATGCCAAAGCCTATTCTTCCCAACAGCTGATATTTTGTTTATGGATGGTTGTAAGCTTTTACTTTTAAGAAACGTGGAAGGCATAACCTGCCTTAGTATTAGATAAGCTTCAATCAGCCTTTTGTTAACAGAAAATTGATCTAAGTATACCTTGTCATTAGTCTTATGGAATATACTCTAAAAATCCTAATGCTGTGTTAGATCTGAGAGCCTTACTTCTATAAGAAGATAAGCATGATGTAAGGGATGAAACCAGGAAATTCATTAAGAGAGTGTAACTGCCTTTTATATATATTTTTTTATTTATGAATTTCAGAAAGCCTTGAGCTGAGGATGAAGGAGAACTTGGAAAAAACCAAAGAGAACCTGGTGGATGTACCCGGGAAGTCTGTGTTTTCTAAGTACCTGTGTGGCGCTGGAACAGAAGAAAACTTTGTGGCTTTTGTTTGGGACTATAAGGAGGTGGGGAAAGGGAGCAGCTGCTGAGCCAGGGCAGCTTTGTTAACCGCCAAGAGCCCCACAGAAAACATGCTTATTATGGTTTTGAGAACTGGAGACAAGTGTTCTGTGCTTGATGATAAGAAGAAAGCGGAGTCAGTAGAGGAATATATGGTGTGGGGATCAGAGGGTCATTTACGAGAATTCAGTTGATTCAATTCTGTTTTGTTGTTGTTGGGAAATTACAGTTGGCCTTTAGTCTGCTTCAGTATCTTGCTTGATTGCGTGAAGTCTTGCAGACTGACTCTGGCTGTTTTAATATCTCAGACAAGTCTGTGCATTTCTACGTAGTCATAAAGGAACCCACCCATTCCTGTAGTTTCTGCTTCTGTGTTGTCCCAGCACCTTTACGCAGCCTTTCCTTCGTATCGGAGTCTGGCCTGTTCAATACACGTCAGTCAATGTTACCAGCCTTATCTGTCTGAAATAAAATTCAGGTATTTGAGCATGGCATCTGGAGAATCCTGCAAGAAGTTTCGTTGGGTGTGTTTCAGAAACACTACACAGGAGAGAAAACACGGTAGGTACAAGAAATAATCATAGCATAAAGTTATAGTGTAATGGGTTCTTTTAGACAGATTCCAATGCAGAAACATGAGCTTGCACAAAGACAGACAGTTATAACTTAGTTTTATTGGGAAGACTTATAAACAGCTCCTGAATGTCCCAGATATTACTTAGGAGAGTCTTACCAACCCACAGACTGTAGCAGCACTGACAAGGAGCAGGATAGTGAGGAGCTGCATCAGTACAGTCATGGGAGGTAGGCACAGCACCTTCAGGGCGTCCCCTGTATCTTCAAGGTGTGCTCAGTCTCTCTCACTCTTCATCCCGAGATGTCTCTCTCACCCTTCATCCCGAGACAGCCCCCTTTCTGCACTGGATGAATTGGAAAAGTACCAGCTAGGGTTGCTGCACGTGCAGCCAGCGCATGCAGGGAGCTTCACCAGGCTCATGATCCGCCTTTGCTAACAGCAGCTTCCCACCCTGTTGCACCCTGGTTTTTTTGTTGTTTTCTACAGTGAAGGTCAGATTCTCAAGGCTGTCTTGATAGTTGAGCAGCAACAGCACCAAGTTCCCTGTTTTCTCTTGGCACATATCCTGGGTTTGGTTACACGAGTAAATTCCCATTGTGTCTCACCCAGACCATCCTCTATTATCCTTTACACATATAGGCATGGATATATATACATATGAACACATACATATTCCCTATCAATATACACACTTATATATGTTTGTCCTTCACTCACAAATTTTAATTCCTCTTGGTACCCATCCACATCTCTCTCTTTCCTAGTCCTCTCTACCCCAGCACTACCCAGCTTTATCCATCTGGCTTTATTTTTTGTGGTTCCAACAATACCATACGGTAGATGAAATGAAGGAATCTGCTTTGCAGTTGGACTTGATGATCGTTGTAGGGCTCTAAACTAGACTATTCTTTCATCACTTTGTAGATCACTTGCAGAGTAAGGATTGACAAATTTATGAGGCTGAAATTGGAAGTGCTCGTGCTGGAACAGCACAGAGACTATGCCTATAAATTTAATTTGAAAGGATTTATGTGAATAACATCTTAAAACTAACTGTATGCCTGGTTACGTTGTAAGACTTCAGCATGCTCCACCTTCATTCTAATTGTTGCTCTGCACTGGCAATACTTTCTGAACTGGAATGAAAGTTTGTAGCTAGGCCCCATTTCGAAGTTAGCAAAGGTTAAAATGTCTAAAACCTCAGACTTGTTACAATTGTAAATAAGGATTAAGGTCAGGGGGTGAACAAAACCAACTGTGCGGAGTGCATACCCAAAGTCTGTGAGGAGGCCTCACTAATACCAGACTGTGGAATGTGCTCTCAAAAGTGAATAAGGAAAATTATTCATCATGATGGATAAATAATAAAGTGTTCCCAGGTCATCTATTGGTGCTATCCAGTAAAATTGCTGAAAATGACTGGCTGGGATCTTACTGCATAAACAATGCAGCACTTGTTAGAAGGAAGATGGGGTGGTTTTTTGGTGTTTTGTTTTTGTTTGTTTGTTTGTTTGTTTTGTTGGGTTTTTTTTGAGGGGAGGAGGGGGTTTGGTTGCTTTTTTGTCTGTTGGATTTCTTTTTTGTTTGTTTTTCATGGTTAACATTAAATATGCTCTAGGACAACAGAAGCAGTAGAAGCAAGAACCGATGTTATGCTTTTGTCATCTGACTTTTAGGAGAACACAGAACTTTTTTGGCCTACAGAGAGGCTTCTTTCACTCCCTAGGCTCTAAGTGCAAAGTCTCTTCTTGTATCATGCTGCCTCTGAGGGACAAAACAAAACAAAAAACCCCCTTAGTTACACTATGTCTGTCACTTCCCAGACCTGCCAATATTTTAATTCTGTATAATTTGTATTTCTTTTATTCTGATTCACAGAAAACAGAGGAAAAAGAAAGTTTCATTTATATACAAATAATATGTACATTCTGTTTGAAAGACACAAAATCAAAGAATAGATTAGCTCTGCTGTTTGCTAGAGACTACACAGCTACTCCATTCATCACCTGGTAACATTGCAACTCTACTTCCATTGCAAACTGGTTTAGATATAATGCCATGAAGATCAGCAAACTTGTTGAGGGGCTTTATGTGGGAGGAAAAACTGGAAGAAAAAAGAAAATGATAAGGAGGGGAAAGAAGCCCCAAAACAAACCTTTATCTTGGCTGATTGCTACACTTGGTCAAGCATTTGCACCTTTTTCTTCTCATTCATGAGTGCTGCCTCTGACAGATTGTGTCTCTAATGAGGCAAGGATGGGTAAGAGAAAGCACACAAGTGGGGCTCTGAAGCCTCTAATGACAACAGGTGACCCCTCCGCCTACTAATAGCTCCCCTCAGTGCTACCCCGCACTCGGGACTGGTACATCCCGGGTACCAACCGTGAGCTTTGGCAGACAGGAAGAAAATGGGAAAATGTTTCCGGAACTAATGTGAGAGTCAACTACTTTCTCGTATGAATCTGAGGCCTAATTTTTAACTTCCTCTATTTTATTTCTCAGTTTCTTGTTAGACTGGTCACTCCTGTGTGCTTGTCTCCATAATGATTTGAGCAAAGGAAGACTGAAAGCTACATACTTATATAGATACTACCTATCAAAAACTTGTGATCACTATCTAGGGGAGTACAAGTCCAAAGACAAATACATGTACACTCATTAATTGGAAGAATAAACAAATTTCCACACCAAGATTATTATAAAAATCCTAATAAAAATGCACAAGCACCCCCACCCAAGAAAAACCCCATAATAATTTCCACGTTTTTTTACTATCAATAGAAACAAATATGAAAAAAATAGATAGTTATTCCTAATCTACAGGATAGTTCAATCATAATTTCTTGGCCTTTTTAACTATGTTTCTGTGCCGTGAGAAAGAAGCCTCAAACGATGCTGTCTCATCAGCGTGGCCATCCATCATTTTTGAGACAGATATTCTTGTTCCCCGCGTTAAGCAATGTTGGAGCAAGGCGACAGCCCCCTTCAGAGGACCGCCCGCCTTTAGCTAGGGTTCGAGAGTAAGAGTTCCAGTGAGATGCGGAAATTTTCTGCTCTTGCCTAGACCCAGCCAGCAGGGAGAGTTTAAGGCGCAAAATTCCTGAGCCCGAGGCCGTCCCGGACAGAGCCGTGGCCCGCCCACAGCCCCCTCCCCCAAAACCTTCCCCTCGGCCCCTTCTCCCTCAAAGCTGTTTCGAGTTCCGTGCGCTCACGGCGACGTACAAACCTACATTCTGCTTTATAATAGACACAATTTGTACAGACAACGTAATAAAATATAAAAGTAAAAATAACAACTTAAAGAGCTGGGGCATAAAACCAAATGCTAAATGTTAGGGGGGAAAAATTAACAAGGAAAGATTGGCTATTTCTAAATCGTACACACTTATTAATAATAAGCGTTACAGCTCCTTTTATTGTGTATGTGGTGGCTCTTAAAAGAGCCTTTGGGTCTGTGTGGGCTGCCTCGGTGTATGCTGGAGCCGGGGAGGGGCAGCAGCGGGAGCCTCAGGCGCGCTCGCCGCGGATGCGCCGTGCCAGCTGGATGTCCTTGGGCATGATGGTGACGCGCTTGGCGTGGATGGCGCAGAGGTTGGTGTCCTCGAAGAGCCCCACCAGGTAGGCCTCGCTGGCCTCCTGCAGCGCCATGACGGCCGAGCTCTGGAAGCGCAGGTCGGTCTTGAAGTCCTGCGCGATCTCCCGCACCAGCCGCTGGAAGGGCAGTTTGCGGATCAGCAGCTCCGTCGACTTCTGGTAGCGCCGGATCTCGCGCAGCGCCACCGTGCCGGGCCGGTACCGGTGCGGCTTCTTCACGCCGCCCGTGGCCGGCGCGCTCTTGCGGGCAGCCTTGGTGGCCAGCTGCTTGCGGGGCGCCTTCCCGCCCGTCGACTTACGCGCCGTCTGCTTTGTACGAGCCATCACCAGCCAGATACGAACCTCTCCTATGAAGAGATTGCACTGAGCACAAGGGACTTGCGCTCAAGCGTCGATATTTATAGAGCTGTCTCGTCTCTGATTGGACAGAAGAAGCGAGACCTCATTGGCTACCGTGAAAATCCCAGCCTGAGCCCAAGGAGAAACTGCATTCTCCGCCAAGCGCCCCCCCGTTCCCTGCCCCCCCTCCCCGCTCCCAGTCGCTGCTCCCTCGGAGCAAGTCGGAGGCCCGAGGGGTCGTGAGGGATGCTTTTCAGACACAGCGCTCGCATTCCCTCCGATTCTCCAGCTTTCCCTCTCCACTAGGCTCCTGACAGATTAAGAACCACCGGGGTGGGGGTTGGCTGCTCGCATTTAGGAGCTGTTCTTAAAATCACGAGTTGTTTCAATTGATTAGGATAATTAAAAAAGAAACAATAGAGCTTCAGTGCTGTACAGAGCTCCCTGTTACAGTAAGAGATACAAATGAAAGATCATCTGGAGCCTCAAAACATAGACAGACGCTTAAGAAATCCCATAATTCAAGTTTGTAGCTGTTAACAGACATGTAGCAAGCTGAAACAATGAGATATATAATTTTAAACCATTTTGCTCATGTCATTTTCTCCAGGACAATCAGCAAGTGATAAGCATCGACAAGATAAATCACGACTTTGAGAACACTTAGGAAATGAACTTGCAAAATGAAGAGCACGTAAGGGAATTCGGAATTACTATTTAATGTGCCTCTGTTCGTTAAGGCTGTGAGGAAAAAAAAAACAACCCACAATCTAGAAGTCCCCGCGAATATTTAAGGATCGCCATTGTTGTCAGTGACTACCGCTAGTTTTATATAAACCTGGAAAAGTAGGGGCTTTTTTGTAGTTTTTTCCTCCGGTGATAAAGGAAACAGAACATCAACACCTAAAAGTTCTTCTCAGGCGAGAATGTGGAAGAATTGAGACAATGAGAACCTCTCCCGTCCCGTCCCGTCCCGCCCCCGAAATGTATGTACTCTCGAAAAGTGTGTTATATTTACTGACATTACTTTAAAAAATACTGACAAGGAACCGAGTTATAACAGAAAAATATTTATTTAGAAATATTCAGAAAAAAGTTCATCTCAGGCTTCCATATTTTTTCCATTTCCCTTTCTTCCTTGCAGTGAATTAACAACCCTGTTACATAAAAATTTTTAAGACGACTCTTCCAGGCAATTATGCTTAAGTCGGCTAAGATTTTTTAAATGTAAGTAAAGCATTAATTACAAATGGTACGAAATAGAATTTTTGGCAAGATAAAGGTTTTGCAAAGGAGTTTAGGTACACAGAAGAAAGAGCGTCTTTTACACAGAAATAAGTTTCTTATTAACAGCAAAATCAAAACATTAGTTCGCGGTTATCTAATGTTCAAGCCTATTAGCCGTACTGCAAAGAGCTTTAAAAATAGAATAACAAAAAGTTTTAGGTGTTTCGCCGGAGAAAATGTCACAGCTCTTTCCCGGTTTAAGTGGGTGGCTCTTAGAAGAGCCTTTGGGTTCTGGAGATGGTGCGGGGCAGACAAAGAGCTTTAGCCGCCGAAGCCGTAGAGGGTGCGTCCCTGGCGCTTGAGGGCGTAGACCACGTCCATGGCCGTCACCGTCTTCCTCTTGGCGTGCTCCGTGTAGGTGACCGCGTCACGGATCACGTTCTCCAGGAAGACCTTGAGCACACCGCGTGTCTCCTCGTAGATCAGCCCCGAGATGCGCTTGACGCCGCCGCGCCGAGCCAAGCGGCGGATGGCCGGCTTGGTGATGCCCTGGATGTTGTCGCGCAGCACTTTGCGGTGACGCTTAGCGCCCCCTTTGCCGAGCCCCTTCCCGCCCTTGCCTCTGCCAGACATGGTAGCGCTGAACCCCAGGAACGAAGTGATGGGGTTGGGGCGGCGCGTGTGTTTTTATGTGTTGGGAGCCGACCTGGTTGGGGACTGCCGAGCGGAGGGGCGGGGCCTGGGGCTCGTTACCGCCAGATCTCCCCACTTTTCCCATCGCCCGCCCAGCTTTAGCACAAACCCGCGCATTTCGGGCTAATTTCCATTCCGGCGGCACAAGCGGTTCCTTCCCTTTTTCAGAACGTTCGGGTTTTCAGATACCAAAAGCACCGGGGCTTTCTATACTGTAGGTTACATATTTTAAAAATTCTTTGATATGTCGTAATCATTTAGAAATAAAAACTCGATCGTAGAAAGGTATCCCAGTCATGGAATCTCCTAAATTGCACTTTTTGCACTGTACTGTAATAGTTATTTTAAAATATAGATATGTGGTATGTATTGCAGTTTCACCCGGTTGCATTGATTCCCACGTTTGGCTTCAGTGTTTAAATCAGAAATTTTACCCCTCCTAGAATTTTTTTTTTCTCATCTCCATTTCCTGCCCTTTCTGTACGTTTTCTCAAGGAGAATTTAGCAGTAAAGGGACTCTAATGGAGAGATTAACCCTTATGTGCTCTAATTTAATTTTTTAAAGGTAAACCGGTTATTTTGGACGAACATTTTTACACTACATTCTGTCCATGTGATGGCATAGAGACTAACGTAGGTATTTTTGAGAAAGATTAAAACATTAAATACGTGAATCAGGGGAAGTGAGTTCTCGTTTTGCCGCCTTCTGGGGAGGAAAATCATTTGAGGTTTTGCCGTTCAAAACAAGAGACAATATTTAACAAGTCATTCGGTAGATGATGGTCGACCCGAATACGAGGAGTAAAGGTGAAAAAGTTTCCAGTACTGAGCGTCTGCTGCCCTCTCATGGACGTTGTTTTTTTGTGAGAAACTGGGCTCTATGTAGTCAGGATCTCTGTCATTCACGGGACGTTTGGAGAGTAAGGATTTTAAGAAGGCAACCTGCACTGGTAAAGATAATTGGTGTAACATTTGCTACAGGCTTTATCGCACACTGAGTGCACAGGCCAGTCCCCAGGACATTACTAACAGGGCAGTTTAGTACTAACTGCTGTAGAGCTCCCTGAACCTGTTCTGCCATGAAGATCCAGTTCTTCATTCTGCTCAATCCTTGGGAATCCAACTGTACCACAGACTCCCCGGGAGTTATTACCTCTCGCAGACCCCTGCTGGGTCTTCATCAAATGACATCTTGATACCGTTCCTAATGAGTTGTCCAGCTCTGGAAAGCTGAGGTTTTGTTTCTGCTTTGCTTTTGGTTTTGTTTTTTGTTTGATAAAATTAAGTTAGAGCTTCCTGCTATAACCCAGCTCCATAATGAGCTGCTTCTGCTCAGGAATCTGTGACTACATATAATATTTCCCTATGTTTCTTGCAGTCTAACTCCTTCTCGCCATGTTCTCCTTTGTATAATGTCAGAACCCACTTGGAAATGGATTTTTAAAAATAAGTTTATAAATACTTATGCATTTGTAAATTCATAAGACTGTTTTTTAACTCATCACAGAAATTTATCTAATAGCGTGAAGAAAGGTTAGAGCCAAGTTTCCTCTCCTCTTCCCTCCCATGTGATTCCAAATCATACATTAAATTTTATCTGGCCTCTTAGGTCTGTCTGATAAAATTAAATTGCAAATGTAACTTGAGGTAGAATTGTAGCACCTTCTGGAAAGCTGCTAAAGTTCATAGAATCATTTGCTTTGGAAGGCATGTTCAAAGATCATCTGGACTACCTCCTGCTGTGGGTTGGGGCACACTTACAAGGATGGGGCATCCACAGCTTCTCTGGGCCACCTCTTCCAGTGTCCCACCACTTTCCTCATAAAAAATTTCTTCCTTATGTCTAATCCAAATCTACCCTCTTCAAGTTTAAAACTGTTGTGCCTTGTTCTGTCACTATGGGCCCTTCTGAAAAGTCTTTTTCTGTCTTTCTCATAAGCCCCCTTTATATGTTGAAAGGCCATATGAAGGTCTCACCTCATCCTTCTCTACTCCAGGCTGAACTTTCAGCCTTTCTTCACAAGAGAGGTGTTCCAGCCCTCTGTAGGGTGCATGTGATCCCAGCTACTCAAGCCCATCATTCATGTGATCCCAGCTACTCAAGCCCATCAAAGTCCCCCTGGATGGCATCCCTTCCCTCTAGTGAATTAACTGCACCACTCAGCTTGGTGTCATCTGCAGACGTGCTGAGGGGCACTCATTCCCTCTATCTCTGTCACCGATGAAGATATTAAACAATATTGACCCCAGTACAGACAACTGAAAGACACCACTCATTACTGGCTTCCATTTAGACATTGAGCCACTGGCTGTAATTCTTTGCATGCAGCTATCCAGTCAATTCCTTATTCATTTACAAATCTGTCCATCAAATCCACACTTCTCCAATTTAGAGGTAAGAAAGTTGTGGGGGACCATTTCAAAGGCCTTACAGAAGCCCAGGTAGATGACAATGGTTGCTGTTGTCACTGATATGGACAAGGAAAACCATGCAGGCAAAAAGGGAAAGGGCACAGAGTTCTGTTAGGAAGATATAAAATGTATAGCAGAGAAAACAGGCAGGGAAGATGTGGCAGGGCTTTTTCCCTGCTTTATTCAGGTTAGTGTGCTCATTACTACTGAGGATGTGCAACAACAGTAATATCACTATTCAGGCATCTCTGTGCCTGAACTAGCATCCTTCAGCCTTTCATCAAAGACTAGCTTCCAATTTTCTCTAATAAATGCAATAATTTTTTAATATTAGTATTGGAATAGTTTAACTTGAAATAAAAATCCAGCTTTGATGTTTTTCAAAAATAAGCCTCCAAGAGACATTTTTATTGCTTTCCAAAGACATGTTGAGGCCGTGAAGAATAACCTCTTATTCTCACTTGACAACTACTACATTAAAGACAGAAATACACAAAAAGTATAAGAGTAACAGAACCCACTGGCAGAGAACAAAGAGATAAAGAAATACATGTACAGAAATTACCAGGTTTTGTTGTAACCTGGCTTTGTGAGGACTAATGACAATTAAAAAATCTGTAAGTCCATAATATAAAAGTGTCCATCAGTACAAAGTGATTTATTACTCTGTGAGGGAGTAACTTGACTTCAACAGAATTCTTGCCAGGAGGCTGAGAGTCTGTGCTGCTGTATGGAGTACTTTACCTAACTCATGGATTCTTTTGCCATAGTTTTCTTTTGCAATTTCTACTTCCAGTGCTGAAACTTCACATATTTTTGATTTACTTAATCATTTACTTAAGTAATTCTGTGAAATAAGATGTTGGCCCTATAGAAGAGAAAACAAATGAAAGCTGTTCTTCCTTGTAATAATTTGCAATTCTGAAGCCATTTCTTTTTTTTTACCTTCCTTCTAATTTTTGAGCAGGTTGTTCAGCACTTAAAATAAAAAAGTGGATACTTAAGTTTTCTATGTCAGGATATCTATGTAAACATCAGCCTTTTTTTTTTGCCTCCTATTAAGCGGGATTCTCTTTGGCCACCACCATGGAGACTCAGCTCTCCATGTCAAAGAGTTGCACAGAATCACTGGTAAATCTGATTCTAATCTGGTTCCCAGGTCAGGACTATTCACAAAAGACAGAATATTCCTAAAGCTCTTCTTGCTTGTGTTCCAAGTCGTCTTATTCATGTTCCTTAGTAGTCTATAGTGTGGGGAAATGCTCGTCCAATGAGGGCATTGTAGAGATTTAAGAAATCTGCTACTCATCTCAGAATACGCATTAGCCTGAGCAGTTTACAAGTGTGGAACAGCCTAGGGATGTGACACAGCCTATATGAAGAGTTCAATAAATAGGTGCTCCATGGCCATCGGGATATCAGTACAATCCCTGGATGTGGTAGGAACTGCCTGGGGAAGTTTCTGCTCATTGGTTCTTAGAAAAGGACACCCATCTAAGAAAGAGATGGAGGTAAGGGCATGATGGGCAAGATGTTTCTTGCAACAAATGTACCCAAGATTCAGAAATTGAAGAGTTTAGCAGCATTACAAGGACAACACAAGTGCTAGGCCCTCTTAGTTGTTTTGAGGTTTGACTTTTCATTATGAGCACATATTAAAGTCTTTTCAAGCTTCCCTGAAAAGTTTCACCTTAGAATATGGCACATCTTGGTAGATACGGAGTAGATCTCATCTCTTTTCCTTCTTTTCCCAATGTCATGAGGCATCATAATAGTTTTGAGATAAGAAATTAATGCCCAGATGCCCAAAAGGGATGTCATGCAACAGAGCAAGCTGTGTTCCCTCTCTACTGCAATCATAAATCACCTATTTAGGCTCAGGTCAGCAGGTGAGTTAGGAAGTTGAACCATGACAGCAGAATAGCAGCCCCTGTTTTTTTCTTAGGGTATAAACTTCTCTTATAACCATAATATGAAACTGCTTAAGTAGCCAAAGACTGACTTGTTGAGGATGATATGGGGGTCTGAAAGACACATGGTGATCAAACACTGTGGAAGTGACTCAGCAATTTAAGATAAACTATTTCTGAGGGAAAATCAGTCCGAAGTTGTGCACATCCACACCCGTAACTGGGATGAGTGGGCACCCACAGGACTAACACTGCACAGACTGAAGGGAAGGAACAGGAGAAATGATGAGTTAGGGGTACTGACCAATAGGCCAGTGGTGCAATTGGCATTAACATGACATTACCCTTGTCCCTGCAAGTTCCATTTTCCTCGTCACTGCACTGCCCTTTTCCAGATGGGAAAAAAACAATCTCCTGTAGGTACCTGTGTTATGCCACCCAGCTCACCTTTGCAAGTTAAATAGCTTTATTTGTTTGGTTTTATGCTAATTTTGTCCTTCTACTTGACATTGTATGCAGTGGAGCCTCTATAGCTAGTCCATTCAGTGTTCCTGCATACACATACACTTTTTTTCCTGTAGTGGGAAACAATCTCTACATCACTTGGCAGTTATCTCCAACTAAGGACTCTATTCAGCTGAACCCACAGCTATGTAGTTTTTGCCTGTAAAGGTATTTTAGACTAGTATCATACTTAGGCTGGTGTTCTCCATCACCACTTGTGCTCGGTGATGTGCTAGTCTTTTAAATCTCAACTACTGCAATATCCGTGGTAATTGCTCCAAATAAGTTTTCTTAAAGAACAGTTATAATAATTTGAGTTTTCCCTCTTACCTTTCGGAAAAGGGAAAGAAGTGCCCTGATGTCTCCTGCAAGTGAGCACGGAGGTTAAGTTGCACCAGGCCACGAGTAAAAGGCTATCATTACGCCAACTCATTCCACAGGTCGAATTGTTTATTTCAGGGCCATCCTGCCGAGGCCAATTCAATGAGCAGGGATGTGTGTGAGGCAGTTTTGCCCGTGCTACTGCAACTGTTTTGTTTTTCTCCTTTCNAAAAAAAAAAAATGAGTATCACATTTGCTGCAGCAATGTACCTGTTGCTTGACCATACCCAGGCAAAATCTACTCCTTTCCAACTAGTTGTAGAGTGCAGGAAAATCACAGTCGATCCACTCTCCTTGGATCAGAGCAAGCAGCCGGGTGAAACCCTTTGAGAATTAGTGGGTGTGACTCCCAACACCCCTACCTAATGGTAACTATGAGAGTTTGGTAGGCCCATCTCTATCCTGAACAGGGGCACAGGCACATCAGCTCAGACTGTCAGGATGCAGGGATGTGGCCCAATAATTTCAGAGGGAGGAAAGGGGGAGATATTTATGCAGGTTTCTATGTTATATAGAGGAAGAGGTCATAAATCCAAGCAAGGACCAAAAAGTTGGATGCACTCTAAGAGGCAATACAGAGGAAGAGTAAGAACATAATTTCAGGAACTAGGCTTAAACATAGAGGCTCTGTTTTGTATTTATTTCCCTTTTAGTGCAGGGATTTAGAACGTGGACAGTCTGTGCAAACCTGCAAATATCCAGTCAAATCCAATCCCAGCATTTCTTCTCCAAACTGCATAGGACCCGTTTCTGGGAAATCCCTTTAAATATGCGAGGTTAACAGCCTTCTTTGTTGAGAGCTGACAGGGTAGTTGCATGAAATTCCTCCTTCTCCTGCTCGCTGGGGAAGAGTACACCCCCTCCACACACACCCACACCTTCTCCCCCATTTCTTTTCACTGCTGCCGCCCAGGCAGAGCTCAGGGCATCGCCTGAGCGCCGAAAGGGCGACAGAAGAGGGTACAGTCGGGTCACTGGGCAAAGGAGACAGCTGCAGGGTTGGGGAGGGGGGCAACCAGGGGCGGACGACAGGAAAGCTCCGATCCCCGCAGGTTCCTAAGGCTCCCGGCGCTGCCTCCGGTGACGAAACGAGCCCCCCCAGCCCCACCCCGGTACAGAACACGGGCCGGCACCGAAGCCGGGGACCGGCGGGCAGCAGCAAGGGTTACTCAAAAGTGAGTTCGAAAGGGCCGTGCCTCTCAGACCCAGCTCGCCCCTACGATTTCCAGGGAAGGGATGAGCTCGCAAGGGACTCGAGTGAAAAAAGGCCCTAAGAGGGGAGGGGAGGCGACCCAGGAAGCTCGTAAGCCTGTTCCGCCGAGGAGGAAGTGGCGCGTCTGTTTAACCCTAACCCTGTTGTGTACCAGAAAAACCCGAGAGTCGCGGCCAATCTCTGAGCAGCGCGGGCTTTTCCAAATCGGTAGAGCTCGAGGTTGGGGGCGGGAAGCACTCCCGAGAGCGGCTCTTCGTGTCCGTCCCCCGTATCCTCCGCGGTGCCGTGAGCTCTGCCGGACTTCCACGGGGGCTTCGGGCTCGCACCGGCTTCTTGCGGGTCACGGGAAGGTATTTGCACCCTCTCCCGTAGGCTGTGTGCTGAAAGTGAGCTGTACCGCAGGTTAACACCGCTGCGGCGCGGCACCTGTGGAAAACAAAGTTTGCGCTGTTCCCGCACCGACCTTAAATCAAGAGCAGGGCCGAAAAAA
>VXBJ01001796.1:0-11900 GCA_013400055.1 Nycticryphes semicollaris | reverse complement strand
CATGGCATAGAGAAGTGTACTCTCCACAGGGTAAAAAATCGGCTGGATGGCCAGAGAGTTGTGATTAATGAGGTGAGATCTTGTTGGTGGCCAGTCACCAGGGGTGTCCCTTCCTCAGGGTTCAATTTTGAGGCCAATCTTGTTTATCTTTATAGATGATATGGATGAGGAGCTTGAGTTATACCCTCAGTAAGTTTGTAGACAACACCAAACTAGGTGAGAATGTTGATTTCATTGAGGGTAGGGAGGATCTACAAAGGGACCTGGAGAGGTTGGATCAATGGGCCAAGGCCAACTGTATGTGATTCCATAAGGTCAGTAGTGTGCATCCCTGGGCCATGGGATGGTCTCAGACCTCTGAGAAACAAAACAGGAACAGGCATCTGCTCCTTGAAGTGTCAGGAGTTTCTGAGGTTCCTGATAGAATAGGTCAGAAAGCCACGTTTGAGGGTAAAATGGAAGGTCTTCTGAACACGTTATATTTTGGATGTCAGTTTCTGAATTGTAAATGATGCAATGGTTAAAGGTGTGAGGATTTTATACTCTATCGTATCTACCTCATGTGACCTCAAGCAAGTAATTCATTGTCTCAGATGTCGCTGCGTCAGAGAAGAACCTCCTCAATCTCATTAGTACCCTTAGGAAGAATGCATTATTTACATTCTGAGGTGCTCAGATATGTGAGAGAAGTATTTAAGACACGTAAATATCACTGCTTTGTATGACTGAGTTACTCCTGTTATAGCTTGGCTTTACGCAAAGAGGATCACGACAGGAAAAACACCTGTTGTATTTTATCAGCTTTTCACATTGAGTATAATAGATAATAAAGTACAAATTGCAAAAGGACCTGTTTGACCTTAGCCTTTATACAACATACTGCAGTTTCACACCTGCACAAGCCTATCATGTATTATTCAGAAAAGCTTGGGGCAAGGTTCACAATGTGAACTCTGTTTTATAACAGTCTTCATCAAAGAACAATGATGCAGGCAAGTGAACCAGAAATGTCACAAGGAGATGTTACAGGCAATTAAATAGTCAGTTTTCTTGTTCGCATTCTGGCAGAGGAGGCATGAAATTAAAGTAGAAGAGATTTTTCAAGGTTTCTAACTTGATATGTGCCATGCAGCAAAGTTTTGGTGATGAAAAAGCAAACACCAGATGGTGTGATGTGAAGTAAGGCAGCAGAGGATGTGTATGCTTAAATAGATCTGTCCACACAGGAATAAGAGAAGTAATTTTCACAGGAAGAGAAGTAATTTTCATCTTAACATTTATGCTGCACTTTATGCTTTCTCCTGGGCTCTTCTATATGACTCAGGCTCAAGATCTTCCTGTCATAAGTTACGTCAATCACTTGTGAGGGATTTTTTGTGGAATGCTATGGCAATTTAGTCATTGGACTCTTGATCCTAAATTAACGAAAGATCAGCATAATTCTGGCCCATATTTGTTTTCCTGTACTAAGGTTAGTATGCCTTGGGCTGGTTTTGGACTGTTGTACCCAAAAATCACAACTTTTCTATTTGTAGAGTATTTTAAGCGTATACTATCAAACTGAAATTCTGAGGAGATAGTGGTGTTTCATTATAGCATGACTTCTGCCTTTTCTTCAAGGCTTCTTCAGTAAAATTAAGCTACAAATGGAAAGATTTAAACAATTATTTCTTCTTGCCTATACTGTTTTAATAGATGTAAAACTCATCAAACAATGTTGGCAAAATATTTGTGCATGAAAAAATACAGTGTTTCTGAAGGAACATGTTGGTAAATCAATCTTACCACAAAAACAGTGTTTTGAGAGAAGAGGGAAATATTGGAATGTTTTTTATTTTAGAAAAAGCACACTGACAGAAAAAAATCCACTGGGTATTATAATGGGTATATTGTGGCAATATGTGAATTATAAACAACACTTAAATTCATTGGCCTTTCTGATTTGTTTGAAACACTTTGCAAACTTTATTTTGTAGAAGAGTGGGAAAATTTGGACATTGGACTTATATTGGGGTAGACTTAGGTGAGAAGTAAAAGCATAGGAGAAATTCTTAGTCCTCCAGCCCTGGCCCTTTAGTAGTGAAGAGGCTTCACCGCTTTGGAAGAGTTTATCAAATGTTGGCTGCAATGCAGCTGTAGTTGGATCCATCCATATTCCTCCCTTTATGTATAGGACAACTCTGTGCAACCTTTGTGTTCATTCATGGATGGCAAGGATTTAAGGGGAATCTTTCCTTTTAGTGTCAATTAAGACCAAGATCAATGTTAAGAAACCACTTTTCTCTCTGGGTCTTTGAAGTACTAACTCATTTGTCAGTCATGTTGTTATGCCTTAGTGTCTGGGCTTAAACGCTTAAAAATCAGAAAGTAACTTTTTGCATGCCATTACTTGATCTCTTGTTTTCCCATGTTGAATTCTTTAGTCATTATGGATCTCAGAGTAGAGCAATAGGGGATAATTACTGGGAATTTAGCCAGCTTTGCAAGGAGTGTTTTGAGCTCTGACATTCAAATGACTGGCAAAAAAGGAAGCACTTTTCTGGCAGTTATTTTCACTGGGACTGTATCAGACATCCTGCAGCATGATGGACATAGAGACTTCCCTACCAAAAGATAGGCAAAACCGGTGATGGCAATTGGAAACATGCTTGGGGAATCATTCTGTGTGTTTGCAGTCTGAACTTAACTATGATGAGCCTAGGTCTTGAACCCCAGCTCCCTGTGTATGTCGTATGGTACCTGTAGTCTCTGCTGTCTGAGAGGGAAATGTCACCTTTCAGGAATGCGATTGGCCACACACGTGAGTTTCCAGTTCCACCAATTTGTATTCTGTGAGAGTTTTCAATCGTGCAGTCAAAGCCAGTAAGAGAAATACTGATACAGAAGACCTGTGTTTGTTGGCTGGGAGATGTTTGATCTCAGGGAAACTGAGAAGTCAAATGTATGCCTGAAATTAATGAAGACAGGTACAAAATCCAGACAATAACTGCAACCTTGCCAACAGACAATGAACAGTACTGTAAGCACAGTTTCCAAAGTCATCTTTGGAAGTACCAAGCAAGCTGAGAGCACAATGTTTAGCTTTACATAGAGAAATTTACTACAAGAGGTATTTTTCTATGAAGGAAAAGTGCTGCTGCTTGAATAGTAAAGCCCTTGAAGGGAAAAAAGGTGTTATCTTCACAGAGAAGAACTAATTGGGATTTTTGTAGCTCACGATGCCCTTAATGTGTTTGACTATTTCGGGATTTCAGATACTTAAATGCAATGACAATTTACTACTGTGGTTATGAAGGTATTCAAATTATTCAAGATATCCCCAGGCAAATATTAATCGGAATGACATTACTAATGGACTGTGTAAATTTGCATAATGAAAATTAGATGGAAAAAACTTGAAGAATCAGTAGAGTGGTGATACTGCCAAAGGTTTGGTTTTCAGATTTTTTTCTGATTGGAAACTACATGTGCAATTTTTTGTAGAGATCAGGGTCAACTGGTCAACTGCTGTTCACACAAAAAGGCTGTTTTCTTTATTTGCAATTTGTAACAACTGGGAAAAGGATCTTAACCAGAAATGGGGTTATATGCAAAGGTCTTTGAAGGACACCAGTGCCCGTGAGCATTTCCACAAGTAGTGGGTTGTGTAAGCAACTGAAAAGCCTCATACAGGTGGAGACCAGCTGCGCACAAGACAATTGTTAGTTCCTTTGTTTTTGATGACATCATTTAGTAACCTCAAATTTTGGACGGCTTCCTGTACGTCCCAGATCTGTTGTGGAACATAAAGACATTCTGAGTAAAGAGCATGAAATGGCTTCTTCTTCAAAATGAGGGCAAAACAATTATTGTTCTTGATCAGTGCATGTATTGCTTTTATTTTGTCTTGGGCTTTATTTGTGTGGATTTGTGGGGGTTTTTTTAGGACACCTAAGCACATTAAATTGAATCAAAAATAGGGAAAATAACTACTTCTTTTTTTACCCCCTCTATTCAATCGAATGGTCTCCAATAATATACTAACTGCAGAATTCCACAATAATGCTTGAGAGTATGTGATAATTATTGTCGAGTGCATGCCTTTTCAAGATGAGTAAAGGGAAATTACAGGACCTCCCTGGACTCTTCTGAAAAAACACATATCTGTTTTTTCTAAAATAACATAGGCAACACAAAGATATCATTAGCAAATAACTCCAGTGATAGCTAACACTTTTAAAATATTTCTGAATTTGATTTAAAATTGGCAGGGTTTTTTGCCAAAATGTGAATAACAGAGGAGAAAAATAAAGCTGCAATATTTTGAAAGTAAAAGATATTTTATTTCAAAAAAGCACTCATTAAAAAAACCTTAGCTGCACCAAAATGGAAATAAACTCTTACCTCCACTATCTTAATGATAATTGTAGACAGTTTATAGTTCTTTAAAAAGACTTTAACTTGTGTTTAATTTTCTTCCTGAAGTCTTAAATTTTAAACAAGAGAATTATCAGTAGCTACTGCCTGCTTCTGAGTGGTGTTTGCTGATCTGTAATCGCAGCATTGATTGGAAAATAGGCTATAGAAACTGATGCTGTCTGATTAAATGTTGAGTTTTCATATTTCAAGACATTAAACCTTAAATGAAATTTTTCAAACAGAGAAACACACTATAATGAATGTGGTGATTATCCCCCTCAGTTTACTGTGGGTTCTAATTAGAAAAATAAATGAGCAATGTTTGTAGTAACATAATTCAGTACGGCAAGCTTGAAAGTCTTTAGATAGTTCATGGTTGTGTATAAGAATGTGTACTTGAATTTTTTGGTTGGTTTGTTTCTGGAGTTTTTTCAGTCTCAAAGTGAACTCATTAATAAATTCTGGACCTCATAACTACATAGAAATTATGCTTTTAAAATGTCCACAAATTAGTTCTAATTCTGATATTTAACATAGTGCATGAGCTGATAACAGAGTAAGGCAGTGGAAGTCACACCCCTTCATTGCCAAATTGAATGTATTGTTGATGATAAAAAAAGGTGACTGAAGTTAGCCACACAGATTAATGCAGGTTGTTGCAGAAGAATCACTAAATGTCTAAATGAACACAGCGTTGCCAGTGTCTCTGATATTCTTTTAATTGTCAGTCTTCAGAAATTTAGTGGATTGGGGTTTGTAACGTTCTGGTTCCTGGAGTTGTACACTTTCAAAATGTGTTTCATAAACAATTACCTTTTCTTCATCCAGAAGTGCCAAGGGGAAATAAAAAATTTTCAACACCATAAAAGCACAAAATTAGATATACTGCATGATATTTGACTGGAAATCCTAATTTTGGAAGAGGAATGTGAATTATTGAGTCACTTAAACCCAGTGGAGTAAGTTTTCGATGGATTTCTGTTGGTCTGTAATGCCTGTAACTACAGGAGACTGGTTTCTATAGCACAGGCATTCATTTTTTGTCTTAGACTCCTACATTGGAAAATACAAATAAGCTGTACACTTCCTTTTCATTTTACACTTTGTGACTAAAGCAAAGAGGGCACTTAAGCATCATTTTTGAAGCACCATGAAAACTCACCGACTCTGTTTCCAAAAGGAAAAGTTTGTCAGTCTTTTTAATTATTTTTTGTGAGGTGTTTTTTGTTTTGTTGTGCCTTCTGTTTTTAATTATTTGTGGGACAGAATGCACCCTCAGCAAGTTTTCCAAGGACACCAAGCTTTGTGGTGTGGTTGACACGCTGGAGGGAACAGATGCCACTCAGAGGGACCTGGACAGGCTTGAGAAAGCCAACCTGAAAGTTCAGCCAGGCCAACTGCAAGCTCCTGCACCGGGATCAGCCAAAAGGATCTGGCCTTTATACCTCAGGAGCTGGGCATAAGTCTAAGGATGTTGTGCTTTGCTGTAGGTCCCTAGAGTCTTTTGACTTTTAAAATATGTATTAGTTAAAGTCACTCTGTTTGCAGTCCTGGAAAGTTTTTTAACTTAATGTCGTTAACAGAGTTCTGCAGTTTGAATAATGACATTCAATTAAAGATCTCCTGTACTGCATCTGTCAAGCTGGAAAGACAAATAAAACTATGCATGACACAGACGTAATGGGAAAGGTGTNAGAAGAAAAAGGCAAGTTTCTGTCAATTAAAATGTTCCCCATGATGGACACTCTGATCTCCAATTGAAATGACATTCACACATGAAACATTTTTCACTAATCCATCTGCAGCAATAAGAATCTTAGCAGAAGGTCTTCATCTCTACAGCTGATGAGCAAGTGTTCTTGCAGGACACACTGTGAATTATTAAGCCTTGGACATTTTATTGTAATGGAAGATAAGGCCTGAGGAGAGCAGAGGTGGCATCCACGCTGGGCATTGTGTCTTCTGTACCTTTTCAGTCCAGTCTTATTTCCTTTTTTTATACACATTGTTCATTTCACCTAATGTCTTAATCTCATTTTATCTCTTTGATTAATGAAGAGCATTTATACTCTCTGCTAAGGGAAGAAAGCCAAGAGTTTGATTCAAAGTATATTTCAAATTTATAAGGAGATAATGTTGCAGAATATCAATGAAGCAGCAACAATGTTGAAGAAAAAGGGGAAAATTGTTAAAATGGATAACAAGAATAATCAATATTTTGAGAGCTCATTCTTCTGTCTTAGAATGAGTACTTTATCACAAGTGCAATGAATGATCCCCTAGAGGGACTTTGGAACCTGTACTTAATTTGTGTGGTCAGAGGCATTAGCAGTGGCCATCAGTAATGATCGTGGTGCCCCAATTATTATTTTTTTCCTCTCCTGGTATGAACCTGAGCTTGTACCACCAACAGAGTCTGGAGCAAGCTGTTTGGTTCTCAGCCACCTCCTTGGCTTTCTCAGAACGGGATCCAGGAAGAAAATTACTCTGCTGCTGGTGACTCTGAGGATCTCCCTGGGTTTGGCTGCTTTGTAAGGAGGTGGGGTTGTTTCCAGCTGGTCCAGAGCAGTGGGTAATTTTTCTGTTGTCCTTGCACAGATTGAATTTGAGTGTGACGGCTAAGTTAATGGAGGTACACCAACAGATTTACTGCTATGGATACTGCTATGATTTGTCAGATAAACACAGATCGCTCTCAGTCTTGTCAGAACCAGCCAGCTTCCAACTGGAGCTGAGGACAAGAATACAAAAGTGAGGCTTCAAGCACACCTAGTCTACCCCAAAGCAGACAGATGAACTATTTTTATTCATTGTCCCGATTATTCTTTGTCCTTTCTCAAAAAAAATCTTCAAAACCTTCTTTTTCAAATATATATAATAGAATGAAACCCCAAAAAATGCCTTCCAGTATTTCCAGCACTAGCTTTCTTTTTCTAGAGGTATGGAGTACTTTTTAGTAGTATTTATAAGTGATACATCCTCTCAGAAAGGTCATTCAAGCACAATTCCAGTGATCCAGTAAGTCAAATTTAAGTAGAAAGGAATATATATTCAGTTTTGATGTTTTGTCCTTACTTCGATGGACTCTCTTTCAGTTTCAAGAGCTTCATTTGACAGAGCTTTCCTGTGAGTGTTATGTTGGGATCTATTTATCTAATGATAGCAACCTGCCAGTAAATATGCTGGTAGGCTTTCTTTCCCATCCTATGCTGGGCCAAGTCCATCAGGAAAGTGAACCTGCAGTTATGTAAGGCCGACTTCAGTTGTGAACTCCATATCTAAAATGTTGGAAAATTATAGTTTGACCAAAAAGAAGGATTTAAAAGTCATCTAGGATTTTCATTCCTGTGGATCATTTGTTTTGAGGTGAGCTTTCATCTGGAAAATGGAGTAATTTCCTGGATGACAAGGAAGTCCAGTGAGTTTCAGCTCTTGATAAGTGTCTAAGTTGTCACAGAAATATGTGCTCACAGTAAAACTTACGGACACCAGCTAAGGTCAGGATATCACTACTTAGAAGCTGTACAAAGATGGACCAGATGAATCTCTAGCAACATAGTATCAGAGTGTTTCAACTGACTGAGTAATTTTCTTAGATTCTAATGAAAACAACCTGAGTTTAATCCAAACAGTATCTTAAGCAAGTATCAAATACATCTTTTAAAACATCACTACCTATTGAATGAGGGAGTCTTTCTAAATATTTTTTTATGTTTTATTTAGGTTTGGTTTTGTTTTACATTGGGAAATTTATCCATACTTACTTAAAAAGGAGTCTTATGCAGAAAATATAGGTTTGGGGGAAGGAGAGGTTGTTCCCTTCTCTGTGGACTTTCTTTTTCAGTTATTAATCATATGTTGGGTTTGTTTATCATATGTTAGTGTATGTAAAATAGGGAAATGTATGAAAAGCTGAATCTGACTGCTTACTGAATATTACTAAATACTGTGTTTTATTAATGAATGTAATATGCCTTTTCTCTCTGTTTCATTTCTGTATTCAGTTGAGGTGCCTTTTTAGTCCAGCAATATGAGACAACAGCAGCATGTGTTAGGAAGCCCATTATCAACCTTCCTAATACTTCCATCCTGCAATCACTCATCTGACATCTCAGCTGATAAATGTTAATGTGACATCTGTTGTACCTAATTCCAGTCACTATCCAAAATCTCTCTGCACACAAACAATTTATCCTGCTTACAGTATCAATTTCCAGAGAATAAGCCATTTCCATAAACATAATGAGGTTATTTATTAGAAGGAAAATCGTTGAATGGGTAAGGGTTACACTAATATAGGCTTCCTGCAAGCATCAGGAACATCTAAGGCCATTTTCCGTCACANGAAGATGAGGTTCTGCCTAAAATTTTATGAGTGTCACCTAAATGCATGCACCATCTTTTTGCACAAAAATGCAAAGACTATTGGCCCACTTAAGCAGCTGCCAAAACTGATTGAGTCTGTAAGGCTACCTACACTTTTTTCTACTCATGTATCAAAAAAGAGATATTTTTTTTCTGAACTTCAGATTTTGGCTTCTTTTTTATTGTTTCTTATGTCATTGACGATGAAAACAAATGGCGAATGACATCACATATGTTTTCTCATAAAGCATGACATTATTTTCCACCAATGTGTTTTGACTCAGTTACAGTTCATTTAAAACCTCCAGTACAGTGAGTTACAGAATTCTGGGATGGAATTTTCACCATAGATTTTGTGGGTTTCCCCATAACTCCATAAAAACTTCACAGCTGGTATAGAGACAGATTCTATCATCTGTGAAGAGCATGTACTGGAAAAGCAGAAATATACCTTATTTGAGAAACCCCAGTTGCTGTGCAGACCATGGTGGATATGGTGGAAAGTGGGTATTTTAACTTACAGGCATGATGAGAGTCAGCAATTGTCAGTTAGAGGAAATAAGTTCAGAAAAAAACTTAAATTTTTCAATCTTCAAAGCCATGAGCAAGTCTAATTAGCATGGACAATTTGAGACACCAGGTTAACAAGCCTAAGGCAGAAAAGCTCTTTCTGAATCTGCAAATGACTTTCCCATCCACCAAACTGTCTGCCTCTGTTAATCATATCATTACTTTCCAATACTGTGTCTGAGCCAGACGTTGATAACCACTGCAATCGATGATATGATTCTCCTTTGTTGGTCACCTACATATTATTGGTGTAATAAATAGGGGTCTTTTTCTTTCAGTGTTGTTTATCACAAAATAAATGAACAGAACTCTGCATGTACCTGTCAATATCAAAACTAAAAAAAAAATTTAAATGACAGCATTTTTAGGATTTAATTATTTTTATTGTTTGCATAAAATATAAAGCATCTTATGGTGATATGCTAAAAATATGTGTTACTTCAACATAATGTTAAAAAATTCTTATGCAATACTTCAAAACTATAGAAGGAAGTATTGTGATTTTTTTCACATTTTAAAACTGTCAGTCCACGTTTATCTATTTCTATCACTTTTCCTCCAAGCAATAATCAGTAACCAGAAGTTCATTAAATGCTATTTACATGAATGAGTGTTTAAGGACAAATAATAAGCCTCATTCATCTATTGTGCTTAAATAGTGAGTAAATGAGTGATTTATTAAATAATCCCAGAGGTAAACTGGCTTACACATTTCTAAGTGGTAACGTCATGCTACCACTACTTCTAATAGATTTTCAGTTTCAGCCTATTTCTTGTACCGACAACAACCTTCAGTCAAATATGGGCTAACACAAAGACTTCTGAAATAATGAGAAAGTTATTTATCTAGACCTTTCTCTTACTGGAGAAATAGCAGCAATGGGGACTGGAGACTTTTCTGCGTTTTGTTGCTAAACCCATGATCAGCGCATGTACTATATCATGGGAAAAAGATTTAAGTTTATTCTAATCATGGTTTTCTATATTTTAATGGGTGTTGTAAATGCCCTGTGTTCATAACATTCATTAAATGGTTTAAATTATGCAAAGAACAACACACCAGACACGGTTCTTCTGCCTCTGGGGAGAAGTAGTGGGAGATAATGAATTATTAAGCAAGAGCTAAGGTCCATGGCACTGCAAATGCTGTAAGCCCAGAGGTTCTGAAAGATCAATGTGTAGAGATGAGTTAATGTTAACAATACTGCCCTGCATGTATTGTTTGCATTCTTCATGGTTTATGAACTAACCTACTTTTACTGTGATTATTTAGATTTTCATTGAAAAAAAAATTAGGGAGAGGGAAGGAAGTCTAATCCCTCATATATAATGTATATGCTTGGCTTCATGAGAGACACTCATCTATGCTTAATGGTTAGTGGCATTTCTTTAATATAGATCATTTCAACTGCAAGCTGTGCATTCATTCAGGGACTTGTCATTATGAACATCCTTTTAATGTGAATCCTTATTTGCATAGAGAGGTGGTTTTAACTCAGATAGACATGTGAAGTGTGGAATACAAATGCATCCACAAATTGATTTTCTTTATTAGGTTGCTTGCATTGCAAGAGCTTAAACATAACTGCTGGTGCAGGGGATGCCAACTCAGCAGCATTCTGGCACAGACAAATAGAAAATGGAGGATGGGATTTGATGAGTTCTTATGCATAGCAATATTTCCAAAAGTGATATAGTAAAGTTTCTAAATCTCTGCTTTTCAGGAAGCTGGTGGCTTCTCAAGTAATGGTGTCTTCTTGCATTTAAAACACTAGCTATATCTCTTTCTTTCTGGTTAGACGATACAGAAAAGGAAACAACTTGACTTTTCTTCCTAAACCCTAAACTCTCTTTATTTTGTAGAAGTATAAGAGCAATTGTAGTTTTGACTTAAGAGACAGCTAGCCAGGGAATCATTAAGAGGGTGCATTATTTAGGTGGAAAAAGAGCAGGCACTTAGGGGAGATTGTGAACCAGACTGCTGAATCAGCAGCGTAACTCCAGCACATTTTAACGGAAGGGCTCAGCTGAGCAAGCATGTCCCATAAATGCAATGTATTTAAAGGACAATGTGGAACAGCTTCACAGAGTCCATGACCATGCCTGGATGAAAGACCAAAAGAGTAGGGATTATTTAGTCAACAAAAATAATAACCAGGGGATGATGCAAAAACATTCAAATATTTAAAAGGCTGGTAAAAAGAGCAGTGAAATAAACTGTTCTTGGGCCTGACATGAGCAGAAGGAAGCAATAAGCTTAAATTAGCCAAGAAGATTTCGGGTAGTTAGGCTTGAACAGTGGGGCGAGTTAAAACTAGAGTGGACTGTGGACAGAGCAGGGTCTGCAAGTGCTGAGGGTTCACAAGGAAAAATCTGGCAAATGCATGTGTTCTTTCACTCATTATGGTACTGAACAGTTTCTCTGTGCTCTGTTCTCTGCTTACACAAAGAGGACACAAACTGTATTGCTTTGTGAGATGCAAAGAACTGTTAAATCAGCTAGGATATATCTGAAGTGAATATCTGAAGTGTGGAATACAAATACTTCCACAAATTGATTTTGTTTA
>VXBJ01001794.1:18976-80950 GCA_013400055.1 Nycticryphes semicollaris | reverse complement strand
ACATTGTAGAGAGGTTGGTGCTGGTCTCTTCTCACAGATGATTAGCAATAAAACAGGAGGGAATGGTCTCAAGCTACAACAGGGTAAGTTTAGGCTGAACATTAGGAAAGAAGTTTTCACAAAAAGGGTGGTCAGACACTGGAATAGGCTGCCCAGAAAGGTGTTTGAGTCCCTACCCCTGAATGTGTTTAAGAGTTGTTTAGATGTGGTGTTGGGAGATATGGTGTAGGGGATAACATTGTAAAGTAGGGCTGATGGTTGAACTCAATGACCCCAAGGGTCTTTTCCAACCTGAATGGTTCTATGATTCTATAATTCTACTCTAGCTAAAGATACAGATATCTAGTTCATCCACAAAGAATTTAATAGAGATAGTATCAACTGTTAATGAGTCAGCAACTGGAAAAGTAATAAGATCATGAATGGAAATTAATCTATTTTTATACTGTCACTGTATCAATTCTCTGGTTCTCATCTTTAATATGGTTTCATATACACAGTCATGAAAATCTTTCTCTAGAAAGCACAGCTGCTCTCCCAGCAGCTTCTCTGATCTTTGTTCATTCACAAAGGTCACTGCAAAACTTCAAGAGGCACGCAGCATCACCAGGTTTTATGTGTAAACTGACTCGCTTTTTGCTTGGGTGGAAATTTAGATTAGACTTTGGATCCTCAGGTGAGCCACAAAAGTCAACACAGTCCATCTGGCCCTTTGAATAATTTATAAATAGACTACTTTTTATGATAATACAGATTTTTATTATCAAAATCTCACACTCAAAGTTTTCATTGTATTTGACAGCTACTGTACCGACTTGAATTTATGTATTAGATGTATAATGTATAATGTTTAAAGCAAGTTGGTAGATAAACAGCCCTTAGTTTTATAACTATACTTAAAAAAAAATCATTGAAGAAGATAGTCTTACCTTGCAAAGCATTTCTGAGTGCATTACTTTTCAGATGATTGAAAGCAAATGGTACGTTCTGACATATAATTAAAATGTTCTTGGTAATGTTATCATACAGACTGTTCTTTTCCACCATTACAATAAATTACAGTGCTATAAAACAAGGATTAAAATGTGCATAGTTTTCTATTCAAAACGTAGCTTTACAATTATTCTCTATTAAAGTTCTAAATAAGTGTCAAAATTCTAAATTTACACATATACTAAGCTACATGGAGGAGACAAGGGTGAGATGTATAGGTACAGATACAAAGAATAAGTTTGTTTTATTTAACTAGGTTGTAATTCAAACTCCTAACACTCTATTTCTGCAAGGACAGCCACAGAGATATGTTAGGTATGGGTAGACATCTGCAAAAGTTTTCTTCTGTCTGTCTGAGGAATTATAAACCTAAAGCCAGCTTGGCAACCAGTGAGAGCACTGAGCACACAACATTGGATTTATTGGAAATCCCTGTCCCACCACCTGGATACAGCTATGGTGAGCTGAGGATCTCTGTTATGCAAATCCCAACAAGACCTAGATATCAGCTTCTCTGCTCAGCTTGCTCAAGATTCCTGTAGCTCTGGGATAGACTCAGTATTTAAGTCAGGCCTCGAACACCCAGAAGATGTGACGTCCAGGCTGATCTGAACTCCAAAATCTTCTTGTCTGGATGATATAAGTAATGTGGTGGCTTCAGGTGGATGCGACAACCACCAGTGCTCCAGGCATCTGAACTTCAAGCAGGTAGAGAATTCTGCAAACACAGGCATACCCTTCAGCTCAAACACAGGGATAAACCATGCCCTGGATGCCTGCTATATCCTGGCCATACCTGAAAGTCTAAACAGTAGAAAGTAGTAGTTAAAATACAGTGCATATATAAAGTTAAGATCTAAAGAATGTTGCTGTCAAAAACCTAGAGAGTCAGGTCTACGAAGGAGAAAGTGTAACTTCAGACAATTTTCACACTTTGTGCCTTCCGTTTCGACTGTGAATGTCTTGTGACTTCTGTACTTGTATAATACTTAGAAAAACAATGTCCAAACTCATCTGAGATATATAGGCTATAAAAAAAATTATAGGCTTCAGAGCCCCTAGCTCTTGGTCTAATAAACTGTCCAGTGCTTCCCGTACTGAAACAAGTCCTAGAAATGCACTGGCACTTCACACCTTTGTGAATATGGAAAACAAACCCACCAAAATTAAAAACTGGGTGGGTTATTGGCAGACTGGAGAAGAGCCATGATGAGTTCTGGCTCTGCTGCCAGTGGAAATAATTGGGAATCAAGACTATGAGTCACGTATTGAGTGCTCTCGCGGTTCTGCATAGATGTAGCCTTCAGCAAAGCAACCTATTAATAACAGTAAAGAACTTACTACAGTCAACAGAATAACAGACATATCTGCTTAATCAAGAAGTGGGAGAAAACAATGCAGAGGAAATGCAAAGCATTTATATATTCATGTCATAGTTATATATACCAGTTAGCCATAAATACAGTGAATTAAATATATGTGTATAGATGTATGTTTCTGTAGAGATATATACACACACGCATCCAACACAGCCTCTGTGGTGCTTATCACCATCGTTTGAACCCTCTCATACATATTAATGAATTTAGCTTCAAAATACCCTTGGGAAGTGGAGAATTATTATTGTCATAAAAAAAAGAAGAAATGTAATACATTGCAGCATGAAGGAAAGAGTAGGAAAAAATATTGCTACAAAAACACAGTAGGGGTAACCAAAGAGAAGATATCACAGACAAGTAAAGCTTAAAACCAGAAACATTTAAAGTGTAGTAATTGAACATTACAAAACAGTAGACCTCTGAAGAAAATAGGAAGGGAAATTCCTGGCAGCGTAGGGAGTCATGGCAATGTTTTAATATTCTGTCCATAGCTATTTGTATCTCAAGATTGTCCAGTATATATAGCTCTCAGTATATTTTCTTGCATGCACATTGTAAGCTGGAAACACATGAATAAATAACTTTAATAATATTAAACATATATATCTTGTTTCTTTCACACCACAAAGATGCTGTAAATCTATAACCTGGGAGTATCCTATCTAGACATTTTCATCTTGCTGAGCACTCCAGACAGCCCTACTTCCTTCCAAAACTTGGGTATTTTCCTTATAAGTACAAGCCCTTTGTAAACTAGGCTACTTTGAGAGATAAATAAAAATCCCCAAACAATATTTATGATCTTGAGAGGTTTTAGAGGTATCTCAAAATATCTGAAATGCTTCACAAAATTATCTAGGTGTGTTTCTTTCATTATTTTACATACACATTTCTGTTGAACTTATCTCTCGTATGGAGTATTTCCAGACCCTGCGTCCCTTTACTCTATTTCTAATTATATACACTTGAACCCAGTTTTATGTCTGCACGGATTTTTTAAAAAAAATAAATTCCATCCTTGTTGCAGTCCATTTTAGTTTTCCAATTTTCATTTGCCATCTAGGTCATCTAGGGTGCCACATAAACCTGTAAGTTTAAACCTATGTCCATTAACCTTAAGAGTTTATATAGATATACTTGCAGAATTACTCCTTTCATATTGTTTAGCACATGTATTTCTAAAAAGCCGATAACTCCAGAAAGATCTTTTTGTGTTGACATTACAGCCATTTTGCTTCTGCTCCTTCACCAATGCAGAAAGCGGATTTTCAGCTTTCCCATTGTGACATTGACAAAATCATCACTAAAAGCAGCTCTAAAGCTATTTTCATAGAAGTTAAGAAGCTAAGCATAAATTGGATTCAGGTCAAACCTGTTTTACACCGCACTTTTTCTACTCTGACTTGCTTTCAGCTTCAATTTCATTGAAGTGAATGCAATTTATCTGGACCATATGTTTTTCTAAACACTGTGAGAAATTATGTATTTAAAATATGTCAAATAAAATGCCTTTTAGTGTCCATGTTATCCAAAGCCAGTGGACATGCCCCAGTGAACCTCTCGCTTCTGCAGAGGTTTCCTGCTTTGAGTAGGTGGACACCAGGATCCCACTCTGACATATGGATATGCATCTACAGCTGGGAAATACTTCAAGATTCCAAGTTCTGCCACACTGAGGCCAAGTGATGGATTGACCCACTCTTAGTCATGGGTAAAAGTGACAGAATCAATAAATTAAAGCAGTTGCAACATTTAACCTTTTTGTGAAATAATCCTTTCCAATCCCTACAGACAAACAAAACACAAAACCGCATGCACATGTGTAGGTATCCTTTCTGTTAGGCAATCAAGGTAATTTCTAATAATATCACTTGAAAATGCACCTCTATACATATCTCCTGTGTAAATTTAGATGTGGCTATATATTAATTTGTAACGCACCTGATGCTGTGCTGTTCGGTTCTAAATCAGTCAGATATTGCCAGATACCTAAAATGAAAACCATCTATGGACCACATTAGTGGTAGACTGGCATTCACCTTGACATTGTCATATACTAAAAGAATAAGAATGAAGTCTTTATACATCATCAAATAGAGATTAGAGAGAACAATGATACTGAGATGATATGGTAAAGACAAAGGTAGTTGTTATTCCAGAGTTGTGAGGATCAAGACTGTATTTCCTGTCATATAATTTACTATAATTTGCAGGTCTTTTGTGTTTCCTACCCATTCTTATTTACAGGTATGCTGATCAGCAATTTAATTTCTTTCCACTAAACTTTTTATTTTATAGTGGTGAAATATGATCTCCTGAATCTAATTCTAGTAGTTTTTAGGAAAAAAATATTTAGCAAGGAAGGCAGCAAGGGGAATTAGACTATAAGTATACATTAAATTAATAGTATTTATTTTTACCTACAAAAACATATGTGAAAACTGAAAATATTTGGATAATATTTTCCTGATGTGTGAAAATGCATGCACCTAATTCTTATTAGGAATAATTACTGCAGCATAGTATCAAACTCTGTTGCACCATAGCTACCACTACTACGGCCTAAGTCAGATAGTTTAAACATAGCTGAAATTGTGCTGTATTACCCTGCTGTCAGAGGCATTTTTAAAGTTCTCTTCTGTATCAAGTTCTTTGAATTTATATTGGAATGCTATTTCTGTAACGGACAGGCATGCAGGACTTTCCAGTCATGGCTCCTGGTTTGAGGCAGAGAAGTGGTGACTACCATCTGGCACACCCACCTCCTCTTGGAAAATGAATGTTATATATATATTTAAAAATTCCAGGAAACCTAAAAAGTTCAAGACTTAATGAAAGATGTACAGTGACGACTCAAAGGAAAAATCATCCTCTTTATTGTTTCTCATCTGACAAAATTGTATATTACCAAAAAAAGCACTATCATCCTTATTGTGGTGCTGGCTTTGCCCTCCTTGCACTTGCACACAGCAGCTTGCACTCACTGCTCTGTGACAGCTTGCAGTTTCATCTTGCTCTTATTTGGAAGAAACTGCTGGTTTTCAGCACGTATTTTCACAACGGTCTAAAAGAACAATCTCTTAACCTGGTTTAGTGGGAGGTGTCCCTGCCCATGGCAGCAGGTTGGAACTAGGTCATCTTTAAGGTCACTTGCAACCCAAACTACTCTATGGTTCTGTTAAGACAGGCTTCATATCGGTTAGAATAATAAATTGCCTTAGTCTCCATATTTGTGGCAACAGAGACTCTAGAATGCTGTAAGCTACTATCTTCCCATCCAGCTCCTACGTGACTTCTATTCCATTTGGTAAAAAGAGCCATGACCCATTTAATCATGCCTTAACTTACAGAAATGTGAGGGTAGAAATGCTGAGGCAATCTGGGTAGTATTTTGAAAAGGCACTTTATTGTGTGAAATTTCCTTAGTTATCTTTAACAAAATTTGCTCTGGAAAGTGCTTATATCTGAGCAAATGTAAAATTAGCCAATAATTCTAGCCCTTAGTACTAGGGCTAAGGGTTAGAATTTACTAGGGCTGTAAAAATGACAAGAGAAAGTCATTATTTAAGGAATATATCTGTAGAAAGCTGAGCTCTTTATGCCCTGTAACAAGCTAAACATGAACTGGCTCAAGCTTTTTCAAATAAATTATATTTCATTATGAAGATAATGTATTTTTACTAGTCTATTCTATGAGAGATGTACAATTACCTGTTTGAAAAGAACCACAGGAAAATGATTCCAGGTCTGTGGGAAACCACACCAAGGGACAAATTTTATTTCTTTCATGTTCAATTAATTCTTTATCTTAATTTACTCGATGATCAAAAAGAGTTATTCTTAAAAGGAAGCCTTAGACAATGGATAAGAGGTATGGAGGTGGTTTTTAAATATACCTAGAATTCTGTCCTTATCTCACTAAGATGTCTGGAAACTTCCACAAAAGTTCAAGTGGAAATTTTGAAATACTTTGCCCAGATTGCAGGAATGAGTATCACTCATTTTATACCTTTTTAAGAAAGGAGGAAAAGAAGATAGTAAATCTTAACAGTGATGAGTATTTACAAGAAATACAGTATTAAACTCTGTATTAAACTCTGTATGTTTCAGAAAGCTTTTCTGGTTTTGTATTTCATTTTATACCCTCATCTACATATAAATATCCATATACAAATAGATAACCATCTATAAATATATATGTACTTATATGAAAGCACTTCTTTTTTCTCTACATATTTAATACAAATTCAGTAGGTTAGTATATAGTATTAATTTAAAGGTATTGATTTTTGGAGACATATTTGAGAGCTAACAGCTTTGGAATACTGTTTGCTAAAAAATCTCCTTGATAATATAGTCAATTTTTAATAACAATAATTCTAATAACATTAATATTTACATTATGCTAAAATTGTTTCATAGTCAATGCTTCTGACAGAAAACTTAAACAAATTCAAGGATACTTAAAGCTTTTGCATATGACCCTGTGCTCTTGCTGCTCCTTGTGAGACATTTGTGAGATTTATGAAAAACAAAAAGGAAAAGTATTGGTTTGAAAACAAAAAGGAAAAGTATTGGTTTTATCACATACTAGGGATTTTATACTGCATGTTAACACACTCCTGTTTCTTTATAACCAGTTGGTCAGACCTGGCAAAAACAGGGGCTCTGAGAATGAAAAACTGCCCACAGTAAGAGAAGAACAGGTTTGAGACCACCTACGCAACCTGAAGGTGCATGGGACCTGGTGAAATCCATCCATGGGTCCTGAGGGTGCTGGTGGACAAAGTTGCTAAGCCACTTACCATCATATTTGAGAAATCATGGCAATCTGATGAAATTTCTGCTGACTGGAAAAAGGGGAACATAACCTCGATATTCAAAAAAAGAAAAACTATGGGGAACTATAAACCATTTGGTATCACCTATGTGCCTGGCAAGATTATGGAGGAGATCCTCCTGGAATCTCTGCTAAGGCACGTGGAAAATAAAGAGGTGATTGGGCCTGACAGATTTGGTGGCCTTTTACAATACTGCCACAAATTTGGTGGACAAGGGCAGAGCAATGGATGTCATCTACCTGGACTTAGGCAAAACACTTGACACAGACCTGCACGACATCCTGGTCTCAAAATCAGAAAATCATTAATTCGATGGATGGACCACTTGGTGGATCAGGAACTGGCTGGGTGGCCTCACTCAAGGGACTGTGGTCCGCTCAATGTCCAAGCGTCANCCAGCAGTGTGCACTCTCAGCCCAGAAAGCCAACCCCATCCTGGGGTTCATCAAAAGAAGTGTGACCAGCAGGTCATGGGAGGAGGAAAAAAAGGTCAAAAAAGGTGTATAAGAGAAGCAGGAAAAGTAACTTCTTCCTTATGTTATATTAATATTATATACCTAAATATCAGTATAAGCATCCTTTACACCATAGTTTCTCAAAACATATTACGCAAACCTTTTTCAGGTCACCTGGGAAGATATTTAACCTCATCATGTCTACTTGTTTACTTGCTCTTGATGCTTTAGAGGTCCCAGAGCAGACTGTAGTTTCCCTGGTTTAGGGAAAGCAAAGGCTTTGCTATCACTAACCTTACCTTACCACTTATTGTAACCTTCACCATTTCCTTGAATTCTGAACTACAGTGTGAACTGGGCATAGATAACTTTAATTAAAATGAGAAACTATACAATTTGTACAGGTAGTTTATGAGTACAAGAATGTATGTAATTTTGTGTAAGTTTGTGCAAATATTAAAGGAACTAAATACTACGTCAATAAGTTATAAATGCAAATCAAGTGTTAAAGAGAAAAAAAGAGAAGGATTTTTGCAATTAGCTACAGACATTGTCACCTTAGTTTCAGAAGCAACATGATGTAAGCCTTATCTTACTCAAATATAAAAGGATGGAAATGAAATATGTATATAACTATTTGTTAAGCAAATTTCAGGATTTTATGTGTAAAGAAAATTTGGTTTTTTTTTCAAATTGAACTTAAGGGGAAAAAGAAGGAGCAGTATAAACTTTGAAAAAGAAAATATTCATTATTTAAACTGTAAGATATTATTTTCTAGATTTCCAAACAAAAAAATCTAAAAGATCCCAAAATACTTAGGGTATTTGAAATGTGGGTATGCGTGTCATTTTCATATCACATTAACAGAGGAGCCATTCACATCCTGAATTCCTGACAGCCTTTTCCATTTGGTGAATACATCACAGCGATTTCTTCTGTGAAGAAACAAAATTAATGTTTCTAAAATACTTCAGGAGTGTTACTTCATAAAAATTGGCACTCTTAGTACCTCTTAAATAGCTGAATGATGCTTTCAGATATCAGATACATCAGAGGGATGGAGCACTTGTCCTATGGAGGATAGGCTGAGAGAGTTGGGGTTATTGAGCCTGGAAAAGAGAAGGCTCCAGGGAGACCTGGATAGCAATGATACTAATGATGCTTTCAGAGAACATGCACAAGGTGAGCTTGTCCTGGTGCTCAGTATGGACAAGGCACTCTCTGCCTAGTGGTCACCCCAAGGCTGATGATGGAGGGCTGTTTCCCTGCAAAGAATTCCTCCCCATCCCTATATGTCCACTGGCAGTTCACCCAGGGTGACACAGCCACCAGCTCAGAGGCTATTTGGTGTGACTGACAGCCTGTGTTAACACTTCTGGTGGATGTAGGTCTCCTCTGCTTTTCTTGCACATGTTCTGTCACTGGTGCCATCCCCAGAGTTGCTCATCCCTCACCCCAGCTGCAGTTCACAGGCACCTGTGCCTAGGCCTATTCCATTTCTCATTCCCAGCAGTGTTTCTCAGGATGACTCCTGGTGTCATTTTGGGACTTGGTGGCAGTGTAAAGAAACTCTTTCTCCCCACAAAAAAGTGTAACTACCTAGGGCACACAGCTTGATCTTTAAGATATTAGTATGTACTGTATACAATAACACCCATAGCTTTAAAATAGCACTTTTAGTAATGCTGTTAGATATGAAAAGTAATTCATAAACTATTTTGGATCTATTTAATCTACATCTATTTAGCACTATGAAGTACACATTGCATTTCAGCCTTATAAATTGCACATATGCTGTCTGGAACTGCTAACTGCAAATTTATTACCTCATGTAACACTGTCTGTGTCCCAGGACTAGATGATTATAATATTTTAATCTGTAGATGAATGGTAAATAATGAATATTATACTTTTAGTGTCAGCTGTTGGAGAGACAATAATTTATGACATAGTTCATGAGACCTGAAGAATTTCTGAATATTCTCATAAACAGCCAAATGCAGACTGAAAAGAACGACTACAAAACAAGATGCAACGCACATATTTCCAGAATATTAAAAATTATTCTGTCAACTCTATCAGTCTTGTCACCCATCAATGTCCAGTCTGTGCTTTCTTAGAAAAGTCCCCTATGTTGAGGTACCTTTGCCATCTTGTTAAACTGGACAAAGCCATTGGTATGGATTTTGAGGGGGAGAAGGACAATACAACATATTTCTAATAGTCTGTAGCCTGCAATGTTCCCTTCCAGCTTCCACATAATGGAAACTTCAGGGAAAGGAAAGTGTCTGTACACTCATATACACAGGGTGCAGAGCATCCTGTGGTGGCATTCCCATCTCTTTGTCATCCTTTTAAGGGAGTTAAACTCTCAACTCTACCCTGAATGAAGGACCATTCCTGCAACTTTTGTATAAATCAAATTCTTTTGTATCCTACTATCAAAATGAGTGGAAAAAGGTGTCGTATGTTCAGAAAGATATATAGAAACGTGTGGATGACTAGTGTGTTTTTAATACACATAACTAACATAATTAATTTTATATCTTTTTTATACAGGAGTGAAAGCAGTTAAAAATCCTGCATTTTTTCCCATTTGACAGATAATATAACACACTTATCAGTACTTTAACACTAACATGATTTGAAAGTATACTAATACTTCATGATTTTGGTTTTCTACCTGCGACTTCATCCCATTGTCACACATGAAAATTTTAACTTAGCTATAAAACTTCGAAAGACAGAGTAGTTATGGACAGTAATTTCTATCAGTTAACTGACATTCAATCTTTATATAAGAAGAAGAAGATGCTACTATGCTGCATGAGGTCACTAACTTTATGTAAGAATACTGATATTTTTTTGGAAGCTATACCAAAACCATATACATATAAGCAAGTTTAATTTTGCTATGGTGGGGACAAAATTGTCACTAAATAGATTCTGCTGTAGCCAGTAATAATCACAAAAAAATGGGACTATTTTGCTGTTATGGTACAGACTGTGGAGTTATTCTGTGATCATTCATTTGAAATATTTGGGTCAGAGGGGTAAATTAATACAGGAAAAACACAGTAACTTTACAAAATGGAGATAGTGAGACTAATCTTTCTGAAATATAAATATGTTAGTGTATAATATCTGCTAAAGTCTTAGAAGACNAGCTGATGAGATACAATGATGCTGGTCAAGTTAGCAAATAGTTGATATTCTAAAAAAGTTTATATTTTCAATTTGATTTGACTTAGTAACACATTTATTACTGACAGATATCTGATGAGTTGGACACTCTATTCAAATATCCTTGACACTTAGCTTGTTAGCAAGCCTAATGGCAGTTCTCTAAGCAATGATGGAGAAACTATTTGACCTCTTTAGCCGAAGTGGGCAAGACAGGTTGTTGTTCAGAAGTGCACAGTTCAATTAGAGACCATCTTGTGCTGAGCCAGGGCCTCCACACAGTTTAAGACAGTAACACATTTGCTGCTGTATAAATTGGCTTCTGAGGGCTGGCACACCAGCCAAAACCCCTCTGGGTGTGGGAAGCTGCTGCAAACGCTCCCACTCCAAACTCTTGAAATCCAGTCTCAGCCAGTAGAGGGTGAAAAATGTGGGAAACTGGGAACCATTAAATCAGTGCTGCTGCAAGATAATCAGCCTTAAGTGGTCTTATCCTCACACTTTGTTCCACCAGTCAACTGTAACAAATGTGTAATAGCAGAGTCAATAGGGACGGAGCTCCACTGAATTTAAGTGTATTGCTAGCCTATAACTGCTTGAGATCTGCTGTAATAATTGCAGGTGAGAAACCTCCTGCAAAGACACTTTATCCATCATCATTTTCCTTCTTTCTACCTAATTTTGGATCAACTAGCTATGGCTATATAATTTGTGCAGGATCACTGATATGCTAGCAAATGAAGATGCTGTGTGGATTATTTTCCTATCAGCTCTTCAATCTCCAGATTAATATTGCTCATTAGGTGGATAAATGTAACGAAGCAAAGGTAGTATTAATGGTTTGAGGGGATCCTCAGTTGGTATTCAGCAGATATACCTTATATTTTTGACAGAGACAGAAGACCGAGTATTGCTTTCCAGTATTTCAAAATCTAATCTTTCATTCAAAACTAAGAACAAATCACTCAGTATTGTAACTCTTACCATCACTGATTTCAGCAAGGGTTTCCCAGCTCATAGCCACTGAAGACACAGCAGTGAAGACAGCCTTTGTTTTAGGAATACAAGAAGAAAAGGACTCATTGGTATTTACCTGAACAAGCAGTCAGAAGCAGTTACTGCAAGGTGTAAATTCTCCCATTCATCTTATTAATACCATTAACTCTGGATCTAAATTATGCCAGCTGATCTGTTAAGTACAGCTATTTCTCTGACGATCAAGCATATATAGAAACAGAAAAATTACCCTAACTGATAGCATGATATTCAGCGCATTAAGGTAAGGAATAATATGTCATAAAGATCTGTACACTTGAGTGCATATTTCATTATATTAGTGATACATTATGCTGACATCTTGAATGACACATGGCTTATGAGCAAGCCTCGTTGGTTAGAAATGCCAGAAAAAACACTTTTTTCTTTTTTCCCCCCTCTATACATGACACCCAGTGCCAGACACAGTGAGTCACAGGAATTAACTGTCTGCCAAGTTCCAGCTGGTATGTTTCTGCTCTGTGACCGCTGAAACTTTTTACTTTTGCAGAAACACAAAGTGTTTGGGCCAGAGGCTAACTAAGAAAAAAGGATTTTGAACCTGAGCATATCGATCAATCTTTAGTGACTTGACCTATTTTTCATGTGACTACTGAATAATATTTATTGTTTATTGTCTTTCCCCTTTAGTGCATGATGACAGTGGGAGCAGATCTCGTAGTCATTTCTCAGTTTCAAGCATTGGTGTTTTTAATAGAATTCTTTAATCCACTGTGGTAATTTTATTTATTTAATTTTGCTCTACAACAATGTCTGACAGCATGTGGATGCATACCTAGGTTTTTTCAACTCTCAGTAATTTCATTTGTGAGGTAGTCTTCATCCCTAAGAAGACCTGATTGCATGTAGGATGGATGTTTCTCAGAAACAAGGTTGACTACTCAGAAAAAACAGCAACTTACAGTGATGTCATTCTCACTATAGACTAAGTAATAATGATTGGAGCTGGCTCTTGTAAATTAGAGATAAAATGAGATATTTCATTTCCTTCAGCACTATTACTACAGAATGGATAAAAAAAAAAAATTGCACTTCTTTCTCATCCTCACTGAATTTTGTGCCTGCAGCAGGGATGCATTATAACTTACTTTTCTTATAATCTGCTAAATTAATGTGAGGAAGTTGAAGAGACTGAGACTGTGGAGGAATTGCTTGTTTCTGTTGGTAAATTAATTTTGTGATAGCTTGTTGCTCTGGACAGATCTCTTTTTCATCTGCACTGAAGATTAGACTTCAGAATTTTTTCACTGTCTCGTGAAATGTCACTGAACAGATGGTGCTTTTCACTGTTTTCTTGATTAGAACCCAATCTGTCAAAGTGCTTACACACATGCTTAACTTAAGCACAGCAACACTACCATTTGTATCAGTTTTATAATCAATGTTTTGTAGATTTGGGGGTTTATATAACCCTACTAGCTAGAGGGGAAGTTTCCTTAAAGTGTAATTTACATTTTAGTTAACTACAAAACTTATTTAAACTTCTGACTGCAAAGAAGCCCTTGTCAGAATCTCTTGTTTGTGAATATACTTCAGTGTGTATGACTGCGTACACTATCAACAAGTTAACGTGACACAGTAAGTAAGAACTGCATGAAATACAAATTAATAATAGTAATAGCAGTTTTTCTTTCATAAACAACAAAGTTTTAAATAAGGATATATAGATATATATTTTTGAAAAAACCCATACTGTTTGGGGTTGTATCCTCAGATGACTCTCACTAGCTCACATACATAAAACCTTAAGTATATTGCTTAAACGGAACATCTCCCAGCTTTCCTCAAGAGAAGACATTAAGCACTAGAAATCTCTTGCTGTTACAGGATTTGAAGTAGTGATTTCATCATTTGCGAGCACATAAAGAATGGAGAAGTATTTGTAGTTTATTTTAAAACTTATAAGGAAGAAGAAACCACAACCTGATGGAAAGTTCAGTCTCTGAATCCCCTTTTTTGAGCTTGCAGGGTCAAAGACATGCTTTCTATTTTGCAAGGGCTTGTTCCTTGCATCCTTGCACCAACCTATAAGACCCACTTGGGCTACTAAACAATTCAGTTAACAGTGGAGAAGCAAAGCATTTTTGTAAGCATGACTTTTCAGAGAGGACACTGCGCTTGTACTTTCCCCAAGCTACAATACTACAGGTTTCACTAAAGGCTTTGGAATGAAATATCTGTTCCTGCAGGTGAGAAATGAACAAGCACAAACAGCAGAGAGCCATATTTCTGTTATGTTGTGTCCTGTGAGATTATTTGCAATTTTTGCAAATACAATCCTACCTGTTTCTTGGATTTGTAGCTAGAGTAAGCATTCCTTTCTGATGTTTTTATTTTGATTGGTTGGTTGGGTTGTTTCATTTGTTATCCATAGTTCCAAGGCTACACTTTTAAGACATCTTTTAAAACAAACACATTAGGGTCTGAAGTCACAGGTGTTGCTATGGACCAGTAACTTTATGATATTATATGCAAAGATATTTCTCAACTGAAATGTGAAATCAGCTTCTAAAATCAGGAAGGACACATTTTCTAACATCTATTTACATAACAGTTATGAAAATAAACTGTAACTTCAGCCAAAGCTAGCTTTGCCTTAAACCTTTATCTTACTCTTTTCTTCACCGTAATCACTATTTCCGGTATATCAGATTAGCTTAGAATTGAAATTTAAATTATCTGCTCCAACTTTACTTTTCTCTTCTTTAATGTGTTATTTCTTTTTTCTTCCCTCTGATTACACATTTTGGAAAGGAAAATAGTTTATTATTAAAAAAAATCCATTTACAGCAGTGAGAAACAGTCATGGATCCATAGTTCATGAAAAAAGAGAAGTAATGCAGTGCTTACATCACTTACTGGATAGTTTCATTACACAGTACAATTAATTGTCTCCTATCTGGTGTTAGCCAAAGCATCATGAAAGACCAAAGGTACTCATAACTAAAATATATTATTGCAGTAGTGTGTTGAAATGACGCCTATCAGTTTAGAAAAAAAAAAAAAAAATTCAGATTTTCTGTTCCAGGTCCTTCCACAACAGTTATTTTATAATAATAATTTCATTGTCATTTTATCCTTGATGTCATACTCCCTATTTGCTTTTCATTCCATTGTCTGTTGCCATACATTTTGAGTGCAAGCTTGTTTAGATAAGAGATATGTTATTACTGTACTTCTTCATTACAAGTGTAAAGTGCTTAGTACACAATAGTTTGCATTTCTGCAGAGGTACAAGCGAAATATGAGCAACTGTTAGATGTAATAACAAAAGTGATTACATGCAGAATATATGCAAAACCACTGTTTAAGTTACACTAACAGTCATAATGTGAAAAAGCCTGAACTGCTGTAGTTTAGTTGTTATTCTTGAACACGGCACGATGCAAAATTGTATGTAACATATACCTAAGGAGGACTTATGACAGGCACTTAGAGTGATAGCATAAAATTTCAAGGAAATGTTGACAACACCTACTAATGAAATTCGACAGACACTGGAACTTGTTTTTCCTAAAAGTAGGCTTAAATATGCTCAAATTCATTGGCCTAAACAAAATCTCATCTACATCCTCAGGCTTAGTCATTTGTAATAGCTGAGTGCTTCAGAAGTTTCCTTCCATTTTCATTCCCTCAAGTTTTCTGTACTTTCATGCCAAATCCTTGAAGAATCTCTGCTTGTTTTTTTCTGACTCCACTGTGTCAGGTGGTGGCTACGTCCATATAGGAAGTGTTTGTATGTGAAATGTAAAATTTCCTAATATCTGTAGCTCTGCAGAAAGGAGAACAGTAATAGAAAATGTTCAGCTTAGACTAACTAACTCTAAATTTAGATTACCTGAGAATTTTTCTACCAAAAAGTATGTAATTACTAAGTATTTAACATCTTCAAAGAAGTAAGCAATTATCATAGATCAAGTAGGAATGGACTTTGGTGGTGAATTATAAAGATCTACCTCAAATCTCTCTGCCCAGACATGGAAATAATGAAATTTTTCACTAAAATGACTAAAGTAATTTTAAAAATGAAGAGAAAGGTTGGGGTTTTTTCCTTTAAATTTATTATAAGAAGTATTCAAACTTGTGAATACAATAATAACAATAATTTAAAAAAAAATCAGATAAAATAGCAGTGAAGAAAATTTCAACAAAATGAAGTTTGCAACCATTAAGAATAGGAGCTAGCACAGTTTTTCTTCTTCATCTTGACTGCAGTCATCATGGACTCTCACAGATTATATGATGCAGACTGTTATAGATGATGCTTGTTGAGGAACTTTATGGGAGTCACAACAAAACACGAGAATAGACAACACGTAAAACTGGGGTCACTGTTTTGAGTAGGTGGAAGCAAACCTTGTCCACAATGGGCAGCTGTCTGTTTTCGACATAATGTGTGGAGTCAATTTGGTTATGATTCTTGTTATGATTATGTAGGTTCTGCTGAGTTTCAGTTCATCTTCAGAACCCATTTGAGTTCCTGTGAGCCAGAATATAAAGTACTGCTACCTTATATTGGACTGTAGTCATACGCAATAAAGAAGTGATTTAGAGAGTTAGGTCTCAGATTACTTAGATTTTATCACTACCATCTTGATCTATACAGCTTTTATGTGACATAAAATCTTCATCTTTTTGGCCTGAATAATCATCTGATTCTTCATCAGAAGAGATTTTTACCAAATGTCAGAAATAACATAACTTCAAAACTATATTTTTTCTTTTTTTTTTCAAATGAGGATACTGTTAATAAGTATTGTACTTCTCTCTTTTGCCCATAAAATTTTAGTAAATTCATCAAATGTGTCTTAATTTGAAACAATGGGAGGGTAGAAGCTGTTTACTTAAGTCTCCACAGATACAACCTAATCTTCAAATAGATTAACCTAGTATCAAGCTAAGGTTATAATTGTACACATTGTGTTTAAGTGGTTGGTACACCAGGCTTTGAGACGGTAAAATGTGAGTGATTGCAATGGAGATTGCATAAAAGGAACTGTCATATCTAACATGCCCACTACCTATGGAGAAAAAGTCAGGACAGGCCACAAATGTTAGAAGGAAAGACAAGGTGAGAATGTTTTACAAATTTCAGTTCCTTCGGTAGATTCCAATCTGACCAGTTAATAGCAGTAGAAAGAAAAACACTTTTAAAGGAAGCTGAACTGAAAGTCATACTTTTATCTCCAGAGACAAAGCAGACCTCTGTCAAGAATTTCTCCTTTCTACCTGTGTTTAATGATATGCTGATGTATTCACACACATGCCTGAAGATCTGGCAAGTGATGAACAGACATAGCATCAAGATATGGACTAAGTGAAAGAGAGAAAATTAATGTTCTTTTTTTAATGAAAAAATTACAAGCTAGGACACATATTTTCAGTTTAATTCTTCCAGGTGCTGGAAAATAAAAAATTGATTTTGGATCTGCATTGAGAATAGCTAGTGGATAATCAGGAAGCACACTAAATGCACTGAAAAATGTGGTTAACACCGGAGACTCTGGTAATTTTTATAGTCTTTAAGGTAGCACGTCAATTACCACTCTACCTCAGCAGCCAAAATAATCTTTCTCACACTAAGGTTCTCTGGGGAAAGGTTAGAATTACCTAATGGAGTCTTATGACTTAATGATAGCTTTATCTGTTTTTAAGGAACACTGTGTTGTCAGATTGCTTCCCTAAAGATGGTTGTGCATGTTGAACAGGACAAGAACACCTCCGAGGAGGAGAAGCCTGTAGCTGCCACTACCTGAAGGTCGTAAAACCGCTCTCGCACTTATTTCATTGAATCTATCCCTTTCTTCTTGCTAAGAGTTGACAGAACTACTACATCAGAAAATTGCCATGAGGAGATTGTACCATCATTTATGAATAAAATATCTATACTAAGCAACATTTAAAACAAGATAGCTTAAACCATCCCTCCCCCCAGCTATTATTTTCATATGTCATCCTACAGTTTTGCCTGAAATATATATCTTGTAGTCAATTATAAATAAAAACTGTCTTATAAATAATATTTTACAACTTATTGCAACCAATAAAGAACAGCACAGAATGTTTCAATGTCTTCCAAAAATGAACTATGACACATTAACATGAAATCTATTTTTTTCATTTCCCATTCTAGAAGTTTACTCACAGTTCTTTTTTCTCGCCTTTCAGTTAAACCTAAAGCTTTTGCATCATTTCTGTTTCTGCTAGTGATTTATCATGGCATACAGTCATCGTACCATAGCCATCTAAACAATAATAAAATACAAATCTGAGAAATAATGACATTTCACTAGCAAATATCTTGGTTATTTTGGTATCAACTGTACAGGTGTAACACTGATTATGAAATGCATCTTTGGTATTTAACAGCAGGTTGTGACTTCTGCTTTTATCCATAGTTAATCAATCTACTAATCATGACCCAAAGCTGCAGAAAAACATAATGTGCTCATGAGTTACTTCTGTGTGTAACTAGAGAAAGATGAATATGCATAATAGTAACGGTAACGGTGCTATGTTTTTCAACAATTCTAAAGGACTGCATTTTGCTCTGTTTCACAATTATTTGGGATAAAAGAAATATCATAATTTATATAATCATATACCTATCAGAACAATTATTTTTTTTCCTGAAGGACTTATTTGTCTACTTCCTAGGATTTTTTTTACTGAATAGTTTTATAATCTAACATTTTTTGAACAGAATATTTTAAAAGAATGTTCTAGAAAGGATTAGAAAACTCACAGGAAATGAATTCTGAATTTAGAATTTCAGGAAATCAAACCAGAAGTCTGGCACAGGACAGACTTTAATCTTTTTGCCATTGAAAGAAAAAGTTGCTTTTTCTTCTGGTAACAAACATTTATTTACAAATTATCTGCAGATGTAGGGTAATTTTTAAGGATTATTCTGATAAAAAATTTAAGTGACTAATAAAAATGTCTTGTAAATTAAATTTTATTTATGGCATCTTATTTTCTGTTCTACTATAAGGTATTAATGATTTTTCCGCTCTGTATCATAGAAAAGCAGTTATATGAATTAGGAATTTGATTTTTAAAACTTTCATTGTAATATTTACAAGACATGCAGATATATCAAAGTCACTTTAGCTGTGAAGGCTTCTGTAATTTTGGGAGATCCACAACAATTATTATGAGTTTATCCAGTGTCTCCTTTTCCCCTAGAATTGACAATTTGTTACCATTTCTCTGTTTATTTTGCAGATATGGACACTGTACTGTGCTCCTGATAAGATATTTCAAAGCATTTTGTGGGTTTGGTTGTTTCTTTGTTTGATATAACAAGCCTGAGAATGTGTTCNCAATAGATAGATTCAAAGGTTACTTTCCAAAGTATATTAAACTCTTGAGTCATCCATCCTCTATTTTTTATTTTTAAATAGTCATGTTCAGATCAATATTACTTTATCATTACCAGTTCAGAGGTTTTCTTGTGATCTTCTTATTTGGTGTTATTCAAGGTTAGAACCATTTTAGTGTATTTTGCATTTTAGTACCCTTTTTTCCTAAATTGTAAATTATAGCCAAATAGAAGACAAATGCCCTGTGGGCTTTTCATATTATTATCCTATTGTGTTATTCCTTCAAAGGAGCAATTTGAGAGGTAGCTACTGCTTCATTTATGTGCACAAATCCATATATTGACCCCTTTAAATTATTATACTTTGTAAACTACCAGCAGTTTCTTTCTTGTTTCTCTTTCTATGGCTGCTCTCAGCTGAAGCAAGCCTACTTATCTTCTTAATATCCAGTGTGAAGTTAACAAGCCACACTTGGGTCAGTTAGTCAGCAGAAACAAATTACGAGGTCCCCACAGGGTTCCCAGCTATGCCAAGAGAACTTCAATCCAGACAGCCTGCAAATGCTGTTTATTAAGTCCCACAAAACCCTCCTCTGCTCTCCACTGCTTTTCTTTTGATGGTGACACCAATAGCCTGCAGGCAGGAATGAGCTTCTGTATGTAGGATGCTTCACAATCCCAGAGTAAACAGAACCTTTGCCCTAGAGATCTCAGAAGAAAAATGCAGGGAGTTTCACCATTATTTTTTGGAAATAATAGAGAACTGAAACATTGATAATGCAAGACAAATTTCCTGGGCTGTACAGGAAGGCTGGCCGGAAATTGAGACCCATTTGTTTTGGTTCTCCAAGTAATTTATCAGCTTTATTTTTAAACTGGATGCAGTTTTTCACTGGACACAATGAATAACCTGTTTATTTAAAGGAAGTGGATCAAGCAAACAGATGACTGAATATTATTCCCTGCAGAAGAAACATCTGGGTTTCTATTGCTGGACAGACCAAAGATCAACTCTTGTCTTCCCTGCGAGCTGTCCAGCCTGTTGGTTTTGCTCTGGCTATCCTGGTGCATCTTCTTTCTTTCCAGCTCCAGGAAGTGTCAGCTTTCTATATCAGTGAGTGTGGAAAGTTAAAAACTCATGCTGTTATTGATCCTGGACTTGAGGCATGGTTGATGTGGGAGAAGAGGGAGTCTCCGGAGTCTTTCTCACATCAGCTGTGTCTTTACCTATTGAAGACAAAGTTACCATGTCACATACCTAAGTGTAGCTGATACTCCTGTGGAAATACATATTCATAAAAAATAGGGTTTTCTGCAGAAGTCAATCTATAGAATATTCACTCTTTTCCAAAGAGAAACCTCAATAAACAGCCAGTGTTTTGCTTTTTTATGCAGTTTCCTTCCTTTATTTTCTTTTTGCTTTCCTACAAACAGCAACATATAAGATACAAGTGTGGGTTTTTAGTTCAATACAAAGTGAAAATGTAAGCTAAACTTTTTCATGAATTCTCACATTGCTTTGATTATAAGATGCTCTTAGGGCAGAAAAACTTTTACCTCCATAAAAACAAAGCCTGCTGTGCTGGGTGGAAGTTTTCCTTGTGTTTTAGCATATTGCTAGAGGTTAAAGTGTAGGTCAAGAAACTTAAACCCAATTATTTTTATTATTGTTTTTTGATGCAGCAAAAAAATATTTTTCCCCAAAACATGAGCAAAACTGCTCTGTTGTTTTTATTTTGTTGTAATTTGGCTTTCACAGGATATTGCCTCAAGACCATGGTAAGATAACCCTGACCAAACCAAGCATATTCTGATGCACTATTGTCCTGTCTCCAAGACTGAAAATTGGACATCAGGATATAACAGTTTTCCATCAGTGATTGCTTTATGTCCTGAAATGAAGTAATGATATTCCTCTTGAATACATAAACTAATCACTGTTTAAGGTCACTGTTCTAATTCTTGATACAACTAAAAATAATTTACTTAAAACTTGTAATTTTAAGTTTAAATAATAATAAATTAAAATTTTAATAGTACAGCTTATATGAATCAATTATAAAAAAATCATCCTTTTATGAACTATATAATTTTCTTAAGATTTTATCTTGTTCCAGCAAATGCTGCAGTTATATGGCAAAGTAAGTGCTTTTTCCAGACAATTTCCTTCCTATTAATGATTTTATATTTCTGAACTTTAAATTTTGCTGAACAAGTTGTCGTTTATTTGTTATGAACAGACAGATCTAGCTGACCTTTTGAATGCTATTTATTATTGATCAGGCAGAAAGGTTTTTTATCAGATCACTTCAGAATCTCAAAAAAGATTTAAAAAAGGATCTAATTTGAATTGTAAATATAGGCCAAGTGTGAGAATGTCTTTATCTAATGACATTCCAGCCTTTGCAGAAATATGTTTACCAAAATATTTGACTAGATGAATTCTAAGGCAATATGTAAACTTTTTTGAGTATGATAGTTAAGAAAAGAAATCCTGGCAGACCAGTAAGCTGAGGGAAGCAGTTGACAACTTTTTACAGCTATAAATTACAGACATTTGTTTATTTCTATTTAGCATTTCCATTGCAGACTGCATACTGATGATGTGAATTGGATGGATAGATGTTGACTAATCTGTAAACACTTTAATTGGCTTCTGAAATGTAGTAGAATTGTATGCCAGGGTTTTATCCACAATTAAGTCAAGTTTTATGAACTTAATTCCTCACTATTGTTTGCTGCCAAAATAAAATTATCAAAGCCTTTGCTCATTGACATGCCGCGAACAATTATAGGGTTGTTTACGAGTACTAGTTTGGAATTTTGTGATGAAACAGCCTCTGCTGAAAATGTTGGTTTGCTGCCTCATGCTGCATTTTGACAGCATTTTGTTTGGGTAAGTGTCTTAGCTCTGAGCTGCGGTTTGGAAAATGTGAAGAGACAGTAAGTTGTGTAGGAGCAGAGAAGTGTGTGAGTGCCCTATGTGTGCACTCAAAAGAGGTCACCTACCATATCGTGTGCACCAGTGACAAGATGTCTATTGACTACATAGTAAGTTTATAACTTTACTTAATTTCTGTTGTTTTGAGAAGAAAGCGTCAAAGTCCAAAGGTTAAGGAAATAAAAGATTAGGTGATGTGTTCTTGTACTTTCTCTCTGTTTTACAGAATCACAGTACAGATGCAGAAGTCTTTTTCTATGCTGCCCTACTACAAATGGTAGTATTACATCCATTGCAGGTTGAACACCAATCTCCATTATAATAGGCTCGTTTTTTTGAGATCTGGTTTTTATTAGTTATGTCTAAGTAAGTTAGAGTAAAATTTGCCCACTGTGCAATGATATTTGCAGGCTCTTGCTGAAGGTGATCATATCTTCATAGGTGCAATTACTTGAATATGGTATTTAGTTAAAAATAGTAAGTGTGCATTAATATGGCAACGCAAGACAAGTACAGTGAAATAAGGAGGGGGAAAATTAGGCTTACAAGATTAGGCATCTGCCTCTTTCAACATCCATCCATCCCTCCTCCAGATTGCTTTTGCCATTTTGCCATATGTTCCCTTCTATTTTCTATTTGCGTACAAGGTTGGATAGTTTACAGTAGACAAAATTATATACAAAGTTTATTTTCAAGAAAATAGCTAAATGATCGAAGGAATTCTATGCTGATTTTGATTTTATAATGAGAATATTAAATCGAATATAAATTGAGTTTCATAATATTTTTGGTGTAAGAAGAAATGCTTTTTATCAAAGATATCAAGCACTACAACTATTGCTAAAGATACCACAGAAACTTTGCAATTGATAATCAATAGCTAAATAAGTGGTCTGAATAAACACACTGAATGTACTTCACATACATGTATTACATAGTCATTTAAATTCCCAATCTTTAAAATACACTTTAATTCTGTATTTTATATATTTAAATTAGAATATTCTTGTTTGTTTGTTTGTTTTGGCAGGAGAAAACATTATTTAAGTGCTTCAAAGGATATTAATAATGTAGACATCTTTCTTTACATTAGAATCACAGAATCATACACTTCACGTTATGTCATAGAATGATAAAATCACAGAATGATTACAGTTGGAAGAGACCTTAAAGATCATCAAGTTCCAACCCCCTTGCCCTAAGCAGGGACACCTCCCCCTAGAGCAGGTTGCTCAAAGCCCCATCCAGCCTGGTCTTGGAGACCTACAGGGTTGGGGCATCCACAGCTTCTCCACCCTCACAGCAAAGGATTTCTTCCTGATATCTCATCTAAATCTAAATCTGCCCTCTTCCAGTTTAGAAACATTAAGCCTTGTCCTACTGCGACGTTACCTTATCCTGGGTCCATCCCCATCTCTCCTGTAGGCCCCCTTTATGAAGTGGAAGGGTCTATAACATCTTGGAGACTTCTCTGACCAGTTTTGTGGTCCTCCTCTGGACTTACTCCAACAGGTTATTGCTCCTTCTTATGTTGGGTCCCCAGAGCTGGATGAAGTACTCCAGGTGGGGTCTCATAAGGGCAGAGTAGAGGGGCAGAATCACTTCCCTTATAAAACTGCACTACATTGAAATTTCCTCTACTGTTAAGCTCTGTCACCCAGTTAACTGATTATAATTACTATAGATTTATTTGTAAGGTTAATTATCCTTACAAAGGACTTGTTTGAATTGCAACACCTCTTTAATCCTAACCAGCCTGAAAGAGACGGCTTGTTGCTAGAGGTAACACTCAAAGTATGAGTGAATTGTACATAGGTCCTTCCAACAAAGGCTGTGTCTCTGGTATTTACTAATTTATGCAGAAATATTAAAAGTTTGCATTTTTATGCTCTGGTTGTGTATCACTCAGTGCATGGGTACTGGTAGAAGCGCAGTGATTTAGTGCAGCACCTGACTTATCACTGTGCATGCCCAGTGCTGGCTGTTGAGCCCCTACTTTTGTTTGAGTATTTTATCCAGCTTCTGAAGTAGTGTTTTGTTTTACCTTAGTACCATTCTTGGGCAGAAGACCAGGTTGTTGAAATATTCAAGGCAATATTCATTATGGTTAGTACTGCTCTGAAGGAAAATGAAGGAGCTAATAAAGATTTGCCATATATTATCTAGAAAGGGTGCTTTAATTTTGTGTTTTCTTGCACTAGACCTCATCAGCTATAGAGGAAGTCCAGTTAGGTGCTCTAGAAGTGAATTTGGTTGTGCATACTAGTTGGTGTTACACATTATATATATATACTTGTGCACATACGTATTGCATTTTATTTACACATTTTTATACATACTTGTGGATATGTCTTACGATTACTAATTCAGGCAGTACACAGTACCACACTTTTTTGCATTTTATAACAAATCACAGCTTTGTAATTAACATTTGACAGTTCAAGTTATGAAAATTTTAAGTTTTAAGAAAGATTCAATGTGCACACTTAGAAAAACTGTTATGAGCAATGTAAATATTCATTCAACGTAGCCAAAAAGTAAAGTCTAGCACATATTTAAGCCAAAGACAACTGATATTTGCAGAGAATATAAACTAATTATATTGCATAAGTGACTGGGGGACTTGAATTCCGTGGAAGGTTAATGAAGGTATCATGGAGAATCCCGTCTTCCAGATATCACTGATCATTGCAGAGCTGCTTAAATAGCAAGTGAATTTTAATGAGGAACTAGGAGCAAATCAGAGAAGAATGAAAGAAGATTCTGTACATTTCAGAAGTTATGGAGATGATAAATGAAGTGGGAGGAGGCTGAGGGAAATGCTAACACTCAAGGGCTTCAGGAGGATCTGAATGATGGTACTCATGGTGCCAGTTTGCAATGTCTTATTAATAACTGCTTCTTGATGGGATGTGATACAGCATGGCAGTTTATAGAGCAGGCAACACTCTCCTCCCTTACTATCCTGTGCTTACAAGGATGTCAATGAACTGCTTCTGCTCTCAGCTGGCCATATCTGCTACTGGTCATCTTCCCTCCATCTTTGAACCTGATGGTATTGTGCCCTTTTTCTTTGCATTTTTTTTTTCAATAAAACTCTGAATTTTACAATAACTTTACTGTACTGTACTCTCAAAAAAGATCTAACTGGTAAGCCAGCGTGTAGCCTTCCCTTCCCTTCCCTTCCCTTCCCTTCCCTTCCCTTCCCCTCTCCCTCTTCTTAGTTTTGAAATGCAAGCAGAAAATCTATCTGATATACAAGTTACTTATTGCATAAGGGAAGAAATGTGGATTTGAATCACTTACATTATAAGATAAAACTCTGAATTATATCTGTGTTTGTAATTAGAGGGCAGAACAGATGGTGAAGCCTTGGTTTAAAGCAATATGTCTATTAAAGTAGTACATGCTGCCAATTAGTTGTTCCAAATCATAAAATGCCCGTGCACCACCTTTTCAGAAGAAATTGGCAGTCTGAGAGAGAGCTACTTCTTGATGAGTGTTTAACAAAAAGAGAGGTAAACAAGGCACTTTTTACACCAGGCTGCATATTAATTATTATTCATAATAGTTAACTATTATGAATATTTATTATTTTTCATAAAAGAAACACAAAATCAGTATATCAAGATTTTGTTAGATACTCAGAATTACACACTTTGAGCAGTAAGAAAGTATAAAAGATGTAAATTTTTACTTGAAATAGGCATACTTGTACATGTGGGTAAAGTGAATAAATGCTAAGAATGCTTTTATAGCAGACACCTGTGGAAACATCTTTTTATTTCCTTGGGACTCACACTGAGACTCCAAAAGACTTTAGGCAGTTTCTACATTTTCTATACCTTTCCTTTGCATGAATATCTAAGACTGCTGGATGATTTCCTGTTTTAGGAACAGTTCTCTGCAAAATCTGCAATCTCATAGTTTGAAGTCATCATTGTCATCAAGGAGACAGAGAGATGTTGACTGTAGTCAGACAGATGTAGAGGGTACACTTAATTTCATCCCTGTTATCAGATTATCTTTTGTAGACTGTAGGCAGCAAAGTACACAGCAGTAAGCCTTTGTCAAGAACATAATCAATGAGATGGAACACACTCAAATATTTTTTTTTCTCCACTCTTCAAGTGCATCAATTAAATTTTTAATAGAGAGTTTCCTAGGGTTTTCTGTAAAGTTTAATCTATTTTTGTCTATTTTTTCTAGTGTTAACAAATATGTGCTGTCTGACAGAGCCTAGATATTTCATTTTGTTTTTATTTTTCCTAGTGAAAAACAAAAACAAAAATAAACTGTTTAAAAGTACTTGACATTTAAAATCTTTTTAGGACATGTTCATGAAATTGAAAAGAACACCTAGGTCTTTAAATTCAAATTAATAAAGGCCAGCTATACCATAAATTTCCATATTTTTACTGGTTTTGAGAATACAATTCAGAATGTGATTGAAATTTCTTATTTCTACGTATTCTCATCTAGAGTGAGCTCTGAAGATTATGGTTTCATTGATGATCATGAATGTTGTACAGCTAAAGTGGCTGGCAAAAAGTGCTTATGTCCAAAGAAAGTTAGCTCATTCAGGCACAAGGAATACATTACATACTGGTGTTAATTTACTACAGTTCATGATTCTTGTTATTCAGCAAGACCTCAGATCCTAGAATGAAATTTGCTTGTCATTTTTAATCCAGTTTGGCAGATAGCCCTTTCTTACTTGATGACATATTTTTGTTTCCTAGGACTCCTGCTTTATTCATGTGCAAGAGGAGGATGAATAAGACAAATGGGAGAGAAAAGAATGTTTATGTTTAAACTCTGCATTGCAGTGTATGATAGATGGGCTCTTTTCCCAGATCTGACAGACTTCCAGTCAAGCTAAAAATTGTAAAACAGTTGTATCTCTTGTACTTAAAAGACTTTTGCCTCTGATTCTTCAAATTTAACTTATGAGACCTTTAATTCTGAACTTTCTCCTGAGTGTTTATTTATAATATATATCCTATTAGTGGTTTTGCTATGAAAACACAACTGTAAAATAATATCCCATTGCTTTTTTTCCCTTGAGAAATCACAAGGCAAAATTGTAGAAACAATTGTAACACATCTTTAAGAGAAGATAAAATAAGATCTCTGTAAATCCTTGAAACAGCAGAGACAGCCAGATTCTTGCCGATGTGTTTTAAAATGGCAAATTAATTCCTTTCATGGATTTTAATATACATTTTTATTTCCTATTATTCTTGTCCAATGTTTGGCAGAGACATAAAACATTAATTAGGAGTAGGTGTGCATTTGAAATGCTAGCTTTCCCTTATAGTGTATGCTTAAAAATTGTGTTATTATTCAAAGACCTGAGAGAAGCAAATTTACTAAAAATAGGGTGCTGTTTAGGTTGCAGACTGTCACTAGAAATTTAGTCGTGATCTTGGATCAGATCCTAAAATAGAAGCTAAATTCCTAATGCAAGATTCAGCAGAATTGCAGATTCTCAGCTGTAAAATTACTATTAAAAACCTATTGATTGCTGTTCACTTAATCCTGGAAATAAACAACTCATAATATATCTTCAGGTATGACCTAACCTTTTTGGATATCAAAAACTAAGTCAGACCCCATTATGTATCAGCAAAAAAAACCCATCTGTTCAGGTATATTTAGCAAACGAGTACCTAGAAAGGGTTTTGTGTATGCATTTTTGTCTTAAGCTCTTAAACACAAAAGATCCTTTTCAGTCAAGCCTTTGGTCAAAAAAGAAAACCTCATTATAACAAATAGAATTAAGTACCCTAAAGTAGATAATATATCCATTCTAAATCATAGACCAATAAGAGAAAATGTACAACTGAAATCTAATCTTGTAAGTAGAGCAAAAAGAAAGGGAAGAATTAATATTTTAGAAGGGGTTTTTTGGTAGAAAAATCAGTATATTCTGCTTACTAATTTTCTGCTCCACACCAAGTAGTCACAATGAGCCATCTAATATTTATACATATATATCTTGTGTCACCTGAAAACACTGTGAGTGTTTAGTATGGAGTCTGAATTAATGAGAAAGATGAGTGAGACACTGAATAAGATTCGGCTTCTTATTTCAATGGGGATAAGTTAAAAGCATGTTTAAGTTGCCTAAAATTATCTTTTTCCATTGCCAATATGTGGTTGAAATCCCGAAACACTCTTGAAGGTAGACATCATAGTCTATGGGACATTGAGTAAGTCTCTAGATCATAGAATCATAGAATCATAGGTCTCTGTGGCCAGAGTTTTCCAAATAAGAATCAACCTTTCCTACTGTGCAATGCAGATACACACAGATATAATTCCCATAGAAAAAACAACTTCTGAAGTTTCCTGGAATTTTTCTACTAANGGGGGGGGAGCGGGAAGAATTAACCTGTAGAAAAAAACAAAAACCCTTGGTATATCAGTGCAGATAATTCATATTAGGCATTTCTAATTGAAAGAACACCGTTCTTGAAGACTTCGTGTCTGAGATGATTGCACCTGTCTTGCCTAACCCCACGCTGGGAACACTTGGGAGAATAAATCACTTTATAATTAAGAGAGTTGCTGCTTATATTTAAACAAATACTTGGGCAAATCTGTCTTTCAATATCACCTCTGTCTCTAAGGTTGCATCCCATTAATCCCTGGAGGGTAGCAGGCATTGCTGCCCGTCACAAGTATGCGGGAAGTCTGAAATTGTGATGTTGCTGATATGATCTCTAGGGAGGTGATTTGGTTTTTGCATTCGCTTGGAGTAACTGCTGTCCTTGATATTGGTCACCAAGGAAAGGCATCTCCAGCCTGATATAACAAAATCATACATGATCATTTCCATTCCTTCCAGAGCTCATACTCAGTGATAGATGGACTGGCTTTGAAAGATCAACAGGTTAAACAGTGACAACACTAAAATGAATCATCATCCTGCTGTTCTGGCTCTATTGCCCTGACTAGAGATTTCTAAAACTTCTACAACTTTCTGGTTTTATTTTCACTAAAACTTTACATTTAATTTTTGCATCTATTTCTGTTTACAACTTAACAAAGACAAAATCTGTATCATTAAGTGCATTGCACATACAAAGAGTAGATTACTTGCTACCAGAGGGAAGAAAAGACTTTTCAATGCACTTTCTTTGGGGTTTTTTTGGCATTTGCATCTATATCATCTGTCAGTATTACTACTTTATACATGATTTTACACACTTCAATGCTCTCCCTGTCTGTCAAAAAGTACCCATGGCTGGTCTAACAAAACTCCAATCTATTATGGTTTTCCAAAATGTATAAGCATGAATACCTAAGGTTCAAATTCAGATCAAACTTCCACTGTTTCCTGCAAATGTTTTTGAACTAGCTCCCACTTAATTATATTGGTTTTTTTAAAAAATAACATTAAAACTCCCACATGCTTCAATACAATCATAGTTTACTCATTGAGGTTAACAGGACACTGAATTATGGAAATATTTTCTCTAACATTTGAGATTTTGAAAGGGTTTTATTTGAATCCAAAGGCATAACCTTTTATTTGCAGCCTATGAAGTCCCTTTGGCAAGTTGTTTTTTTAAAAAAAAGGATGAAAAGGACTTCCAACTCAGAAAATATCTGCATGAGTCTAAATAGTTCGTTAAATTTAGTTATAGTTATAGGTGTGTACATGTATTAGTTTTTACTCAATGCATTTTTGTAGTTTATTGCCACAAGTGCCTCTCAGGAGTTAGAAACTCCTTTTCTGAAAACTGGGTGCACCAGATGTCAGAAAAAGTTGTAAGTAGTACTTACCTCTTAAAGGGGACTCCTCAATGAACAGAGTGAAAGAAAAGTTGGTAGCACCTACATCTGTTGGAGAAAAATATTTTGCCAGAATGCAAAAAAATTGACCTATGGACAAATATTCTGAGTAAGGCTGTTCTCAACTTCAGCCTGAGTCCAAACAATGAGGAAGGTACCACTTGGCACTCTGTGCAAGGAAATAGCTTGATATATGTGTCTTTCATCATCAATTACATCTATTTTATTTACAATGAGGTACTTCAAATGATTGCCATTGATACTGTGTTGCTGGACCGAGAGGAAGCTAAAGATCAGTAAAAAGACTGCACAGGGCTCTGTTTTTACAGACAGCACTTGAAGTGACACAGGAAAGTTATGAGGACAAACCATACATTTCACAGTGCAATCTTGTATTTGCAGCTGCAGGTTCAGCTCTACTACCATTCATTATCCTCACTCATGTGGCTTAGTTGCTACTATTGTATTATCAAACAGAGATTTGCTCGCTCTTTCTTTTTCCTTGTGACTTTGTCAAGCTTTTTATCAGAGATACGATCTCTACTGAAGAAGTTCTTTCAAGCCTACGATCTTCAAGTGATGTTACTGTCACAGTATAAAGCTGTTTGTCCTCCAGGTTCACAACAAAGGTAGTGTTACTCACCTCTTTTATACTGAAACAACAGTGAATTGTGCTTCCCCCAGCATGAGACCTAATAGTAAAGGCAGCAAGTACTAAGTATACAGTTACAATATTTTATTCGTCTCTTATTTTGCCTTATTAACTAACTATTGCGGCTCCCTTTCTTTCTCTTTCTTCCCATGGGATACCATAACAACAGCAATTTGAAGCATAACAGTAGGTCTGGCTGAAATAGATGTGAAAGCACTGATTAAAAAGTAATTGTATTGTGTGCACATCCTGGAAGAACATGACATTAATTAATTAGACTACCTACTCGATGAGAGATAAGTAATCAAGATCACAATTATCTTTTCATTCCACGTCTGGACAATGTTGTGTTGTAATACAAATAAGTAACAATAATAATTAATAATAGTGAAATTTTGTTCTAATTATGGTCTCATAAACATTTCTAGTATTTCCATGAATAACTTCATTGAAATTTGCTGATATTTTTTTAAAAACTTGAGAAAAACTCATCTAGTATGAACCATATTATTTACATTATATTATTTCCTTGGTGTTTTCAGAAGGCTGTGCCACCTTCCAGGGAAACCTGGACAGGGTGGAGATCTGGGCAGAAAAGAACCTGATGAAATTCAACAAGGGCAAGTGTGGGGTCCTGCACCTGGGGAGGAAGAACCCTCTGCACCAGTACCTGCTGGAGAGCAGCTCTGAGGAAAAAGACCTGGGAGTCCTGGTGAACAACAGGATAACCATGAGACGCCAATGTGCCTTGGTGCTCAAGAAGGCCAATAGCATCCTGGGATGCATGAAGAAGAGTGTGACCAACAAGTTGCGGGAGGTTATCCTGCCACTATACTCTCCCTTGGTGAGGTCCCATTGGAAGTTCCAAGTCCAGTTCTGGGCTCCTCAGTTAAGGAAGGACAGGGAACTGCTGGAGAGAGTACAGCAGAGGACTACAAGATGATTAGAGGTCTGGAGCATCTCTCTTATGCAGAAAGGTTGAGGGATTCAGGTCTTCCTAGTCTGGAGAAGAGAAGGCTGATGGGGGACCTTATCAACACCTATAAATAAAAGGGTGGGTGTCAAGAGGAAGAGGCCAGTCTTTTTTTACTGGTGCCCAATGACAAGACAAAAGGAAATGGGCACAAACTTGAACATAAGGAGTTCCATGTAAACGTGAGGAGGAACTTCTTCACTTTGAGGTTGGCAGAGCCCTGGAACAGACTGCCCAGAGATGTGATGGAGTCTCTGTCTCTGGAGATATTCAAAACCCACATGGACATGTTCCCATGTAACCTGCTGTGGGTGACCCTGCTGTGGCAGGGGGGTTGAACTAGATGATCTCCAGAGGCCCCTTCCAGCCCCATATCATTCTCTGATTCTGTGACTCTCCCACCCTCCAGTCCTTATCTGATGTCAGGAAGGGATACCCAAAACATTTTTTTCTAACTTACTATACTCAGTCACAGACCTGCCAAGGAATACACACTCACGGCTTGAGAAATATAGAAAACATTATTTTGTTCAGTGCATATGCTGATTAGTACAGATGTACCTCTTCACCATTATCCATAATCTACTGGTCTGCTACTCCCAGACTTTCTGCAAAGATGTGCTATAATTTCTGTGCCAACATCACAAAAACTTGTTCCTTGGCAGTGAATTACCTGACAAAATCCAATCAAAAAGTGACATCATTTTATGCCTGTCTGCCAACTTGTCATAGCTCAGATGTGTGTTTACCTTTGGGGGTTTAGAAGTAAAAAGCTATCCCTCTCTCCATCACCCCTTATATATTATTGGCTGCCCAAAGCTAAGAACAACAAACTGCCACAGTTATGTTATAAATTTGTCAGGGATGTGTCTCAAGGTCTAAGGGTCAGGTGAACAGAAGTCTGTAGGAACATATGGAAATGATGAAAAATGATCTGTGATAATAAAGAAAAACACTTGTTCCCATTATTTTCTTTTTCCCTGTAATATTTGTTAAGTAATAAATTGTTTCTGAAATATGCAATTACTAACTATTGGGTTAGTCATTATTTGTGTTGTCTGTAGGCAGAAACCTGGTGAAATTATATCAAAGGGCAGCGATTACCTAAAACAAGTAGGCTAATCATAGAATCATAGAATCATTACGGTTCAAAGAGACCTTCAAGATCATCAAGTCCAATCGTTAACCTAGCACTGCCAATCACTTCCCTAGTCCTGATGGCCAAACTGCTTCTGATACAGGCCAGGATGTTGTTGGCCCCAGGGCCTTTTCTGCCAGGCAGCTCCAGCCAATCTTCCTCAAGCCTGTAGTGCTGTGTGGGGTTGGTGTGACCTGAGTGCAGGACCTGGTACATGACCTTGCTGAGCCCCATACCATTGTTCTCAACCCATCTATCCAGCCTGTCCTGATCACTTGCAGAGCCTTCTGACCTTCAAGCAGATCACCACTCCCACTCAACTTGGTTTCATGCGTAAATTTAGTGAGGGTGCAATTGAACCCATTGTCTAGATTATTGATAAAGATTTTAAAGAGAACTGGCCCTGGTACTGAGCCTTGGAGAACAACACTTGTGATTGGCCACCAGCTTGATTTGACTTCAGTCACCCCTGCTCTGTGGGCCTGACTCTCCCGCCAGTTTTTTATCTGGTGAAGAGTATGCCCATCCCAGCCATGAGCAATTAGTCTCTTCAAGAGAACACCATAGGAAAGTATGTCAAAGGCTTTACTAAGGTAGACAACACCCACAGCCCTTCCCTCATCCACCAAGTGGGACACCTTGTCAGAGTAGGAGACCAGGTTAGTCAAGCAGGATCTGCCTTTCAAGTTCTGATGACTGCTCTCATTTCTTCTGAGAAATCAAAAACTCCGTTATTTCATGTTCAGTATACCCTAGATGGCCTCCAACCATCACAAGTACTTCTTTGTTTGCAAACAGTTCCAGTGGGACACCTTCCTACTTGGGTCCCTCACCAGCTATGTCAGCAAGTTATCTTTTACACAGTCCAAGACCCTCCTCTATGCCGTGTTGCATTTCCAGCAGANGGCTCCTCAGTTAAGGAAGGACAGGGAACTGCTGGAGAGAGTACAGCAGAGGACTACAAGATGATTAGAGGTCTGGAGCATCTCTCTTATGCAGAAAGGTTGAGGGATTCAGGTCTTCCTAGTCTGGAGAAGAGAAGGCTGATGGGGGACCTTATCAACACCTATAAATAAAAGGGTGGGTGTCAAGAGGAAGAGGCCAGTCTTTTTTTACTGGTGCCCAATGACAAGACAAAAGGAAATGGGCACAAACTTGAACATAAGGAGTTCCATGTAAACGTGAGGAGGAACTTCTTCACTTTGAGGTTGGCAGAGCCCTGGAACAGACTGCCCAGAGATGTGATGGAGTCTCTGTCTCTGGAGATATTCAAAACCCACATGGACATGTTCCCATGTAACCTGCTGTGGGTGACCCTGCTGTGGCAGGGGGGTTGAACTAGATGATCTCCAGAGGCCCCTTCCAGCCCCATATCATTCTCTGATTCTGTGACTCTCCCACCCTCCAGTCCTTATCTGATGTCAGGAAGGGATACCCAAAACATTTTTTTCTAACTTACTATACTCAGTCACAGACCTGCCAAGGAATACACACTCACGGCTTGAGAAATATAGAAAACATTATTTTGTTCAGTGCATATGCTGATTAGTACAGATGTACCTCTTCACCATTATCCATAATCTACTGGTCTGCTACTCCCAGACTTTCTGCAAAGATGTGCTATAATTTCTGTGCCAACATCACAAAAACTTGTTCCTTGGCAGTGAATTACCTGACAAAATCCAATCAAAAAGTGACATCATTTTATGCCTGTCTGCCAACTTGTCATAGCTCAGATGTGTGTTTACCTTTGGGGGTTTAGAAGTAAAAAGCTATCCCTCTCTCCATCACCCCTTATATATTATTGGCTGCCCAAAGCTAAGAACAACAAACTGCCACAGTTATGTTATAAATTTGTCAGGGATGTGTCTCAAGGTCTAAGGGTCAGGTGAACAGAAGTCTGTAGGAACATATGGAAATGATGAAAAATGATCTGTGATAATAAAGAAAAACACTTGTTCCCATTATTTTCTTTTTCCCTGTAATATTTGTTAAGTAATAAATTGTTTCTGAAATATGCAATTACTAACTATTGGGTTAGTCATTATTTGTGTTGTCTGTAGGCAGAAACCTGGTGAAATTATATCAAAGGGCAGCGATTACCTAAAACAAGTAGGCTAATCATAGAATCATAGAATCATTACGGTTCAAAGAGACCTTCAAGATCATCAAGTCCAATCGTTAACCTAGCACTGCCAATCACTTCCCTAGTCCTGATGGCCAAACTGCTTCTGATACAGGCCAGGATGTTGTTGGCCCCAGGGCCTTTTCTGCCAGGCAGCTCCAGCCAATCTTCCTCAAGCCTGTAGTGCTGTGTGGGGTTGGTGTGACCTGAGTGCAGGACCTGGTACATGACCTTGCTGAGCCCCATACCATTGTTCTCAACCCATCTATCCAGCCTGTCCTGATCACTTGCAGAGCCTTCTGACCTTCAAGCAGATCACCACTCCCACTCAACTTGGTTTCATGCGTAAATTTAGTGAGGGTGCAATTGAACCCATTGTCTAGATTATTGATAAAGATTTTAAAGAGAACTGGCCCTGGTACTGAGCCTTGGAGAACAACACTTGTGATTGGCCACCAGCTTGATTTGACTTCAGTCACCCCTGCTCTGTGGGCCTGACTCTCCCGCCAGTTTTTTATCTGGTGAAGAGTATGCCCATCCCAGCCATGAGCAATTAGTCTCTTCAAGAGAACACCATAGGAAAGTATGTCAAAGGCTTTACTAAGGTAGACAACACCCACAGCCCTTCCCTCATCCACCAAGTGGGACACCTTGTCAGAGTAGGAGACCAGGTTAGTCAAGCAGGATCTGCCTTTCAAGTTCTGATGACTGCTCTCATTTCTTCTGAGAAATCAAAAACTCCGTTATTTCATGTTCAGTATACCCTAGATGGCCTCCAACCATCACAAGTACTTCTTTGTTTGCAAACAGTTCCAGTGGGACACCTTCCTACTTGGGTCCCTCACCAGCTATGTCAGCAAGTTATCTTTTACACAGTCCAAGACCCTCCTCTATGCCGTGTTGCATTTCCAGCAGATGTCTGGTAAGTTGAACTGCCCCATGAGAAGAAGTGGTAGTGATTGTGAGACTTCTTCCAGCTGCTTCCAGAATATTTCATGTGATTCTTCATCATGGCTGGGTGGTCTAAAACAGACTTCCAGCATGATAACATGGTGACTATATCATAGTTTTCCTGCTGTACAATAGCTTCGAGCTCTTCCTGTTTTTTGCTTATGTTGCATGCATAAGCAACAGTATAACCACATGGTGTAGATGCACTTTACTTGTGCTATTGATCCCATCACCTTTTCAGGGGCAGAAGCTCTAATTCCTACCTGACCATTCCCAGGTGCTTCCATGTTTTCTAGCCCATCAAGGTCCCTTGCATCTTTGCTATGGCATGGCACTTCATCCCCCACCTCCACTAGTATGGCAGACTGAATGACCTCGCTAGGAGGTCCTCGCCATCCAACAAACACAGTTTCACCCAGTGACTTATGACTGTTTCACCCACAGGCTTACCTCTAGCCAGGCTGGTTGTACCCCTTTCCCCATTAAAATCCCTATTAAAGTGCTTTTAATGAGCCCTGCCAACTCCTGTGCAAAGATTCTTTATCGTCTTTCGAAGGGGAAGAAAGGATTTTTCTGGTTTTCTGCTGCATTTTTATTCCTGTTCCTGGACTTGTGACTCACCATATCAAAAACCAGAAAATGATTAGGAGTGGGGAAAGAAATGTTATTTCTTCTATATCTGTATTATGTAGCATTTCTTTTCTGTACCTCACGTGTGGTTGGGCTGTGGTCTTTGTGTCACAGACTTTGAAGCCCTGAACTACACTGACTGTTTGCAATCTGAGGTAAGAAGCTTTGTTTTGTTGGTTGTTTTGGTTGGTTTTAGGTGGTGTTTGGTTTTTAGGTTTTTTTGTTTGTTTATTTGGTTGGTTGTGGTTTTTTTTTTTTGTTATAGAAAATTTTATATTGTTTCCAGTTTTGCAATGAGAAGTGTGTTCTGACATTTAGAAGCCACCAGAATTTTAGAGTGTTTGGAGAGATCTCCGGGATTCTGCATAAAGCTGCAAACATCAGTGTGAGAAACAGCATTGCAAAGTGTTACAGTTCGGAAAGAAATTCCTCCTGCCCAGCAAATGAGCCACCCATAAGAATTTCCTTACAGCTTAGGGCAACCTCAGAACACCACCGTTGTTGCACAGATAAGACTTCAAAAATTGTCCGTTTTATTATAAACACTGCAGAGAGGAAAATCAGGAGAAATAAACAGTGAAAAACTGCTTTGTGTAAGATAAGTACTAAATGTCTGACAAAATGATTGCTTTGCTTGGATTTTTCTTTTTTATATCAACTTGCACCCATTAATTAAACCTCCTCTCCTTAGGCTTAATTGATCTTGACAACTTTTTATTTTCTTTTTCAAGAAGTGACAGCTCACCAGCTAGGACTTCTATGAATCTCACAGTTATGGTTTTTGTAGTCATCCCAATTCTGTTTATTAATGATCTCAAAAAAACCCCACAACAACCAAACAAAAAAAAAACCCTAGAAGAACAAGAATAANGTGACCTGAGTGCAGGACCTGGTACATGACCTTGCTGAGCCCCATACCATTGTTCTCAACCCATCTATCCAGCCTGTCCTGATCACTTGCAGAGCCTTCTGACCTTCAAGCAGATCACCACTCCCACTCAACTTGGTTTCATGCGTAAATTTAGTGAGGGTGCAATTGAACCCATTGTCTAGATTATTGATAAAGATTTTAAAGAGAACTGGCCCTGGTACTGAGCCTTGGAGAACAACACTTGTGATTGGCCACCAGCTTGATTTGACTTCAGTCACCCCTGCTCTGTGGGCCTGACTCTCCCGCCAGTTTTTTATCTGGTGAAGAGTATGCCCATCCCAGCCATGAGCAATTAGTCTCTTCAAGAGAACACCATAGGAAAGTATGTCAAAGGCTTTACTAAGGTAGACAACACCCACAGCCCTTCCCTCATCCACCAAGTGGGACACCTTGTCAGAGTAGGAGACCAGGTTAGTCAAGCAGGATCTGCCTTTCAAGTTCTGATGACTGCTCTCATTTCTTCTGAGAAATCAAAAACTCCGTTATTTCATGTTCAGTATACCCTAGATGGCCTCCAACCATCACAAGTACTTCTTTGTTTGCAAACAGTTCCAGTGGGACACCTTCCTACTTGGGTCCCTCACCAGCTATGTCAGCAAGTTATCTTTTACACAGTCCAAGACCCTCCTCTATGCCGTGTTGCATTTCCAGCAGATGTCTGGTAAGTTGAACTGCCCCATGAGAAGAAGTGGTAGTGATTGTGAGACTTCTTCCAGCTGCTTCCAGAATATTTCATGTGATTCTTCATCATGGCTGGGTGGTCTAAAACAGACTTCCAGCATGATAACATGGTGACTATATCATAGTTTTCCTGCTGTACAATAGCTTCGAGCTCTTCCTGTTTTTTGCTTATGTTGCATGCATAAGCAACAGTATAACCACATGGTGTAGATGCACTTTACTTGTGCTATTGATCCCATCACCTTTTCAGGGGCAGAAGCTCTAATTCCTACCTGACCATTCCCAGGTGCTTCCATGTTTTCTAGCCCATCAAGGTCCCTTGCATCTTTGCTATGGCATGGCACTTCATCCCCCACCTCCACTAGTATGGCAGACTGAATGACCTCGCTAGGAGGTCCTCGCCATCCAACAAACACAGTTTCACCCAGTGACTTATGACTGTTTCACCCACAGGCTTACCTCTAGCCAGGCTGGTTGTACCCCTTTCCCCATTAAAATCCCTATTAAAGTGCTTTTAATGAGCCCTGCCAACTCCTGTGCAAAGATTCTTTATCGTCTTTCGAAGGGGAAGAAAGGATTTTTCTGGTTTTCTGCTGCATTTTTATTCCTGTTCCTGGACTTGTGACTCACCATATCAAAAACCAGAAAATGATTAGGAGTGGGGAAAGAAATGTTATTTCTTCTATATCTGTATTATGTAGCATTTCTTTTCTGTACCTCACGTGTGGTTGGGCTGTGGTCTTTGTGTCACAGACTTTGAAGCCCTGAACTACACTGACTGTTTGCAATCTGAGGTAAGAAGCTTTGTTTTGTTGGTTGTTTTGGTTGGTTTTAGGTGGTGTTTGGTTTTTAGGTTTTTTTGTTTGTTTATTTGGTTGGTTGTGGTTTTTTTTTTTTGTTATAGAAAATTTTATATTGTTTCCAGTTTTGCAATGAGAAGTGTGTTCTGACATTTAGAAGCCACCAGAATTTTAGAGTGTTTGGAGAGATCTCCGGGATTCTGCATAAAGCTGCAAACATCAGTGTGAGAAACAGCATTGCAAAGTGTTACAGTTCGGAAAGAAATTCCTCCTGCCCAGCAAATGAGCCACCCATAAGAATTTCCTTACAGCTTAGGGCAACCTCAGAACACCACCGTTGTTGCACAGATAAGACTTCAAAAATTGTCCGTTTTATTATAAACACTGCAGAGAGGAAAATCAGGAGAAATAAACAGTGAAAAACTGCTTTGTGTAAGATAAGTACTAAATGTCTGACAAAATGATTGCTTTGCTTGGATTTTTCTTTTTTATATCAACTTGCACCCATTAATTAAACCTCCTCTCCTTAGGCTTAATTGATCTTGACAACTTTTTATTTTCTTTTTCAAGAAGTGACAGCTCACCAGCTAGGACTTCTATGAATCTCACAGTTATGGTTTTTGTAGTCATCCCAATTCTGTTTATTAATGATCTCAAAAAAACCCCACAACAACCAAACAAAAAAAAAACCCTAGAAGAACAAGAATAAAAAAATGGAGTCCTTTTAGGGCTATTGTCCAAATTCAAACAGATTGAAACTGAAGGAAATATTTTTTTATGTTCCATCGGCTTGAAGAAATCATAATTTTTTTGAGGATCACAATTATACAAGAGAGTCCAAAAGTATATGGAGACTTTTTATACAATCTTTGTATTTAAACAGTTTCTATGTGATTTTTCTCATACATAACAGTTACAGGAAGATCATAACTCAAATTCTTTGAAGAGCTACACCTAGAACTTGGCAAAACTAGCAACTATAGTACTTCAGTGATTTTTTATGATCTAAAAGATGATTTAAGCAGGTGAAACCAATGAAAAAGTCTTCTGGATTGCAAAATTGCAAATCAGCACTTAAAGATTAATCAAGTTGAATTACAACTACAATTAACAAGAATAAATTTAAGAATTATGTTATGACTTCTAAAAATGGTCAACACCTCTTTTATTAATCTAAATTTTGTATATAAATAGAAAGAGCATCATTCTGGTCAGTGAATTCTATTTCTCAAAATGCTATCAACTTAATTTTTTTTGCTATAAAATGTGCCCCTTCTGTGGTGTGAAAGCTCCTTTTATCAAAGAGTTCTAAGATTTATTTTGGCAGAAAATAGTCTCTGGAACCGATGAGTTTGCAGAATATGTATTTTCACACTAGAAAAAATCCTTAATTTTTACCTGTACAGATCATGTAAATACTCTCACAGAAGCTGCAAAACATAGATTAATATATAAATACCGCATCCTTTCAAATTTGTAAAAATAACTCTACAGTTATATATTAAAGGAAGAAAGATATTGTAGTTTACATATATATAAATACATATATATTTTATATATGTATATTATTGCACATATACATCTCTGAAGAATGTATTAAATCTTTATTTTTTTCCTTTTCATTGATTCTTTCTGCAATTTTTCTGGGGCAAGCACTTTTGTTTAGGTTGCCTTTTCTGGTTCCCTGTTTAACTTCAGCTTAACTTTGCATTTCTAAAACGATCTTCACTGTGATATGTCAAAATCTGGGTCAGTACAGTAACTGCAGGAGTCTATGCAAATTTCTGCCCCTCTACTTGAGGCAAACTGGGATCCTGATCCAGATAAGCAATGAATGTAAATCAAGCTCAGACAAGTCTATAATGGAGAAGCCGGAAAGTGCTAAACTTAGTAATAAATAGCAGCAGTTCTTACTCATACTGTGATACAACCTGAGCATTTAGTAGACTCTTTGTGGAGTAAAGAAGTCACCTTAGAAAGCCTTCAGTTTGCTTTTGGGAATCATCCTGCAGTGGCATAGGCATCTTCAAGTCTATAAAACCTGGCATGTGTCTTTTAGCCTTTATGGTAACCATCAAGTTATGGCAACCCAAACTTGTCTCTGCTAGGTCTCAATCTGTAGTTCTTCTAAGCTAACTGTGCCCAATACCTAACAGTTAAGTGAGGCCATCTACAAGAACTGTATCAATTCAGACCCAATTCTTTCCCAGTCTCTGTGAATTTACTGACAGCCAATGAAAGTTGCGCAAAATCACTTCCCAAAATACTGACAAATAAAGCAAAGTATGCCTAAGTGTTTGTCGTATCCTGTAAAAGAACTGCACTGGTTGTATGAAAGTCGAAAATCAAACTTCTTAATGTGTTTCAGGTGCCCACCAGACTTTCTCTCTCTTCAGCTGTACATTTGACATGGGGTTGCTACGTAGAAACTACTCGATCCCATCAGCCCAACCACTGAGCGTGTGATCCCGCTCTTTCATTCTTTGATTGGCAGGTGCTCGGTTTTATTGAATGTTAACTATATCATCCACTCATCTGTGAAAGGACATTATCTGCAGGATTTGTTGCTTTGTCTCCTGCTCCTGGCTACTTTGACAAAGAACAGCAATCCATGTGACACTTGGATTGCTGTTAGCTTGCATATCAAAAGACAGATAGACATAATGAAACTCTGCAACTTAGTTGAAGTTTGCTATTAATACCTGTGGATTGGGATTGCAGCCCCAGAGAAAAAAGGTTGTTTTGTGTGGTAGGATACACAACAGCTAAATTGGAAGCTAGATTTTGAATTTATGTTTTGTATTTATACTTCAAAGTTTGATAGATCTTTATATTTTAAAATAACACCTTATAAAGAAATGAAATTGAAACACCAAAATATATATTTCAAAACAATGCCATTAGATGCATTTAAAGTGCATAAAACCAGATTGTGCTTCTTTCTAAAATTACTCCTTTTATATATATTTTCTCACAATAGTTGCATTATGCATTTGTTAGAGTAGATATGGTATATGTAGTTTAAGTCAGAATTTATGTAAATTAAACTCAAAATTTGATACTTTTATGTCTCCCTGCATCTGTCTTGAAAATGATATAAAGCCATTCTTAGACTTCAATTATGAGAAAAAATGGTTCAGTTTTATAGACTGCTTAATCACACAGTATCTGAATGTGCATAGGGTGGCAAATAACAGATAATATTTAGCAATGGTTTAGTTCTTTACAGAAGGCAGGTCTGAATGATACGATATCCTATTATATGATGGGAAGCTCACTTAATCAGGTACCACTGCAGAAACATAGCAAATGTGTAGCTTCAATGTGTTATGTATAAGTATACTCCCCTATTACCAGCAGCGTAAGAATGTGAGATCACCCCCGGCAACCCAAAACTTTTGCCTTGGTGAGCTGTTTCTGAGCTGTTACGTTTTCTGTACTACATAAAACAACAACAACAAAAAAAAAACAGAACCAAACCAAACCAAAAACCACAGTGTTAGCAAATAATGGCAATTTGAATAATCAGTACGTTAAAGTGCAACCTGTAAAAGGACGTAATATCAGGAGATAGGGTCAAGATCTGAACACCACAGCGCTGTGAATACGGAGGTGAAGAAAGTGGAGAAGAACTGATTATTGATGCGTGAAGGGGTTATAGTGACTCAGACTTCTGACATGCTCTATTTTCAGGGCCAGTTTCTAATCCCAGAAGTACTGCAGAACTGCAAGCTGAAGAAAACCTGCTACTCAACTTGTGTGCCTAAGGAGATTTGGTTTTTTTTTTTTTTTTTTTTTTTTTTTTTTTTTTTTTTGAGTTACAGGGACTACAGATACTTCTAAAATTAAGAAACTGTTCCTTGGACTCTTTGGAAGAAACACTTGTAATAGCTGCTACATATGTAGGGTTCTGCTGATTCCTGGAGTTCATTTGCCTACTTTAAAAAAATACTGTTAGTAGCTAACTTAATGAACGAAACCCACTCTTACTAATTTTCTCTGCTATCCTCCCAATCTGTTTAACATCTTAGCAGGATTAATGTCATCTGTTTTTTCAGTCACTGGAGTCAGTAGGGCTATTGACTTAACAGTATCTTCTATGAAAGACATCGGTGCATAATAAATACTTACTAAAGCAAACATTAAAGTATATTTATAGTGGACACTGTAAAATCTAAGCAGGCAAGTTAAGGTTTAATGAACAAAATGTCATGCAACACTTCAAGAATGAGAGTCCTATCTGAAACACTTGAGCTGTTACAATAAGAATCCAAAGGTTAAAATTCACCAGGAAGTTCTAGAAGGGTGTAATCCTAATAAGGCGGTTTATAGCAGACCCATGGTAGGGAGATGTCACTGATGAAATGGACTAATTGGGGCCAGGACCACAGTTCCCCCCACCTTCCAGACACAAGCCAGGGATTTTCAAGGAGGAATGAAAGTAGGAAAGTGATGGCCACGTCCATTTATTTTCTGTATTAGCTGTATGTGGGGATACTCAGAAATTAACTCTGTTGTCTCCAGTCATGCCTGCATTGTGGCTGATTGAGGTGTCTTTTACAATATATTCAGTGTGCAAGCGACGATGTACAGATGTAGCCCAAATGTGTAACCAGAAAACTGAAACATAAAAGGGGGATAAAATATATTCTGTTGATATATAGAAGAGAGAGGACACAGACATTTGCAGAATTTTTAAACTATTAGGCTTGAGGTCTGCAGTGAGATTTTTGTATGATACTGCGTAAACATGTCTTTCTATCTCTTTTATAGATATGGGGTATCGTTGCATCAGTGATTTATATATGTACATAGAAAGAAAACCATGTTGATTGTCTGTTAAAAGCATTTTGACAAACAAAAAACCCCCAACGCACAAGCATTTTTTTTTCTCTTCTCCTTTTTCCTTTTCTTTTCCTTTTTCTTTTCTCCTTTTTCTTTTTCTTTTTCTTTTTCTTTTTTTCATTTTCTTTGTCTTTTTCTTCTTCTTTTTCTTTTTCTTTTTCTTTTTCTTCTTCTTTTTCTTTTTCTTTTTCTTTTTCTTTTTCTTTTTCTTTTTCTTTTTCTTTTTCTTTTTCTTTTTCTTTTTCTTTTTCTTTTTTATTTTTTATTTTTCTTTCTTTTTCTTTTTCTTTTTTTTTTCTCTTTCTTTTTCTTTTTTTCTTTTCTCTCTTTCTCTCTCCTTTTCTTTGTCTTTCTTTTTACTATTTTTTCTTTTTCTCTATTGTTTTTTGTTGTTGTTTTCACTGAAGACTCACACAGGTCTATTGAGTTAATACCATATTATCAGAAATGGAAGACATTCCTCAGTCTAGATTTAGTTGCTTCAGTTATTTATTTTGAGGTGATGAGAAAAGAAGGCTGTTGCTGCTCTCGTGGCCAGGAGTAACAGCTGGTATTTTCTCCTCTTGAAAGGATTGCCAAGGACAGAAACACGTAAAGCACTAGTGCCACAAAAGACTCAGAAATCTGTCTGAGCAGCTGTCACTGCAGTGAGCATAGTGCAAATATGTAAAATGTTACTTTGGGTTGCCAAAATCTTCAGTGGTTCTGGCACCTCGTAGCTGTAAAACTGGATGTTCTGTGGATGGTGACAGTAATAGCAATGTCAGGCACCTCTCTGTAGCAAGTATAAAGATGCAAGGTCTTTTATTGCATGTTTACTGAGATGCTGCCAATGGGATGGCAGAGACAAGACAGGCATCAGTATGCTTCAGTGAGTTCATATACGGATTGTTCTTTAATTTAATTTAGTTTCGCAGTCAAACAGATATGAAGCAAGCATTTAGCATTTTTCACAGTAGGATGGCAAGAAAGAGATGTGCTAAGGAGCAAGTCTTGAGCTCCAGAAAGAGACAAAATCAGAAGAGAGATTTAGGAAAAGAGGATGGGAAAGGAAAGGAAATCTAGGATTTGCACAAATACATGTTTCTATGTAAAATAACTTACTATTTGGAAATTTGGCATTTTAGAAAAAAGGATTATTTCTTTCTTCTTTCAATTCAATGTGAGTGCAACTTTCATAAAGAAAATTCCTTGTTTAAACCATGACATCTAAAGTTTTGCCATTATCTTTAATGGGATAATATTCCCTTAAGTGCATGTGGTCAACTCAGTTCGGAAAATCCATTTTAGAGTGGGATGGTATTGATTCTGGCTCGTCCTCTACCTCACATACTGAAATTGAAGGGACATTCTCATCTGCTTGATGGGACTAGAGCAATCATTTCAAGGTCCTAGTAATGGCGCAGCTAAAGCATGGCCCAGATGGACTTCTCTGCTACAGGACATGAGCTAAAGTTATATTATTTTTTCTTTTTCAAAGTCCATTTCATTACTCAGCAACTAATATTCAAACTCCATTGACAGGTGGTCTATGTGGGAAAGCTTTGCACCTTTTTCTTTTTGACAGCTGCATAACAGGTTTAGTCACAGGCATACAAAAGGAGAATAAACTTCTAGGATACACATTCTTTTGAAAATACAGTTGTTGGACAAGGTACAATTTGTAATTATTAGTCACCTACGTACAATGGGACACAAAACAAAATACAAAGCACATCCATTAAAATACAAATCTAGAAGGAAAAAAAAAAGAAACCAAAGAAGTTGCTTTGTTATTTCTTTGAACATAACTATTTAAAATTAAGAATTTAAAGAGGCACTAAAGTCTAGCAAATAATCATATTAAATGATAGTCCTTGCTCCATATTGTTCTGGAAACAGGAAAGAACACCATCACCACCACCAAAAAGTGAGATATACACTGCAAGAATATAAAGAAGGAATAATAAAGTAACTTGATGGTGTGAGAGAAACTACCTAATGGTCCAGGATTGGCATCATTGTCTGGGCAATGTACAGCAATAGTAAAAAGAAATAAACAAATTGTAATGATGCATGGGGAACAGGGTGGGGAAACCAGCAGAAAATATAATGTCACAATATAAATCAGTGACTTTCCCTCATCTGGAATATGATTTGGTATATTCCAGCTCTGAAAAAAATACATCAGAATAATATATGCCGTCCAGAGAAAGATTATTAGAATGACTTAACGGACAAAACCTCTTTTCTGAAGAGAGATTGAAAAGATATGGCTGGTTTATTTTCAAGAGTACATAAAGAGAGACACAATAAAAGTATATTCCAGTAATTTGCATAAGAACTACAGTACAGAAAATCAAACAAAATCATATCAGTTGTCATCGCTTTTCCAATTTTGCATTTCAGGTATAAAACACCATCGAAAAGAGATACAATACAAAGGTCATTTCCTTTATATTTCAAAAGAAAAAACCAAATAATTTTCTGATGCTTTAGCAGGAAGATACTATATTTTTTCATAGAAACATGTAATGATGTTTTTGAGCTTATATGTCACAAATGCTTGGAGGTGGAAACTGCCCCAAAATAATTGTTAGAAATGCAAAGCCATCTAGTCGTATGACCAGATGCAAGAACAAATGCCAATATGTGTCAGGGAGGATGAAGTAAAAACTGGGTTTTATTTTGCAATGAATTTTGATGTAATCATAGGCAAGTGAGCTGCTATGATATTTTTTAAAACTGTTATGATTTTTAGTGTTGTTCTTAAGGTACAAATATATAGAGGCTATTTTTATAAAATAATCATGCTACTGCTTCTTTATCATTTAAGTGGAGATAAAAATCTTTCCAACAGGGTGAGGCTTAAAGAATTTGCAAAGTGTTCTATGCAACTTGAACTGAAATGATATGTGAAATTTAAATGTGCCATTATACTAATGGGATTTCTGTAAACAAACATCAAAAAGGTATGCAGTTTCATATGGTTCTAAAATTTTAGCGGGTTTGGCTCATTCTTACAAGAAATCTGGCTGAAATAGTCAGTATTCACAGCCTTTTGATAAAATGAGCAATATATAACCCCACAGAGGTCTTCCATCTCTCTAAATAATGCACATATGATGCATTAGTGTAATGAGAATTAAGCTCTTCTCACAGCAAGACTCTACCACTTGTTCTCTACTTCCTGTTTTTGAGAGACGTTTTCAGTTTACAATTCATTATAAATGTAACAACAAATTGCTGTGCTGAAAACCAAGAACAATCATTAAATCAAATTTGTCCTCAAAAGAGAATGGTCCATATTACCTATTTGGAGGACATAATTTGTTTTTAATGTGCACTTTAAAGAATGAGATTTGTTTTGGTTTTGTATGTATGAGTGTGTGACTTTTTTTCACATTGGTAATGATGATACCAGATTTCAATTAAAATTTAATTTTCGAGTCCTTGGTATAATGAGTCACGCATCAATTTAATCTCTCTTTATGTAAACCAGACTACCATAAAGAAATAAAGCATTTGCCTTTAGCTGCTTATATCTTAGCTTCCTATAACTTCCTTCTTATAACTTGCAGGCCATTAGCTTACCTGAAATTAAGCCTTTAGCTTTCCCAAGTTCTATATATTCTTCTTCCCCTACCCTATTTCTTTTCTCATCATATTTTAATTTTTACATGCTTTTATGTTTTCCATTAGAGGTGACCCTTCATTTCTATTTCTAGAAGAGACAATAAGTGGTTGATTACAATACCTCATGACTGTTACCTACACCCAAGAGGGTCTCCTATACCTACAAATTGGAAAAAAAAATATTAAGGTGAATGAAGTATTTGGAGATTTTTCCCCTGGTGTCCAGAAAATAAGAACAGTAAAAATTCTTGAAGAATGGCAATGGTTACTCCAAGTGGCATAGGAGCAATTTGTAAATATGGACAGAGATATAGCTTAAGAGAATAATGAAATGTAGAGGGAATAAGGAAAATGCTTCCAATGGAAAAAAAAAAAACAATTATGGTTATTGTAATTGTGATGTCTGTTGGGTACATTACGCAAGGAAGTGATCAAGGACCTGGTTCTCAAAACCGATGCTAGATGAATGTGCCGCTAAGACATCTTACAAAAGCACAGTATAATTATAGTTCTGAAAAAAAGTTTTAATATTTCAAGTTTTAACAAATGAATATTTGATGAACACACCTGTTAAGTGATAAATAGCCATTTGTCTTTCTGAGAAAAGGCACACTGAAGGTCATTTTCAAAATACATTCAAAAATACATTTGACCTACAAAAATGTGGGAAATCACCAGATAACATAAAACATCTTGTCAGTCTATAATTTCCGTGGCCTTAAAATCAGTTTCATTCATTCTTCAGATCTTTATTATTGCTCTGAAATCAAGAAAATCATACTCTGGACAACGCAAATTTTACATGGAAATTAAAACTTAATGCCATATTTAAGGCCAAGAAAGAAAGAAAAAGCAGCTAATTAGTAAACACTAGTATACAAGACAGAAGACTCTGACTTAAGAAATTCATGTCAGAACAAAACCTATACAATGGAAATGTTGACTAACAATATAAGGTAAATAAAAACACATGTTCCGTAGAGTTCGTGGTGGCAATTATGGAATTTCTGTTCAATGATAAAACAAAGTAAGACCACCTTAAGCAGCAATAACTTTGAAAAAATATTCTTCAAAGAAAAGAAAAACAGTGGATGAGAAATTTTCTCTTTTCTCTTGTTTATGAAATGTGAACAGTATATGCTAAAATGTGGGAAAGTTAGTTTTATTTCTTGTTTTGCTTTTATTCTCTGCATTACTTTGACTAAATAGCTGAAGGGAAATAGCTTTGAGTATGTATCAGGAAAACGGGAAGAGGGGAAGCACTCGTAAACCCTACTAACATTAATTATTCAATACATGGTCAGATTTATTGCAATCATTATCTCCTGTGCTTATAGGTCACGCAGTATTCTATGCCTCGATGCTATTTCAGGAACCTATATATCAGAGATATCTTATCTACCTTTTTGCCTTTTTGAACAAGATTATGTAATTTCCTCCTAAGAAGTTGGTGATGAATGCACTCTTTACTTAAATATGCTAAAGAGATGGAATAATCATAAAGACATTAGCTTTACCTTCTGGAAATATAAGAAGCTATTGGAAAAGTCACGTTTTAGTGAGCTACTTCATATTCAGGTTCCTGGTATAGTCATTTTAACTAGAATACAGTACTTCATTGGCAAAAACTAGAATATTACCATTTTAGAATTCTGTCTACTTTCTGTAAGATGATTAGAGGTCACAGCTTTATTTGTACTGGTGGTGGTTAGAATTCTAATATTTTTATATTTAGGAGAAAAAGGTAATTATGGAATAGACTACTGATATAGAAATTTGAACTCAATTTATCTTTTTTCTTTCCTAGTAAATAGTACAGGTACTCATCAAGTGAGCAATTTATTTTTCATTCCACACATATCTTGGTTTTATAACTTCCTGACAAAAATGTGGTGTTTCACACAATCTAAACTGAAGAGCTATGACATGACTGTCATATAATTTACTAAGCAGAGATAGGAGATAAATTCATTAAATCATGAGTAGTTATTGCTAAATGTTTGGAGGGATGAAACAGACTTTCCCCCACATTGTGGGAACACTTTCAACTAAACTAATCTCATTAGTATGCAGATTATCCACAATGCTGTTCAAGAACCTTGATTGCTTCTTGCTGTGGCTGAAAACAGATTTCCAGAAACAGATGAGGAAACAAGTTTTTCTTCTTATTACTGACCTTTTTTTTCCCAATGTATTTGGAACATATTCATATGGTATTGAAAGTTTTCATTTGTATGAAAATCTAACCATAGAAATACAATGTGTACCCACTCAATCCCATGCATCTGAGAGCATCTGATCATCAATTTAGTGATGATGTTACTCTAGAGTATGGCACGTCTTTCTAGAGCACTTTCTACACTGAGGGTCTGATGGCTAAGACTGCACAGCTTCTCTGCAATCAGTTTCTTTCTGTTCTTGTCCTCATAATTTTTTCAGGAATGCTTTGGAAGGAAGCTTAAGTGCACTGATGAAAGCTTACCATTCCAGGCAAATTATCGAGAAAAAAGAATAGCTAATTTGAATTACGCCTTTATTAAAATTTAGGGTGTTTATATTGTTATAAATGTGTGTTAACACTGAGCAACCTGTCATTGTCAGGTGTCTGAAAGCAACTTTGAATTTGTCATGAAGTGCCAATCCTTTCTTACTTGTAGAGCAGCAGAAATATATTGGTCTATCAGATCCTTTATATGGACTCCATCATTCTTCTTGAAAAAAGCAATAGCTTTTTTTGGGAGCTTCTTATTTTGCAATACAATGCAGAAAAAATGTGGGTAAACAGCATACAGAATTAGGTACTTTGTGTAGTTTTAACTCCTCAGTGAGGGACAAAAAAGCCACACTATCTCATCAGCTGGAAAGTTTTAAGGTACTAGTTTCTGTCTTTCAGCTCTTTGCCTTTCAGATCTTTGCCACACTACACAAGAAAAAAATTATTTCAACATTTTCCTGGACAAGTGAGTATACATAGTCAAAGCACAGTCATTTAAATTTTAAAAGAAAAATTGTTTTTTAAATATCCAAATGGTCTAATCTGACAGCAGCCAAAACTGCCAAAAACAATAGAGGCAGTTCAGTATGAGCAGTGTTTGTATTAACTTTTAAGGGTTACATTGATTGGCTTCATGGCTCTAGTGAGTCTGGAAAGAGGGAAATAACATTTTTCACCATACAGATCTTCCTCTAAGGTACAGACTAAACTCAGTGTCTTGTAGCATTTAACAGTATTTATTTCTGAATGGAAAAATTAAAATGAAAATTAAAAAGAATCAATAAAGCATTCATTTTTATTTTTCTAATGAGCTTTTTCCTAGAACAGAGGAAACATTCTAAAATGCACAGATTTTTAGGTCTATTACATTAAAAGAATGCCAAATAGTTAAAGAAAAGTGGATGAAACATGCTCAAAAGTAATAAACTTTGCAAAGATGCTACAGCGGGTGTACTACTGATAAGCTACAGCTTAAAGTCTTAAAAGGTCATTTGCAATTCATACAGAAACCTATATCTGTGCTGCATGTACTTTAAAAGGTTGTGTGCAACAGAGCAGAAAAAGAAATTATTTTAATCTGCTCAATATTGTTCTGATACAACCTTCTGAGACAAAAATGTTAATTTAGTACCTGCAGCATTCAGAACGTTCCGTTCTTGCAATTATTTGCCTATTTGACATGGTCATGTGACAGTCTATTTAAAATACAAATTATCGTCAACAATAGTCTTTTATGGCAGAGGAAAGTCCTCTACCTTAGAAAAGTCCTTTTCTATAGAAAAAGCAGGTTATTTGAATTTCTAATGAATATCTGCAGAGATATTTTCTACTATTCTGTTGAAATTGTGTATACTTTAAGAAAATACTTCTCTTATTCAAATAGTCAATGGATGCAAGTGTCAAAAACATCTAGATAACACAAACAGCTAGATAATATGGGCAAATTATTTGGACAGCATAAATTTGAGTTATTGCAGTACTAGAGAGAGAAGCAGAAATAGGGCCTGAAGTCATGCGAGAGCTGGTCCCATTCCCAGTGTGAAACCATCCAGCTTCCAAACTGTGGTTATTGATGTACTGGCATCTGAGCTGTAAGATGCTACTCTGGCAGCTTATAATAGCGTAATGGAAAATAGACTCCTTTCCACTATAAAAGCTGCCTTTACTGGTATGTGAGATCAGCAGTGCTAGAAAGCTTCTGTGCTGGCTCTCCACCCCATAATTTGCCATTAAGGAAGGAAATCTTAAGTAAACAGCTAGGTTTTGTTCAGCTGCTTTAGCAGGGGGCATACTATTTCCCATTAGAAGATGCAAACTACTAAAATGTTGCCTTAATGAGAAAAAAGAAAATCTGACAGTCACACACTAGCAAGATTTAAAGAATGAAAATTTGCAACCTTGACAAAAATGCATGTCATATTTCATTTAATATGATAATGTGGTCTCATTACTTTTTAATTGAATTATACTTAGCTAATACTTGACAACTAAGACTCCTAATTTTATAGGAAGCCATTTCACAATGCAAGAAGTCTTAAGTGATCGACTAATTGGAAGAGCTTTCTGAATGTCAAGTATTATGTAAATGAAACTCGTAGCCTATTTAACCTGCTCTCCTAATGTAATTTTGTGAACTGTGTCCAAAGAATGTAGTAAGGTATGCTGAGTTACTGTGGTAATACAAAGCATAAGATTTCGGCAGTGAACATTCTTTTGTCCTTTCCTTCTAGCTTTAGTGTTTGTTACGTTATACTTGAAGGCCATTAAAAAAGGCACTGTTCTACACTAGTTTGAAAACTGCATTTACAATTTTAGTTTATTCAGTGAAATTTCTTTCTACACAAACTAAATTATCCTTTAATTTACACATGTGTGAATCTGATCATGTTGCTGCTTCAATGGCATAAAGATTCCCAATTGGATTTCTTAGCCTTCCTCCAGTCTGGACCAATAAGGATTGTGTTTCATTTTTCTGCCATTTTTCACCGTTCGCTTTTCATCTAAGAACTCTCTATACGTTGTTCATAAATTGATACTACATGGATTGCTGAGAGTAGATGAGTGTCCCAGATGGAGTCAAGTACTCCAGAACTCATCCTGGCAGATGCCTTTAGCTTGGTTTTAAGAGTTTCCATTAGCAGCTGTTTTATGGCACCTCCCCAGACAACTTGTTTCAGTGCTGTACTAGACTTTCAGTCACAAAATTCTTCTCCTAGTGCCTTTCGGCTGTAATTTACTTCCATTTCTACTTTTCTTATCCCTGGTGAAAAGTGGGAAGAGTCTGAGACCCATTAGCACTTTATCTTCAGTCTTTAGCAGAAGAAGAAAGTACTAATTCTTGAATTCGTGTTTTTTAGATTGCTTGTGTTGCTCTATTCTGCATCTCCTGCAGCTGGTCCCTCTGTGGACCTGCCTCCATTTGATCACTGTGAGACAGATACATAGCTGTGTGAAACCTCATAGCTTCAGCACCGGTGGATATTGCAAGTTCAGTGAGTCCCAAATGAGCACTGCCTCCTCAGAAACAAAGACACCTAGTATTACATATATCCCAGTGTCAGGGAAACTGTATGCTTAAATAGAATGCACTGGGCAAAGTCTTACCACCAGAAACTTGTCTATAAGCTGTGGCACAAGCACCAGTCATGCCAGTGTTGTGTCAGGCACATCTTCCTGACATTGGGTTTACTCCCTGGCACCACCTCTGCTGATCAAAGGTGGTCCCGGGGTGTTTGTGTTACAAGACCGATAGCAACAAGAGAACACAGTGGCATTTCTCATCTCAACAGCAAACTTCCCTCTCTTGCAGGCAATTGTTCTGTCCCTGGGATCTCTGCCTCCAGACTGTTTATCCCCTTCTGCAGTCAGATCTTCTTGCCACCACAGCCATGCCAGAGCACTACTGAGTGGTTACAGTTCAAATTTTCCCTCCGCCAGGAAAAGGCTGACTCCAAACCCAGGAGGTGGCCTTTGTGAAAAGTAAAACTGAAATATTGCAGAAGGACTACCATTTAACAATAAAGTAACAAACTCATTCTTGGTAGTGTGTATTTTTCAGCTGTTCTTTTAATCCAATTATTCATGTTCGCCAGTATACGTTAGTAAAGTGTGTCCTTGAGAAGTAGCTTATTAATATTACACACAGAGGTTGATTACATTATGTAAGATTCCCTTTCTAAGTAGGGGCCTAATATTAAGACGCTAGATCTTTCTTTTTAGACGTACTTACGTGAGTGGTCTATTTTTTTCTAAATTGTTAAGTATTCAATTGTTTCCAGCAGTCCAGGAAAGAATTTAGGAGTTTAAGTGCTCATTTATTTAAAAAAAAAAAAAAGAAAAAGAAAAAAAAAAGTCTGCTGTGGCTATAAAAGCAGTAAATGCCTGATTATTCAGCTATAAAAGGGAACTACAGCTCCCATTGCCTCTAACTTGAGTGGAATATTTCCTGCATCTTAAAAAGTCAGACTCTAATATATATCCAGAACATTTTATTTCATGAAATCAGTAGGCAGCCATAGGGTATCAGCATGTGAAATTGAACTTTTTCTATCCAGCCTAAATGTTGGCTGTCTAGTTGACTCAAGCTTTGATTTCTGTGACTAAATGTGACAAAATTAGTCATTTTATTCCCCTTTTAAACTAATTGTCTAGAAAGCTCAACACCTTCTCCCAGCTCCTCTATCCCCCAGGTTTTGGCCACATTTCTAATGAGTTTTTTCTCTGAGTGCCTCTGTTCACCTCTGAACAAGTGTGTAAGGGAACACCAAAAGACTTGTACTCCTATGATTCCAATATGGTCATCTGTTAGTCTTAGCAAGGACATCGTGGGGAAGCTGAATCGTAAAGGAGCTGAAGCTTAACTTGTATACATATATGAAATTCATGAAAACAGAATACACCCACTTCCCTCTCATAACAGCACTCACAAAAGGTTGTGGGTTTTTTTTAACACAAGTAACATGTAGGTCTCAAGTTTGTCCTTATCCTTGTTCCTGTGTCAATGTAACACGATACAATAATGAGATTACTTCTCTCTCTGTAAACATTTATGGGAATTAATTTGCTTTTACAAATGTTCTAAACTTCTTTAACTCCAGAATATTCAGCATCAAATGTTCAAGATAACTTTTAAATTGAATTTCCAGTTTGCAATGAAATATAAAAAGATTTTTGCACTTGGAACAGAGTCAATACAGTCCTTAACTGTAAAAGGATAAGCTGCCCGATACCTTACAGCATGTTTCTGGTAGCTTTCTTTCACATGAATTTTTGGAGAACAAAAAAAAAGTGAAACTGCCATAAAGGTCTGCTCCAGAGGAGTTTACTCCTTACCCAGATTCTTGTGTGTGAGAAATATTTAGGAAGAGAAGAACATGGTATTTCTGTCAAGAAGAGAGTAAGATTTATGTTGTCCCACTTAAGCACAGAAATTTCTTTTACATGATGGTAATGCCTTGAAGAACAAACCCCAATGGTTTAAAGCTGTTCTCATCAAATATTTTTCCTACTTTTTCAGTGCCATGAAGCCATATCTGAGTGCTGAAAACATGTTAAGACTAGACCTTAAATTATAAGGTATCGAGAGATATACACATATTAACAGGAGCTGAAAATTTTCCTGTTTACATGAAAAATGTTGAAACCCAAAAAGACAAGGTTGTGATGGAAGGTGTAGCATCATATCGAACACCAAAAAGCTACTTTTGGTCATTAATTTGTTATATAGTCTGAACAGGAATGATCAAATATTCAGACTTGGTGTACAGTTCCTTCATCAAGGTTACCTCTCCTAAAATCTGTTTCTCCTTGCATTGTTTATAGTACCCCATCCACCAGACTTTTTTAAGCTGCTAAACAATACCACTTTGTAGTAAAAATTAAACTGCCTAATATGCTAGCACTCAGCATTTCAGGAAGCACTTTGTATGTTAATATTTTGGAATTGTCATATCTTTCAGCTGCACTGAGAAGAATGATTTGTAATCTCATGCTGGATTTCAGAGTATCATTAGAGACTCACTAAGTATTACACCATTTTCTTTTAGCAGCAGTCTGGTGTGTGACTATCCAGTCCCTCAAATACTAAAGATCAATAGTAACACAAGAAATTTTTAATCTTTTTTTTTCTTGTATGTGAGAATTTGACCTATGGATAACAACCAACCATTTCATTAAATGGGTGTGAAAACGTGATACTGGTATGCATCAATAGGAATTGATTTAAACTAGTAACTCGAAGTATGCTGATGTCCTGCTGTACAAAGGGAACTGGATTTATAAGTGAGCTAAGGATGGACCTTTGCTCTTTGTAGTGTCTGACATTCAGAACCAATAAAGCTGATGGCAGGTCTGCCTCAAGCAGAAATTCCACTTCCAAGGGAAGTCCTCACTCTCAAAATATTAAGCAGCAGGGGTGCAATGAGTGAATGGTGAAAATCAACATTATTTTACAGAGAAACTAGTTATGTTTAAAATTTCATTTTATTAGAACTTTACCATTCTCTTTTTTTTTCTTTTGTTCCAAAGGAAGTAACAGGAAAAAGGGAATAAAGGGCATTTATCTTTTACTCACCTATATTTTATGTTTACCTTCTGTTGTTTATTTGTACTAGCTTGATATTGACTGGACAGTTGAAATTTATATCTTTCTAAACATATTGATGTTTTCTGCTTGACAAACATATACTTAAAGGAAACACCAAAATAATTTATGGGGCAAAAATTTGAGTAGTAATTTCTGTGGATGATTAGTGGATTAATGTATAATCCAGTCAATAACGTGTGTAATTGTTGCTATTTGTAAATAATTGCGTCTTAGGCTCTGTTGTCTACACATTATTTAAACTATATGCAGGTACTTATACTAGCTTAATATGCAGATGACTATTTCCAAATAAAGTGTGAACAAGAGTTATGAATAATTATTTGCTGATACTTCATTTTCTCACCAAAATTTCCCAAGAACTGGCGCTTATTTTGAGACAGACTGCTCAATTCCTTTTATTTCTGATCCTGACTCATTTAGCATTAGTAGTATTGAAAAGGAATAACAGTCTAATGATACAACACCCACTGATTTCACTGTGAACCTACAGTTAAACACAACATCTAATTCAGATTAGCAGCAATTATTAAGAAATAGTGATCTTAAAGTGATTCTGAGAAATACACTCCTTTTGGTCTAAATGGAGTAAGAATGAAAAAGAGTGCTCTGGTTTAAAAATAGGAAGTTGTTAAAGAAAAAAAAAAGGACTGGACAATGCTGCTTTTACACTGCCACTATGGGTTGCCATAACTATCAAAAGAGAGTGTATCATAACTATGAAGGCAAAGTAAGAACTGCTAACTAAAATAGAACTGTTGGGACCCACTTTCCACAAAGTAAAGATTAATCTTTCCACTGTATGTACAACGTTTGGAGGTAGGCACAAAGTCAAGCAAAAGCAATCTTGTTTGTTCTAAATGTCTAAGTTAATGAGAGATAAAATAAATCCTTATAAAAAAGTTTATATGCACTTATACATATGTCCATGCATGAATTTTCTGGGGAGTCTTATCCCCTTATCTGCCTCAGACCTCCTGGAAAACAGTTGATTCCTCTCAATTTTTAATATTTTAATATATGGGGAAATTGATATGATTTTATATTGTTTTTTACAGGGAGTTGAAAGCCATGGAAAATTTGTTTTCCAAGCTACAGCAGTTCCTTCACTGTCTGCCTTAAAGAACTCTCACTCAGAGGTTTCTTTGCACCTGTAGCTGTTCAATCTGTACCCATATACTGGTCAGACTAAGGTGGTGTTAAAGCTTCAAGCTCTGTTACTGTAAAATAGTGAAACAAACATATTAAAAGTATGGATTAAATAAAGCTGGGAACTGATTGTGATGAACACATTACCTTGTGTTTGCATGAGAATTCAGAATATGCAATACCTATTGTTTATTTAATAGCATGTTAATTAGACCACATAGTTTTTGAGTACTGCAAAACTTGAATGATCACATGCATTTGAAAGAAAAGACTTGAAGTTCTCATGTTCTTTTACTTTCTATTATGTGATATTTCCCCCCATGTTTTGACACTTTCATTCCCTCTCTCTGCCACAGGAATTTCTTCAACCCTTAGTAGTACTTTCTGGACCTTGGTACCCATTTTATTTTTGGTTTTGGTGTTTCATGCAATTACTGAGGAAAGCTGCAAAATAAGAGATAATTGGATGCACCTGACAATAACATTTTCTCATGCAGTGTCATCTGATCAAGATATGCTGCAACACTTTGACTTTAGGGGAAAAATTATTCTGAAATACAAATTAATTTTTATGTCTGAATAGTTTAAGCATTCCACATTACCACCACTCAGACTTCTCTGTTGCACACCTAAACGGTGTGATCTCAGCACAGACTGCCTTTCTCGGTAAACAGGGAGACTTAACAAAATGCCATTAGGAAAGATTTGTGTGACAAGGAGCAGACACCTTAACAAGTGTATTATTCATCCTTGAACTTCCTCCCCCTCCAAGTTACAGATTAGGGTCCGTAGAAGCAATGAAAAAAGATTCAAAAGAGATTCTTATCTTGACTGAATTAATTTGCTTGATGCGACACCAAATGCAATCAACTTTAATACATAACTTGAAAGGTCAGCTTGAAGGATTAGAGCAGTTAGATTGTGAAGTGTGCCCAGAAATCTCAGTCAGAGAGAGGATGATGAATTTCTTCAAATTATTACTGGAGCAATAAAAAGCACAAGGTTGAAATGTTTGAAAATTAGGTGTGCTCACATAATTTCCAACTCATTGGTTTCCCATCTAGGAAAGCAGAAAATGGCCTGGGGAATTCTTTGAGGATGTGAATTATGAAAAACCCTCATCTAAAGGCTGCTATAGGTTCATCTCTCTGTAGAAATGGGTATTAAAGTCCCTTGAGGAAATCCAGAGGCAGATGTAGTGCTGCAGGATATGCCTTTGGATGGTAGAAAAAGTTCATCCAAGTAGATGAATTCCCACAGAAACTGAACTTTTTCCCTGGATACTTGTGGAGGCTTTGGTGCTGTGACACAGGGCAATAGCTTTGGTGCTGTGAGGCAAGGCGATGGAGGACTTTTGAGAACATGCAAATCACAGAGCGTCCTTTCTATTCCATATAAAGCGGGAAGCTGGTGAATGCTTACCCATTCATCGCAGCAAGAAGCAATTCTCTTGATAACAGTCTGCAAAAAATTCATCAGCCCCATTAGCTGAATTCTCTTATAATTTCTTGTTAGCATTTTAATATTATTCGATTCTATCCAAAACCAGCACTACCTGTCTTTGGTCTAAATATAAAAATGTCAAAGACAGCACTGACAAATATTTGCAAAAACCCCGTCCTATTTTCAATCTAATGTAATTTTCTGGAAAAACATTATGATTCCAAATATCTAGTGAGTTTGGGGTTTTTTTTAATATCAAAACCAAATTTTAATGAGAATATATTCTCATTAATAAGAGTATTTATCTAGGTATTTTTTGCACCTTCTATAACAGTGATGTTTTCTTCCTGCTTATAGCAGGTTCTGCAATAGAAGTCACATTATGGATCTTCCAAACCTACAATGACAGTCTGATGCTGAAAGTCTCACTTCAACTCATTTTGCCACAAAAAAAGAGCTGATCTACATGATGTTTTGTTTTAAGCTTGGTTTTGTTGTTTTTTTTTTTTTTTGTTTGTTTGTTTTGGTTTTTTGTTTTGTTTTGTTTTGTTTTGTTTTTGTTTTTTTTTTTCGTTGGCTGTGTTTGTTTTGTTTTTGGGGTTTTTTTGTGTGTGTGTGTTTCTAGATATGGACACCAAGCTAAACCACGTTTAGCTCTTCCCTCCTACACACCTGCAACAGACCTGAAAAATTAAATAGGTGCAGCAAGGCAAAGAAGCTCTTAAAGAACTTAAGGTTAAATATTCCTTTCAAACTACTCGAAGATTTTGTTCTCATTGGGGCTTCTTATCTGATGCTAAGCATTACAGTTTAACGTCACCACTGCTGACAGATGAAAGCAGCCAGGTGAGGAGTTATGTTCAGTCAACTGCTTCCCTGAACAAAATATTTTGGTGTACTGTGAGGCACAACTCACAAATGAGATAAGAGAAATATTGCCACCATCCATTTAGTCAATAATCTGATAAAAATTATGAAAAAGTAGCACCTCTGCCCTATGCATAATTTTATTTATAATCAATGGAATATACCTCATTTCCTAGAATGTGAGGGGCAAATATATTTCCTCTTGTGCTCCAAAGTATCCCACGTAACAGTTAAAATTAATAACCAGCCTTACCTTTTGAAAAATGCTGTCCCTTGCAGGTTCACAAGGTATGTTCAATATACAGAGTGAACAATTTGAAGTTTAATACTTACCCTTTGTAATCAGGAAGAATAAGTTGTCTACTTATAGTGATTATGGTCAAATATCATTATATGTTTCAGATACTGCTGTTGAAATGGTTTCAGTTAATGGGTAATGATAAGTATCTTATGAACTGTGAAGACTTTGTAAGTCTTTTGGCTTTCCAAAAGCAAATACATGAAATCAGTGGGTTCTATTACCATGAACTAAATCATTGCCTAGGAAGCAAAAAAAAATAATAATGAAAAAATAATGTAAATAGCTATTCTGCTAGAAAATAAGATAAAAATAGTAACTTCCTGCTATGTCCACCACACGGAGAGCTGTGGAGTTGCAAATTAATTTATGTTAATGAACATAAGTCTTAAATGAGACAGATGAGTTAAAAGTCTTAAGGCTGTCACTGACAATGACACATATGAATCTGAAAAAGAAGGAAATCTTTATTATATGTCAAAATAGCAAAATTATTTTTTTGGTTTTGCAGTATAGCAATATGGAACTTCCTTAGCACAATTCAATCTGTTAAACAGCTCAAGGTCATATGCAATATGGAATAGCTGTTGCTTTTTTAAAGCAACAAATTTTTGAGTACAGTACAATCTACGTTGTCTAAATCACAAGCCTGAAGAACCTCATGCTTTTGTAAGTCTTAGACTTATCTGTCAATGAGAGAAAAGGAAAACTCAATAACAGTCATACACTACCCAAATGCATCCGTGCTTTTAATTTTGAAGGAAAACCAGAGATACAGAATACAGCAATTTAGAGTGGAAGATTAGTCTATATGCTAGTTATGCTATTAAGCTGTGAAAACCACAAAGAAATTTCTAGATGTCTTTGATTTATGCAGGCATATTTTGTATCAGAATAGCTGTTTTCAACTTTTTGACTGACAGACAACTGCAATTTAGAGTGAAAGTACAAGCAGACCTCTGTCTTCTGAAGTTAAACCAATCGAAAGTAATATGAACAAATTTGTCAAAAAATCACAACAGCTTAAACTCCTCACAGGAATAAAAATCCATACATAATAATGCAAATCAAGCAAGACATTAGGAATTTAAAATTGCCCTTATTGTTAAAAGCATTTATTTAACATCACCTGCCTTTTCCTGGTAGATTGAAATGCTCTGCTTAGGTCTTGCACATCATGCATGAACTTCCCTTGTCTTTGGTACTTATCCTAGGATATCCCATCTTTTCACTTAGCTCTTGCAACTTAGCAGTAAGTAGATCTCACTCAAGTTCTCCTTTTAGTTGCTTCTTCCCATCCAATTCTTCTAAGAAACCAACTTATGGGACCTGTGTGCCAAATAAGGGACAATATGGTACTTATGAGCACCAAAGATTTGCTTGTTTGCCCTATGAAGGTACATTATGTTCGAAGACCCTGACTTGCTAGGCTTACATGTAGGGACAAAATATGTAAGGTGACTAATACCGAGTGTGTATTTGCAGTTGGCCATAGCTTACCATCTGTCTAGAGCAGAGTGGTTATATATCCATAGAACTCCAGCTTTGAGACAACAACTTTCTTCTCCAGTTTTGTAACTTTGTGCACCTGCAGCAGAAGACCTAAAGAAGTCTAAACCTATGCTAGTGTCTGGTGGTTCAGTGGCTGAGTAAATATGATAATTGAATATGTCTGTCTGAAAAAGGTCTAAACTTAATCTTACTTATGTGTTTGACATTAAAAGAACATTCTTGCTAACATGTTTCTTTTATACATATAAAAAAAAAATATTTGAAAAGTTTTTATGACATTCATCAATATGATTGCAACATACATCTAGCTCAGTGTGCAGATGTTTATGTGTAAAAAATAAATTCATCTTAGAGATATTTGTTTCTGCAGGAGTCAATTATGTGGTATATATAGTTCTGAAAATATGCTATTGAATTGCATGTTTTGTGTGCTTAAATTTGATTTAGTTAGATTTTTAGGTATTTATGTTCCATATATTGAAGAAAATTTGTCAAAATATATGCATTTTATACAGAAAAGAAAAAGAAGGTTTTCATTAACTTAACATAACATAACGTAATACAATATAATAAATATCTGGTCTTTACCAAGAAAGTTGCATGGACTCTTACAAGTATGTTTACTATATACATGACATATAATCTATGCCTTATTTATAGAATGTAGAATCTCAATATCTGTCCCTCATCCTTTTCTTCTAAGGACATTTCTTGTGATTTCTACTCCTTTATCTCTTATAGTAATTACTACATCCTGAAAAGGACGAGACATACGGTAAAAATCTGTTTAT